>OZ026514.1:123462666-123955166 GCA_964019695.1 Loripinus fragilis | reverse complement strand
AGCAACCAATGCAATTTCTAGTGTAAAATGGTCTGTCATACCCACTTTTTCTTAAGAAGACTAGAGAAGTTTAAATTTGTACTACAGTTGGTTCGTCGTCTCTCCGTGTGTGCGTGCGTCAGTCCGTTCGTTCGTCACATTTCTTGTAATTGCATCTCCTCCTAAACCGTTGGACGTAGCAACTTCAAACTTTGCCGGTGCACAGGTCACATTATGTAGAGGGTACTGGACATCGTTTGTGTGAATATGACCCTAAAGTCAAGGTCAAGGCCAAATAATTTTTCTTGTAAATGCATCTCCTCTTAAACTTACCTGCATATATCACATGATGTAGAGGGTATGTGTGACCTTGACCTTACGGTAATGTAAGTGGACGTAGCAACTTCACACTTTGCAGGTGCACAGTTCACATGATATAGAGGGTACTGGGCAACGTTTCATGTGACCCTTACCTAATGTAGCCTTGACCTAAGTCAAGGCCGATGGTCAAATAATTTATTTTCTTGTAAAAGCATCTCTTGGTTAGAGAAAAAAAAATCGAATCGACTGAAGTATTGATATATATCCGACAGATGATATAAATGGCTATACGATAGTTCTAGCTTTTTCAAAAATCTAACTACGGTTTGATTTCTTGTTGTTTACTATTCGCCTCTTCGGTAATCTATCCATTATTATTTTATTTGTTTTTCACAGCTGTTAACTGTAAACAGATAAATTTTAATGCGCGTATAATGCGAATATTATCGTTTGATCTCTTCAATAATCATCTTATTATCTTTCATAGAGGCCTTCGTTTCCAAAATGTGATATTTATAGGAGTAATCTAGAATTTTCTTCTTGAAAAGTCTGAGAATAAAATGTTCAGTCTTATGAAGTTTTCTGAGAAAGCACAATGTGTGTGGAGCGCAAATGTATATTGAACCCAAAATGAAGTTGATTTGTTAATATGGCAATATGTTTGACAAAATTTTCAGCGTAGGTTTAAATAAGGAGACTGTGTAATTTAGGAACTCAGATGAGTATTAAATCCCCTATAGGCCATCCATCTTGGCCCTCTTGTTTTGAGGTTCTGCTTGCTTCATGGTTTTAAAACTTTATTATAATAATCCGCTTTTTTTCTTGTCGCTGGGTCGGAACCGGTGTCCAGCAAAGAGTACAACCAAGCATGTGTGCGCATCGAAGACTCAGATCAGACTGCGCATCTGCGCAGTCTGATCTTAGTCTTTGAAAGGCGCTCTATGGGTAACAAAGGGTCCAACGTTTCTTCATGCGGAACACTAAGACTATGATCTGACTGTACAGATGCGCAGACTGATTTAAATCTTCACTGTACGCACATGCCAGCTTGTACCTTGTACTGGTTACCGGCTCATGTTGCAGTAGAGCCATGTGGAGCCAAGTCTTCTGTACAATTCGTGATAAATGGATATTTGAAAGGCAAATGTAACTCTGGTGCCTATTATAGACGCATGAATCTTCGCTCTTTACCAAATATGGCTGACGGCGTGTGAAGAGAAATGCAAGCTGGCACGTTATTATGCGTAATTTGGTTTAAGCATTGACCCCTTAATGGTATATATCATTGATCAGGCATCATAGAAGCATACATGCATAAGAGTCTAAACTTTTTTTACTCTTATCATTCTGATGGGTTATTCCACACATATTGATACAATACATCTTTTTAATTTAGTGAACGACAGCATATTCATTGATCACAGGGTGTTGGATTGCCACCCACCTCGCAGAGATACATTGCGATGAAGGTAATCTACAGCTTTTTCCCTCATGCGCAGGAGTGGAGTTTTTGCTGGGCGGCGAGTACCTCGCACGAGGGTGATTTTTGTATTGGTATCCATTTATGTTTTATAATCGTTCAAATACATTTGATCAGGTCAAATACTTCGCTATTTATGATGTCTGTTCACAGATATGCTTTTAAAAGTTAGTATAGAATAGATGTACTTTGCATGTATGATATTGCTTTACCTTTCTAAATTTCAACCAATCATGAATAGAAATTTGCATATAAGAGTACCTGCTAGAATGTGAAAAATCCTTTGGTTATTACCAGCCTGTCCATACAATTTCAGTCCAGGTGACAACACTCACTGAAAATATCAAAATGATACAGACGAAAGCAGCCACTTTTCTTCTCAGAATAATGTCAACGAAATGAAAGTAGACTTCTATATTCAGACCAATCCATCCGTTGCAGGTCACTGTTGAAGAACAAAATTAATTCATGAAAATTCATTATTTTCAGTAAAACTTTCTTACCCGTATGTGTAATCCAATATTTTCATATCAGTAGTTAAAATGTCGTCTGCAAACTGTTGGCTTCAGATACATCTAAAGTGGCTGTTCTTATTATGTACAAAGGGGAATTATCAGTTGCACCAAAGTAGTGATTTTATATTGGTTTAACCCACAATGCGCCAATCACAACAAAAGTCGCCTGCTTTTCTCGTCTGCTGAAATGTTTAAGAAGTCTATATGGCAATCAGTGTGGACCCAGATCAGACTGCTCCTATAGGAGCAGTCTGATCTGGGTCCTATAGGAGCAGTCTGATCTGGGTCCCCACTTTTTGCTTCTATACTTAATTCGTCAGTTATGTAAGGCAATCATTTGCAGCAGACGACTTCAGCAGACGACATTTTCAGATGCATTTTTTCTTGGCGCTTTAAGGGTTAAAAGCCCTTGCAATATAAAACGATGGGACTGTTTGCATTTTCAGTATTTCAAATATACTTTCTCAAGTCGGATGACCCTATGTAACAAACACCAAATCATATAAACAAATTCCACAATTGAAATGCAGCCGAATATCTTTTAAAAGATATTTCTTGTTATCATTTATGTGGAAAATGGAAATTTGAACGCAAAATGGGCCTATGTGGTACAAACAAGTGCATAAATTCTAAATATATAGTAACTTTCCTTCAAATTTTTGAATATTGTATCAACGCCTGCTATACCATTTTCGAAGCGTGTATTTATGCTAAAAAAATCAATGTGGCTCTTTATTGTTATTTCACTTTCAAGAGAAACTACGATATATCACCTCGAGATTCTACAAGTTGTCTATGCCAATTCATTTCCTTATCAAAACAAAATGCCTGCCATTCATTTGTGATGCCTGCAAAAAGACGGCGAATCTCTTGCAGTTCCGCCAGTTTTTGCAACAGTCGTTGGCAGACAGGCATACTTTGATTGAAGGTTCAATTAATCAACAACCTTCAAAGATAAATTGGAGAAGATCATCACGATTATTATCATCATTTCAAAATCAACTAACATATGGAATTCAAAATATACTAGAAAAAACTAACAACCAATCTTTACAAAGATGCTTAATATTCTATCACGATTTTACTGACTATGTGCTTTGGGCTCAACTTAGACACCGCCCGTTGAAAAGTCGCCAATGCACGGGTGTACGATACTGTGTTCTATAGGTCTACTCCTTTCATCATGATTGTTATCATCCTTTCAAAATCAAATAACATATGATGGAAATTAAAATATACTAAAAAAAAACCGCAGGATACCAATCTTAACAGAAATGCTTAATATTCCATCACGCCAAAGTTTCCCTTAAATCGATGCATTGAGCTTAACTTTTACCACCTTTTTCATCTCTCGTAATGTGCAAGATCTACCTGATGTTAGGGGGAATAAAATAGTTATACCATTGGTGTCAACCTGTACGGATGAGCTTATAATCGCTAAAGCATAGACTGATATCAGTCGTAGATGTTGATATTGCCCTTATGAATCCATACCAACCGCTACCATTCCGCTAACATATTCCAGTCCAGAATTTTAATATATGCTGGCTCATACATCTGTGAGATAGCAGAATTTGAGAGGAATATGGTTATTATAGTGTAAAGATATCAATACGAGTAAAAATATCTATATGAAAAAGAAATTCACATCTCATCTCATGAGACTTTATAAGTCTAGCTAAAGCAGTGGTCTAGCTAGTCTAATACACGTCTAATACCAAGTTCGTGGATTAGCCCCACGTACAGGCGGACAAACAATGGTATCACTATTACTCAGCCATCGCTCCAATAAAGCCACCCCTCGAGTGATTAGTCACAGCTCGGTCCTCTACTCCCAGATCTCGTCCATTGCGTCGCATTTAGCGAGGGCTTACTGCTAACTGCCATACCTCTAATCCTGGTAAGTCTAAGTACCTGTTTGGGATACAGTGATAGATCAGAGGTCTGATTTCAGAATGTTTTGCTTATTTCTTGTCAAAGGCTATAACACATCCGTCTTAACGAGTTGGTTATTTTGAGTACTGTACTGTACCCACACTGTAAAAAACTAACTTTACACCAATTTTGTAGTGGCCTTTGGTCTTGGTATAGCCTTTTAACTACTTTAAAAATAGTTTGATTTATTGTAATGGTCCAGGGAATAACTACAACAATAACAAGTAGAAATGTTTAACATTTATCACTGGGAAAATGTTGACCTCCAGTTGTGTTAGTAGGAAAGTAAGTGAAAGTTTACGCCTAATTGGGTGGTAGCTCAGATGCAACCTCTTTTGGTGTTAACTTACAGTGTACAACGTATCAATGAGACGTTTTGGGGTTGTTTCCACATATATGTTGTATGTACTTAAAAACTTGAACTGCCTCGATGAGATGGTTCTTTTAAGTACTCACAACATATCATTCATTAATATTGCACGACCCGAAAAAAATATGGGCGTGCACTATATTCAATGTTTAGGTTTAAACAAGACTTCCATGTATCTTCCTTTTTTGTACCTTGGGTTGATCTGTTTTCTGTGATAATGGCATTTCCTGCTCATACTCACTTGTTCTTTACATATAACTCTTATTTTAACGTTAATTCAAAGTGAATAGTCTGATCTCATAGACTTCGAGTTAGCTAGAACTGACTGTATATTAAATTCTGCTCTATTATGATCACTTAGGCAAAATCAAAGCAATATCGTCCCAAATAACAGAATTGCTCTCGTGGAACGATCGAAATCGGAAAATGGCAACTTAGCTAGCTTTATGAGGAATATGAATTCTTGATAGCTATGAGAATGTAAATTGTTTATTCCCCGCTTTATGGCCATAATGGGATAGAAGATGTTGTGTATATCAGATTAAATGGAATATTAAAGTAAGAAATTGTATGGATATATATGATCTCATTCGTATGTTTCTTGCAATGTATTGTTTTTGGATTACATGGAATTCTGTTATTTTTTAGTTAACTCTTAAAGTGATGGAGTTTTAAAATGGAATATTCCGGTTGGTGACCTAGACTAATCCATCCTAGTTATCTGTAAATAATTTGTCGAAGAAAGCTAAACAAAGTCCATGACCAAACTGTTCCTCAGCCTAGATCTAGGATTGCTGTGTCTGCAAATGCTTTTCTGTAAGGGATATTTGATTCTGAAACATGAAATGTAAGGATAACAAGTTATGTTTTTAGTGTAACCTTAATTCTGTTTTAAGTTTTTGTAATAATGGTTATTGGTTGGAATTTCAGTGCATAAAATATGTTTTGTGATAAGTAAAAGTATAAAATTTGCTAAGCCACCGAGGCGATGTGACTAAACCACAATGTTCATCAATGGATGAACTTGAAGAAGGGAATAATAAATACAAATGAAAAGATGTAAAGTTAATCACGAGATGACGTAAAGCATAAGAACAATCTATACTTAGAATACAAAAAGAACTGTATCAAGTTGTTAACTAACCACTAGGCTATCATGAATTGACATTATCCCTGGTAAAACATGACCAAGGTCGGAGTACTGCACGAAAACGCACGAATATCACAAAGATTTTGGCGAAAACACATCAATTGACATGCTATATCTATTTAGATTGACCTTTATAACTGAGTAGTTTTCAATGTGTAAAGATAAACCAAAAGCTTTGAAGCGTGACTCTATTTACAATATTGATATGTTGTTCTAGAAAAAAGGGTTTCAAGGGTTTATTTACATTTACTATAAAAGCTTTGATCACACTGGTCAATGTAAACGCACCGGTGGTTGCTACAACGAGCTGGTGGTTGCATTTTTCAGCACCGGTGGTGTCGTAAAAGGTAAAAAAAAAATCTGTACCTGTTGACTTTATTATTTATTTATAAACTTGTATTTATTTTATTTGTGATGACACCTGGCGCACAGACCACCGGTAACATTGCAGATAATGGCTCTGCCAAGCAATTGGTGATATAATTCATGGTTTGGACTGCAAATCAAACAAAGTTCTGGAGTTTTGCCGTGACAGGTTTTTTTTCTAGTGTAACTGCCTAAATTGAGTGAAATCTGCATGTCTAAGCGCAGCTGTTGTCATATTCTCATGAAATAACATCCTAAAAACGATTACTACTTTGGGGGTTTTTTTCTTGGTAAACTAGCAAATGTTTTATTGAGGAATTTTATTACAACGCACTGGGAGCATTTTTTGACGCATTGATACAACGCACTGATGGTTGCACAGAATTCCTGTGGTTGCTGGTGCAGACTCACATCATGTGCTGTTCACATAAACGTTGCAAAAACCGCCATTTCAACCAGCACATGATATTTCGATACTGTATAGAAGGCTCAGGCGAGCCTATGCAAACGTGCATACTTCCAAGAGCCTTTGCTGCCAGCACAAGAGATCTTGATATTTATTACATTGTCCAGTGACTGCCTGCGCAAATATGCAGACTCACCAGAGTATTCGCTGCTAATAGCACACAAATCGCCATTTAAGGCAGCACAAGATATTTTGTACAGTGACGAAGGCTAAGGTAAGCCTGAGCAAATGTGCAGACTCGCCAGATCCTTCGCTGCTCGCACAAAATGGCATTCAATCGCCATTTGAGTCACCACATGAGAATTTTAAACTGTGACGAAGGCTCAGACTAGACCAAGCAAATGTGGCCAAAGCCATCGCTGTTCGCATGAATGACACCCAAAAATAGTGAGTATCACAATCACAAACTGCAGACAAACCCATGGCACTGAGAGGAATAGCCACACAACAATCACGAGACACCAGGAAGACAAACTAAGCAAAGCAGCCAGCTTTCTCTCTTCCCCATCAAGATGATTGCAAAACAAGAATGGACATAAAGTAGCAAAATATAGAACAATTACAGAATCCTGTGATGGGAGTAACAATCAACAACGAATCAACAACAACAGAATCACCACCTTAGAACAGACAGCAGCATATATCTCTGGGGTGCTAAAATTGCATTTTACTGGTACCAAATCTTCGCCCTAGATTCTGCTGTTGTTGAAGCACAAAGGAAATTCTGCATGTCTAAGCACAGCTGCAGCTATGTTATCATAGTCCCATGAAATAACATCCAAAAACGATTACTACTCTCTATTTTTCTATGCATAGAAGACTCTTGCGAGTCTGTACATTTGCACAGGCTAACCTGAGTCTTCGTCCTGGTACTGAAATATCATGTGCTGGCTCAAATGACGATTTATGAAACGTTTATAAGAACAGTGAATGCTGTGGCGAGGCTACACCAGCAACCACAGGAATTCTGTGCTACCATCAGTGCGTTGTATCAATGCGTCAAAAAATGCTCCCAGTGCGTTGTAATAAAAAACCTCAATAAAACATTTGCTAGTTTCAAGGGTAACAACCTACGTCATAGCATTGATGTTGTAAACACGTAGTACGGCGCCATCTTTGATTTACAAGGTCAGTTTTCCCCTTCGTAAAATTAAACAAATGAGTGTCTGTACAAACAAAGCAGTGCAGGCGGTGCCTAACATCACACTTGAACAGAATATATAACGGTCACGCCTCGATATGCCGTTGCCTTTGTAATCATTCACCCACAAGAATCGAAGCGGGAGACACGAGGATAATTTTAGCAGTCACCCACTTCGATTTTTGTGGGTGAATGTTTACAAAGGAAACGGCATTTCTGGACGTGACCATTGTATATTCTGTTCAAGTGTGATGTTAGGCACCGCCTGCACTGCTTAGTTTTGACAGGCACTAATTTGTACGACATTTACGAAGGGAAAAACTAACCTTGCAAATCAAAGATGGCGTCATACTACGTGTTTACAACACCCACGCTATGACGTAGGTTGTTACCCCTGAGTTTACCAAGAAAAAAAACTCAAAGTAGTAATAGTTTTTTGGACGTTATTTCATGGGAATATGACAACAGCTGCGCTTAGACATGCAGATTTTACTCAATTTAGGCAGTTACACTAGAAAAAAGCACCTGTCATTGCAAAACTCGAGAACTTTGTTGGATTTGCTGTCCAAACCATGAATTATATCACAAATTGCTTGGCAGAGCCATAAACTGCAATGTTACCGGTGGTCTGTGCACCAGGTGTCATCACAATTAAAATAAATGCAAGTTTATAAATAAATAATAAAGTCAACAGGTACAGATTTTTTTTTACCTTTTTCGCCACCACCGGTGCTGAAAAATGCAACCACCAGCTCGTTGTAGCAACCGCCGGTGCGTTTACATTGACCAGTGTGTTGATATACACATTCGTTCCAGTCTGACTGGCTCATTTTACGCATTCTACATCAATCGTTTCAAATAGAAATACCCAAAGGTCATTGGTCAGAGGTCGTGGTACATCTGTAGACATGATTGATCCCACAAAGTCATAATATTTTTGGTTGAAAATATTATTAATAACATAAAAAGCGTTGATTTCTGTAAAAATTGCTAAATGTTCCCATTTCTTCTATGGGCTACGTTCATATATGCACTGGCGCTACTTTCATATGGTGCAACCCTTGCTGTACAAACATTTGATATACCCAAACATTGCACATGCAAAATACTTCCACAAAAAGCTTTGAGGCGTGACTGTAACGGTAAATGCATTGAATGAATCGAGGGTCATTACTTAGAGGTCGTGGTAGAAGTAAACTCTAACAGTTCCGAAAACAACCATATACCATCTTCATCCACACATATCTCACCTAATATCTCACATACACCCACCAACACATATCCTCACCATACCCCCACACCCACTCTACTTTAACCACAAATTCTAACAGCCCCCCTCCACAATAGCACCACCACCCACCATTTGCATTTGGCATAGCAGTCTCCGTCCACATTTACCTCAAACTTACCACCCGTATAACATCATTACCCACACTCTCTCTCTTGCAAGTTTACTTGGTTAATTTGCAAAATGAGTGCATATTGATAATAATCGTTGACATGGCATTGCTGATGGATAACCTATCCACACTGTAAAAATATAAGTGTAAGTCAACACGAAAAGAGGTGGCAGCTGAGCTGAGCTGCCACCTCGTTTCGTGTTTACTTACACTGAATTTCCTATTTATACAACTTAGGGCCAACATTTTTCCGGTGATAAATATACAAACATCTCTACCTGTTATTGTTATGGGTATTCTTCTGATCAATACATAACTTTGAAAGCGGTAGAAAGGCTACACCAAGGTCAGTGGCAGTTAAACTACCACCAAAGTTGGTGTAAAGTCACATTTATTTTCAATCTGCATTCGCTTGATTGATAGACAGGCTAATGTTAATTTGCCAATGAGTGCATATTAATAATAATCGTTGACATGGCATTTAAAGTTCTGTATTCTGATGGCTCACCAGCTAAATTTTTGATAGTACATCGTAGTTCTGTCCATGAAAATTGTTTTTTCATCTAAGCAAACATCGCAGAGCCTGAAAAGATGCCTCGTTCTGTTACATTTGCAACATATATCAAATTGCCAAACGGTGGGACAAGCCTCAGACTCATTGAGGGCCCTGACCTAAGACGTCAGTGTCTGGTGCATGTCTTTGGCTTCGCCCACCCACCGTGGCTCAACAAGGGGTATTCCTTAGCTCTGACTATTTGTGAGTCAAGATCACTTTTCTTTGTTTCATTATAGTATGTTAATTTGATTTGATTGTTTCCATGTGATTATGCATAGCATAAGTTAGATTTCATACACGCCAGCTAAACATTTATTTTGTTTAAACAACGGCAGAATTGGCTTGTGGGTGTGGCATCTTGTTCATACTCACTTGTTTTTTGGCACAACAACATTCATTCAAAGCATATTCTTTACATGAACATACAATAAAACAAATCAGAATTGGGATTAGAAAGAAAACATCCATATAGTTCTATTGCACAGGCTTCCAGTATAGAAAGGGTTCAAATAACTTATTTTAGAAAAAAATGCTTAATCAAGTACCAAATGTAGGTTTACAGTTTCGTTTTTGCCTCCAAAATTAATATCTCACAGCCCATGAGCTAATGGTAATATGTGTATTGTCATTTTTTAAATGCGATTACATAGTTTTACAGTGGAACTACAGGTCGATGCTGTTGTTGTTTATTTATTGTTGTGTTGCTCCCATTGTTTGTTGGAGTTTTGTGTTAGGTCCTTGTTCTGTGACGTGGTTCTTTGTGTCCTTTCTAGTTTAGCAATCATTTTGCTGAGGAAAAGAGAGTTGGTAGCTTTAACTTTAACTTTGTTGTGGCCTTCCTCACGATGCCGTGAGTTGTTTGCAGTTTACTTACTCTTTTTTCTGAGCGAAAATATAGTTCATACCGTGTATATTTATGGGAGCGACAAATGCTCAGCAGAGACTCATCTTGGCATTCGCAGTTAGCCTGTGCGATGGCTCGTTTATTGGTTTAGCAATCAACATCGTTTCTCACAGACAATACAGAGATAATTTATTAACAGGCGATAATAAACTGTCAGCTTTTCTTACATGGATCCATAAACAATTCTGAAGATGGGGAAATCTTTAGCTCATTGATTTCTGCAACAAATGCTCCTTTGCTAGACCATTTACAAACTGGTTAAACAGCGAGTGCGTATTTCCTGTAGTTTTTTTAAATTTTATATGATTTCGTGTATAATTCAGCTTAATACTTATTCGAACAATAACAGAATCACAGTCATGCAAAGTTTTTTGGCCAGTAAAGTATATTAACCCTCGCCCCGGTGGCTGCGGCTGTTGCCCATTCTAATATAGTGATAGTGTTGCTAATAGTTCAATCGTGTGTGGAGGGTTCGTGTTTTGTCCTTTTTATGCAGTTCTCTGTCCTCTTTCTAGTTTTGAGTATGAGAGAGTTGGCATCGACCTTAAAACAATTACGCTTAACTCAAATAAGCATGAATTTTATCACTATCATAAATGTTAAAATGCCAACAACTGTTGGCATTTTATCATTTATTAGCATGATAAATGCCACGGGGCTATGTATATAACACGCTTCTACTGCCTTGCGGAAGAGGCTGGCTTTTACAGCGACGTGGTAGAGTGTTTGCCTGTATATCCAATGACTCGGCTGGGACAGGTTAAAACATTTCAGTATACAACAATGGTACCCACCTTAAATAACCCACTCTATACCCAAGCAGTAATTCCCTGAGTTTCATTAGAAATGATTCTCCATGGCCTGGAACTTCGGGGACAACCCTCTATCACCCCTTGGGAAATGGTATGGTGGAGAGATGTCATTGTCCTAGAGCGAAAAACATTCAACCTGTCCCAGCCTGGAATCGAACCAGAGAGAGAGAGGGAGAGAGAGAGAGATAGAGAGAGATAGAATTAATAGCAGAGTGAGATATTTATTTGATATCATTTCCGAAATTATTAATAGTACATGGCTTGTCAATATCAGTAAGTCATCTAGATGTCTAAATGACAGAATATTGTCAAAGACAACATGAAGTTGCTCTCATAACAAATAAATTGAAAATAGATAATAGATATGCAACAAGAGAGAGAGAGAGAGGGGGGGGGAGAGAGAGGGGGAGATTGTTGCTTTCCTTATTATGGTTTTGTCTGTACATGTATTTAAAAGTTTGCATTGTATGCAGCATTTTTCTGAAACTCTTTTCTCAGATTATCAATGCATATATGCGTATCATGACAACAATCATGGCTTATGTCTCGAAAACACTATATCTGGAAACCAATCATGGCACTTGTGTATTGCATGACATTAGTTATTTCAAAAGAAAATCTATCCACCTGCTTAAACGAAATGCGCAATGCGGGCATGCGTTCTTTGAGCAGACTGGTCTGTGTATGCCATGTTTTGCATGTGGCCTGAAAAATCCGAGGAGGGTGTATGCGGATTATGATTGAAGAGTTGATAGTTTTTTCTTGTAACGGTAATGATATGGATCTATAAGTAACAATATAAGTCAACAAATGTGACACAACGCGAGGCAATTTACAACATCCCAGATTCGGGCACAGTCATTCAAAGGGGGTGGGCGGCACTATGATGATTGAATTGCCCATACAATCTAACGAAAATTTCTTGCGAAAGGAATCACATGATCATAGACAGTGTTCTAAGCAGAATGGGGAAAGGCGGGGTAGAGGGTTTTCTGATATAAAAAATCATTTGCTGGTTAGAATGTACTCATTGTAAAACCAAAATCAAGCGGTTTTGATCGGAAATACAAAAAATCCGAAACATAAGTATGTTTGTCCTTAGTATGCTGATACAAGCACTATATGTGTCAATTATGCCAAGTTTTAGATGAATTTAAACCAAAGAAATCACTTTCAATCTATTAAAGCTTTACGTAGCTCTTTGATTTGTTTATTGCATTCCTGCTTTTATAACTGTCTTTGTGTGTGTTCTATTCTACCTTCCTCTTGGAGCCGTAGGTTGGTCTGTGATCTGTGATTGTGCCATTTCCTGGCCATATGCACTTGCTTGTTTTAGTTACAGTAAACCCTGTCTTAAGCGGCCACTCAAAATAGACAAACAGCGACCTTAATGACAAATAGTAGCTTAATGAAGGTTAAAAGTGTTGCACAATGCTCCCCTTGGAACATTCTGCAATACTTTTGACCTGCATTAAGCGATAATCGAAATTGAAAACCAATCTTATGTCTTCTTTTTGGGTGGTTTTACTGTAAATGTCAAAGGAATGTATACATGTCAAAAACACCATACTACCAGAGAATCCGCCATTTTATCCTAGATAATATTATACATTGAGATTTTTACAAGTGGTCGCTTAGAACTTTGCGAATGTACTTTACATTGACAATCTGATATAATTGATACTGTCTTAAGATCATAGACAGACAGAACCATATATTATTGTCTTCAATCCATTATCTCTATCATATAAATGATTCCACGATCTGGTACTGCATTAGGACAATCATGGTAGACTGCAATAAATTCCTAATCTGCAAAAGACGAAGTATGCAAATATACCTTGGATTCAAAATAGGCCCCAAAATCACTTAAGCCTGTCACCTTTAGCAAACAGTGCTAACCTTGATGAGATCTTACGAAACGCAGTAGTTCAGGCGTATTCTTTACCAGTCAGCCAATCGATGCTGTCCACGCGCGCGCGTATACTACACGTATCTAAAGTTTGTTTAAATCCACCATTTTAGAAAATCATGTGATATGACTTGTGGCAATTCGTACCTTCGAATTTAGAGAGATCTATGACTAGTATTGTAAAGTTCCTTCGTTGTTACACACCTAAACGTGGGCTGAAGCAGAGACGTCCCCAAGTAAAAACACCCCCAATTGGTCAATACAAAGGCAGTAGGTGATGGTGATTTGGAGCACCTGTCTGTTTGTCTGTCCGCTTAGCGTAGACAAAGTTTTATGAATTAAGACTACTCAATTATGATAGAAATGATCATGATGGACGGTCATTTAAGCAGATGTACGCATTCAAATAGTATATGTTCTGCTTTTGTACTCTCTCTCTCTCCCTCTCTCTCTCTCTCTCTCTCTCTCTCTCTCTCTCAATAATTTTATATGTGCTGGTAGCATCAACTCTGTTGTATAAAGGCGTGTGGGGGTCGCTTTGCTGATTTTATCTATTTTTTTATTAAATATACCATGAAAATGAAATAATATCAAACTATTTCATTTTCATAGGATATTTAAAAACGGGGGGTGGGGATGGGGTTCAAGCGAATCCCCGAACTCCCTCTGGATCCGCCACTGGGGCTAGAGGCCTAAATAGTCGTCTGAGTCTTCATCTACACCCATATCTTCTGTATGCGAGCAGCAAAGGCTCTGATGAGACTGCGCGGATGCGCAGACTTGTCTGAGCATTGGCTTGCCATAAGAGCCAAAATCCCCTGTGCTAGCCAATATCTAAGCAGTAACTTTGGGACCACTATAACCCGAAGTGTTCACGTGATATGACAATGGGACAGATGGTTAGTATGTGTTCTGGTCCCTCATCGACTTCCCACAGTGTGAGAGAACAGCGAATGCTCTGGCGAAACTGCAGATGTACCGTGCGCACTGCTGGTCGCCAGTGCGTTAAGTACTTTTTTACTTGTGAGCTGATTGTTCTGGTGAGATACAGTGTCTATTTGTTACATGTAGTGACTTTCTGTCATAAACTTTCAATAATGGAATTACTTTTGATTTGATTCTGTCTCTCAGCCGTAAATAATATTTTCTTGTCGTCTTCTCTTCATTATGAAATCTAGAGGAGCTGAGAAGTACGAAATAATTGGGACAACACATGGGATTTTGGCAACGAAGGCTCAGGCGAGTCTGCGCAAATGTGTAGACTCGCCAGTGCCTTCGCTGCTCACATATACTAAGTATGGATGCAGATGAATAATCAGACACAAATTTAGACCTATAGCACAGCTGAATACGCCAGTATGGTCGTTTATTGGAGATTTTTGCGCATATGCGATAAGAAGTAAAAATTGTGAGTTTGCCCACATATGCTTGTAGATAACATGGCACTGAGGCGTTTTGGCGAAGGATGGGTAGGAACCATAAATGGTGGATGTGCTGCTTGGGTTATTATTTCTAATAGCTAAATGTTACATCATTGTTCGAGAAAGCGCATATGCATACATGTATCCTGATTTTTACCTTAATTGTCTTCTTGCTGTTATTGTGATTGTTAGTGTTCTGTGTCTCTTCCTCGTGGTGCTTTGGGTTGGTCTGCAGTGTGTGATTTTGACATTTCCTGGTCATACTCACTTACTTTTTTCTATGCGCATATTTAAGATCACCATGTACTTGCGGGAGTATGATACGAAACCGGTTTAAGCCCTCCAAGAAAATATTTTGCTGACCATTCCAAGGCGGTACTTCTTTTATGGATCACTTGTGTTTTTGTGTCTTGTGTTTCTCATGCTTTCGCGTCGCTGCCTTGTGGTCACCTGCTGGTTAAGGGCTGACCTCTTGGCTCTTGTTGTTGATATTTGTATTTTTGTTACTTTCCCATGTGGTATCCTGGGTCAGGTATGGTACTTGATTATATCGTTTCCTGATCTTAGCCGTCTTTCTTACTTTTAATACGACTACACCAATCTGCCTCGTAGAGTTTACTGCTTTCTTGCACATCAGTAGTTCTCCTGTTGCAATATGCTATTTATACATGTGGCTAAATGGCAGATTAACAATCTAAATTTAGCAGGGGGCGGGGACTAAGTTAATTATGAACTAACTTATAAGGTAGGGTTTAGACTCCATTGCACACTGCAAGAAATGTTTATATTGCAACAATTAAATCAAAGTTAAGCCTTAAAGCGCCCATCACAACTGTAGCAGACAATTTTTGCGACATCTTTCTTAATTTTCGAAAAAAAATAAGGTATGATATTTCATGAGAATAGCAGACGATTCTTAAGAAATGCCATTCTTTATTTGTTATTTTTGAAAAAGCAGCAAAATTATAACGGAGTGGCTGCTGCCAGTTAACTGGTAGCAGCGATTTTACGTTAAAATGGCTGCTGCCAGTTGACTGGTAGCAGCGATTTTAACGTAAAATCGCTGCTGCCAGTTAGCTGGTTATAACCATTTTAACGTGAAATCGCTGCTGAAATCGCTGCTGCCAGTTCGCTTCAGTATTTTTATTGAAATGTGTATAGAAAGTTATTTTGCATCGACTGAAGTAGCAAAATGTTAGTGAATGCCTTACTTAATGAGTTGTTTGCTGCAAATTATAGGTGGCACTTTATGGGTTAATGAAAGGTGTGCTGATTTCTTAGGGTTGTTCTTAGGGGTGTTTTAGACATCGTAAGTTTTCTAATTTCAAAGGCATTGGTTTTCCACTTCAGGATGCAGTGATAGAATTCAGAATATTTTTATACTGCTTAAAATTCATAAAAAGTTACTCTTTGAATTTCTGACTCTTTGCAGTTATTTGATTAGCAAATTTCGAAAGATTGGTTGCTCTAGCTCTTCCCGTTTTACCATGAACGAATGATGTCTCTTGTCTAAGTTCAAATCTAGCACACTCATTAATCATGTCTCTGTATTGTTCCACACAGGAATTCATTTTCAGACAGAAATATCTATCACCATGCAGTGATTTTCGTCATCAAGATAGAAATGTATATTAATGACTTTTTAACTCGGTCATGTCGCTGATTCTGTAAGTCTCAGAGGACTATATAAGGAAAGAGAGAGCTAGAGGGTTACATAATTTGATTGTTGTCATTGTTAATGTCTTTGAAGGCAATGTCTGAGAAGGCATTGGGAATCCACTTTTAAATGTTTTGCATTACTAAAGAAATATTTGTACAATAGTACATTCTTAGTGCCACTATCGGCCTTCCAGCGAAACTGGCGGGTCCAGATAGTGGCCTGTTTTAAGATGCTTACTGGTAGGGTATGTTTTTGTTAAAGAATCTATATTTGTTGTTTTTGCAAGACGCTTCAAATTAGTAGAGGAGCCAGGGTTCAAAAATGTCAAAAATAAGCATTTAGGTATGCCCCCTTTTTAGCAGAATTTTCACTTGTTTTATCCTTTAGTACATAGTATAGGCAGTATGAAACCAGATATTGCACTCAATTTAAGTCTTGCAAACATACCTGTAACAGTGTGTTTTATACGTTACCCCTCATTTTCTTAAAAACAAAAATATGTAATTATGTCTATTTAGGTAAAAGATGAAATGTTTAAATGAAGAAAACATTATGCAATCTGTAAGAACATGCTATTCTCTACACATATTGATGTTTTTAAAAGTTGTTTGGGTCCATTATAATGTCATTTACGTTACATTTTCAACTATACCCTTAAAATTATTGATATTTTGTTAAAAAGTTTCATTTGACAAAATTTTCAATCTGTGCTTAACTTCAGAATAACATGTATATAAAAGAACATTTACTGACCATTTCAAAACTGCAAACAGTTACGTTCTAACATAAGTACTTTGTCAGTTATAAGCTGTTTAATTAGATGACCATAGATAAAACTTTATATAAGTTTAGAACATAACATAACATAACTTAAGTACTTTGTCAGTTATAAGCTGTTTAATTAAATGACCATAGATAAAACTTTATATAAGTTTAGAACCTCTTAAGTTTGAAAATTAGCATGCAATTTCTTTCTGTTAGCTTTTAAACACCTTATGATAATTGTTTTGACATCACCGACTTTAGAGTAATACTTAACAACATTTCTGAGGTAAAATAGCATTTGTTGTTCGATATCACAATATGTAACATATAAAACAAAGTTGAAGGCAAACAAATATTGCTTAAAAGCTTAAATTATGCATCACTGGAAAGTTTATTTCATTAAAAAAAAGGGGGAGGGGGCTGTGTTTGATAGGCATAAAAAGAGCATTTGTTCCAAAAGAAGAAGTTATCAGTACTAATTAGGAGACTAGGTATATGGTTGTAAATTTGTCTTTTAAGAAATGGTATACGTTTTGACTTAAAAACGAAACACATTGTTTGCTTACTTTTCTATGTTATGTTGTGCAATTTATAAACGTATAAAGTGATAAAACTGATGCGACATCTCAACTAGGATACATTTCCTCAAGCTTGTTCAGTCAAATTTGATAAAGTAACATATATCACTATAAATAAACGAAATATATATCATGATTATATATTTTGTCTCAACCGTTTTCCATATACAACGGAGCCTGAAAACCTAAATCAAATTTAGATATTTGCACATATTTTTCTTTTAATTGAACAAAACAACCTAATACACTATTCAGAAGCAGCCAATGCTTTGTGTCGAACCTGTTCATACTCATCACAATATATAGAATAGTAAATAACATATCCGTTCTATCAAATCAGATTCATTTATGATAAAATCTCTAAGAACTTCTGAAATGATGTGTGGATGTGGAAACTTTGTTTGTTGTTGTTCCTATTGGTTGTGGGGGTTTTGTATCGGGCCTTTATTTTCAAATTTGTTTCTAATTCAGCAATCAAATTGACAAGGAAGAGAGCTGGTTGCTGCACTTTAATAATATTGTAGATTTCTGTGTTCTGTGTCCCTTCCTTAAGGTGCAGTGGGTCAGTCAGGAGTCTGTGATTGTGACATTTCCTAGTCATGTTCACTTACAGAAAGAAGACGTTTGCTGGCAATCTAGATAGTATCACTCCTGTATGAATATATAAAATAAATGTTATTTACGTTGCATTAAATTTAAGGAAACATAAGTGTTTGTTATCATTTATTCTTGAAGAGAGTTGCTCTGTTATGCAAATTGTTTAAGCCGCATCTATTTTTGCATATATCAAAACTCAGAAGGTGACTTTTGAATTTATTCTAGATATGAACTTTGATTTCAGCTCATTTTTAACATTGCTTTCATTGTTTGATTAATGAAACTGATAGTCCTTTTAACTTAACACTACTAATCATTTGTCAAAGCAATGCAAACTTTAAAACTGAATGGGTTATTCAAAATGAACTATTGCCGTTGAAATTGAGGAAATCATCCATAAGGATGGGTTTAACATGGCAAGGCAGTGATCATACCCAAGAAATCTAGATTTCTTTAGTTGTAATTTACGATACCAAATTTACTTTATACAATTTCAACAGAGAGAAAATGTTTAAGCCAAATTTAACTAGGATGCATTAAAATGACCGTTTAAAAGATAATTTACTTTTAATCAGAATGTTGGTAGGAATAGCAATATTTTAGAGTAAAATAGCAGTCATAAGATCAAACTTAGTTTAAGCAATTAGTGCTAATATAGCTGATGTTAAGTTCTATCATAATACCATAGCAGTCATTGGACCCCATTTTAAACAAACTGTTGCAGGAATCCTGTCAGTTGATTTCTCTTATGTGCGTTAAATGATAGATGAGTTGTAAACACATCAGGATATAGAGACAAAAGGCATACATTAAATTACCTACTGTGCTAATAAAATAATAATTATATGGACAATAGAGAAGGCACCATAGATAGTATCATTGCTTACACAAATAATAGATTTACATGTTATGCTAAGAATTTATGCATACACTTAACAAATAGTATGTATGCATGTTTAATTTGTCTGTCGCTCTTTTTTATCAATCGTCTGCATAAGAAATTGTATTTCTTTCAGTTTGTAAAAGTATAATGATAAATCTCAGATAGTGATAACATTGTCTCTATTGCCAATTGCACTATATGTAGTTAGTATGATACAGCATAGCATTTGTTGAGTATACAATCTGAAAGTATTCTTTGAAAGTAGCATAAGTATGGATTTTGTTTCTATTGCATGAACTATCAATATACCATAAATATAGCATCGTTTAACAAGTTGGTACATGTTTTATGGTTATTAATTAGTTAGTTTTAAGGACTGAATGACGGTTGTTAAGATTACTTACTTATTGTGAGTGTAAAAAATAAATAGTGTCCTGCTGAATAAAACAAACATTAAAGCAGATTCTATCACGTATACTGATAAGCTATATAGCTAAAAAGCAAACGTCTGCAAACATTCTGGAATATATGATCAATCAAGTCCTATTCTAGAAAGTTGTTTGCTCAAAGTCCTGATTATCGAAGTCTAATCATTTAGAAATGTCTACAATGCTAACAATGCAGGGGAGCTTTTCCAACTTATTGACAGCCATGTGCCTGTTTCTAAAGTATAATAATGGTAATTTAGAATAAATGTTGTCGTGTTTCATTGCTTCACAAACGTGTAGAACCAGGCAATACAATGATTAAAGTAATGATCTTTATATTTTTGTTATATACGTTACCAACATAAGTAACACTCTTTTTCGCCAAAGCGGACACGCTGTAGATGCTACAATATTTCAACCCCAAGGATAGCTAAGGCGGATGCTAGTTCAGAGACAGAAATCACAACGATTTCCACAAACTTCAGTTTTGTTTCATATGACACCGATGAAGGTATCTTTAATGTTTCACATCTTAATTTGGACTTCTGCTTGGAATATCTTACATTTTTTAGAGTTCTAAGGTTTATTTTGTGTCTTACTGTTTTAAATATAGCTGCTGTAACGAATAACTGTTTATAAATGCATATATTGATGGCTTTTACACTGTGTGATGGATCTGACTATGTTACTGCATGCTTTTTTTTTGTTCATTGAGCTGTTGGCAGTGAAAGAAAATGTCTTGTATATGTCATTTAACACCAATTAATGCATAAAAGGAAGCAAATACATGGTAGTGGCACAGATTTTAAAGAATTATTTAAGGTTTTCAAACAATTTAGTTATGAATAATAAATAGGTATCAATTATCCTATTTACATGATTCCTAAAGCATATACTTAATGGCATTTATGTGCTATATTTTCAAGTTTTCCCCTTTAAACTTTATATGATTTTGTTGATGTTGCATCTCATTCATATTAAATGTTTAAAAAAACAATATTTCCAATTTAATTTTGAGCACTAAGATGGTAGTCAATTTCATTTTCACCTACTAGCTGTTTGAACGCATATACACATACCATTGCACAAAAATATTGTTTTAAAAGAAAGTAACATATATAACAGACCTTCCAAGTGCCTAAACTAATATTATTATTCTGCTTTTAAGCTGCATCTAATTAAAATATCAATCATAACGACATGTAAGAAAACGATGCAAATGATAACACTATACTAGGAGTTTCCTTATTATCTAATGGTAACGTATTAGACTTGGCTATTGCATGGTAAATGAACGTGTTCATCAAAAGCTAACAGACATTTTATAATATATAAAGTAGCTAAGAAAAACTTAATGTACAAAAATCTCCCTTCATAAGTCGTTTGGCAACCCATGGCCAAGTAAACAATAGTAATATATTTGAATGTAAGTAACGTATATAACAATTACGTAAGCGTAAGTCATTTAAACTTATTGTCACTTTGGTGCTTTTAATTAAGTTACTGTAAAGCTATATGTAGATAGGAAATGTGACTTATCTGGTCTAAATAACTTTTCGTTTCAGTAATGTAGCGAATAGCCTACTACATGAAGCCCGAATGAGGGTAGCTATGGTTACCCCATAATTAAACATCTTTTGCAAGATTCAAAATTTGTGCAATATCTGTTTTCACACTCCTGAAACACCATACTAACTGAGGATATTGTCTAAAATTCTGCTACTTTCCGGCCACTTTTTTCCAATTTTTGAATCTCTGGCTCCCCTACTAAATGGAGACCTAATTAAGAATATTCGTATAATGAAACAAATTCGTATAACTTGAAACCAAATTTTGTGGTAGATGAGCTGTCACTGGTCTTTGTCTAACCTTTCCAGTGCCTATTACGCTGCTTTCAATTAATCGGGAGAATGAAAAAGCTATAATATGTGGTTGTAATGAAAATATGTAAGTTTGCTTCATGTTATTTTAGAAGGAAAAATGATCGTGTTTGCTAACGCCAAAAGAGGTGGCTGTTTAGAGAACACAGAAAGGTTGTG
This sequence comes from Loripinus fragilis, assembly GCA_964019695.1. Taxonomy (NCBI): domain Eukaryota; kingdom Metazoa; phylum Mollusca; class Bivalvia; order Lucinida; family Lucinidae; genus Loripinus; species Loripinus fragilis. The sequence continues at coordinate 123,933,488 of OZ026514.1, read as the reverse complement.
TGTTTCATCATGGTTGACTAGACGGAAACGTAAGAATGAAGAAAGCCATACTTCTTTTGAAAAGAAAAAAAAAACGTGTGGTGTTTAAGTCAAAATATTGGCTGAAGTGGGAACTCATTAGAAGCGACTCAGTGTGTCTGGGATGGTCTCGATGTTGGACTAGGCCATGACCTCTTTATTGGTGGTATATCCCTAACCAAGTTTTATCGTGTTTGAGCAGTATTTCCAGGAGATATTTGTTTCAGGATGTTTGCGTGAAATGGTATTCCTTCATCACACTTCTGTTGCCCATTTAACTGGACTGTAATACCCGAATACAACAAGGTGTTTATCTCTGTATGACTGCTGAAATTGTTAATACGCGTATTACCATAAAGCCATAGCTTAAACAAAGTATTTATAAGCCAAGCATTTTCTTCTGTAAAGGCATATCTTTTATTCTACACTGTACAGTGCATTTCAATGTTTTTTTCGTCTGTAGGCACAGGCCACATGCCTGTAATGCCAACAATCTGCATAATGGTTTTGATAGCATACACTATATGGCTGGCCATGAGTTGCTAATATTAAACTATGAAGTATCCAAGATATCCCCGTGATAAAAAAAAGTATGTAAAAACATTGGATACCAGATACTCAGAATGGTGTCATGTTTATAGATGGAGAGTTGGCTAGGTTCGATTCTAATCATGTGCGAAAGGTATATATTTTACATATCAGATTCTATCATACTGACCTTTGTGAATGGGGAAAACCCTCGAAAATCCAGTTACGAGTAATGGAATGCGCATAGTTTTGAGTATATCCTATACCAAGAGCATACTTCTTTGGTATCAGCTCGTCATATGATAGTGGTGATATTTTGCTCATAGTTTGACAAAAAAGATACATGATGTCACGCAGGGATATTGCTTTCATTTTAGGCGCCTGTCTGATGTCCTTATACTTTCTTTTTTTAATGACTATTCTTCAGAGGATTATATAATCAGAGGGAAAATATTATGCCAGTATTATTCTTTTAACCAGTTGCGTGCTGATTCAGTTGTAACGCATCTTAAATAGTACATCTATTGTTGGTACTGTAGCATTTATGCTGTCTAAGCAACTACTAACATTGTGGTGATCAGAATGCGCAGACTGATCTGCGTCTGTTATGTTGTTAAATAGGCTTGTTCATGAATTGACTTAACTATTTATTCCAATCAGTATTGTCTCATATTCACTGCTCATAAATACCAACTATCAGACAAACTATTCAGGTAAAATACCTTACCCATATATACGTTCATGCACACGTATTTGCAGTTTGTATGTAAGTTTGCCCAATATGTTCACATCAGAAAATGTGGAGGTATTTGCAAAATCTCATGACCTAACCCAATAAAATTCCGAAGCTTAGCTCCCAAGACCAAAAAAAATATAAGTGTTAAAATTCCCAAGTGCGTATTATGCATTTCTTTAGAGTCTGATCAGTCGTGAAACAAGTTAGTATGACCAAGAAATGCCACAATCAAAACCAATCATGATTGTAACAAACGACATATTTTATGATAGCTCATGTGAATTGTCTATCAAGCGATAAGCAAGAAGGATAATTGGAAAACGTCTTGTTACTTTTTAAGGTTTAAAAAGTCAGTATAATCAGACTGTCCTCTCTGTGTATATTGGTATTAATTATCTGCACCCCTGTTCATTTCAACTCTTTGCAAGCTAGGAAAAATGAGTCTAGACATGTGATTTCCAACAATGTTGCATTTTGACAATTATAGACTCAGACGAGCCTATGCAGCCTCATTTTAAGCTTAGAAACTCCAAATGATGTTCAGTAAGTAGCTTAACAGTCACACAATATTCAAGCGGCTAGCAAAGGCTCTGATCAGGCTGCGCTTATGCGCAGGCTGGTCTGAGCCTTTGCTGGTCGCACATACCACAATGTTGGAAATCTCATGTCGCGGCTCATTTTATTGTGTCATTTTCAAAAGTATCTTTTATAAAAATGTTTCAGGACTGAATCCCGCCAGAGTGTCAAACAGTTTGGATCTAGTTCAGGTCCGACATCTTAATGAGCCTGATCTAGATTAAACCAGTTTGCAAAGGTTATCAGTAGACGACACTAGCAGGTAAAGAGTTAAGGGAACAGATGGTACATTACTTTCAATTTTCTTGAAATCTCTCGTTAAATACAGTGTAACATATGTTGCCAATCAAATTAAGAGTTATTACTGTAATTATATTCAATTATTCTTTGCAATGCGGATCAAGCCAAATGCAATCCGGTATGTGCATTATAGATGAAAAATCATTAGATTAGTATTAAAAATGGTCTGTTGAAATAAAAGTAAAAGACATGAAGACCGTCGTCAAAACCATGATATTTTATGGACCATCAACTTATCGCGAAGGGGAGCAGCGAAGGTTCAGATGAGACTGCGCATCTGGCACACTCTGATATTTTGTTACATACGCGCATACCGTAGGGATGGTTTAGAATTTGGTTTTCAATATTTTTTTTACGTTTTTCAGAAAAATGAATATTTTGGGGGATATGAAGATTTTTGTGGGTCATCACTAAACTGGACTATTTTAGGGCTCATTTCTATCTTTTATGATATTTTTGTAACGTTAAGGTATAGAATGGGAATATTTTTGGGGGTATGCTTGGATCCGGTATACATTGTTATATTGGGTCCGGGGGTGTGCTAAAATTTCAAGTATTTAGGGACTATGCGCGATTGCCTGATCCTTTGGGGGGGGGGGGGTAAACAGTGGGGGCTGAGCCCATGAAGCAAGAAAGAAATAAGAGCACCCCATCCCTCCCCTCCACCCCCCCCTCCCCCCCACCCCCCTGGGAATGATAGGTCTATTTTGGTCTGAGACTACAATACTATATAATGGGTCACCTATATCTCTACAGTTGACAATTGACTAGATAGCTTCACTCAGATATGTTTGTCTTCGAAAAGAAACAAGTGGCCATTTAATGCCATCTCGTTTCATTTTACACATATGATGTTAATCAAAGGCGCTCATTATTTGGGAGGGATTTATCAAAGTGTCAAAATCTAATTATTACGAGGTTCAATTTTCCCTAATCGATAGATTTTGTAAACAGAAATGCCTAGTTATTGACAAAACTGTCAGCCGATGTTTGTTTTCTGTTATCATTTGTATAATGTGAATACGGTACTACCCGAAGGTCATCAAAGTGGCCTATGCCAATGAGACATTGTGGCTGGGGAGTTTGATTTAAATTCTGCACCAGTGGATTCCGGTGTATACCTTGGAATTAGAATCAAGCACGGCCGCCCATGCAATGACATGTGGCGGTAAAAGACGTCATCGAGACTACTAAGGCATTTTGCATATTTTCCACCTCTGTTCCATGGACATGCCTTAATGGGTGCGAGCTGTTTAATAAAGTAAAGTGGTAGCCAACACTGATGAATGCGGGTGACAGCTGAGTAGACCTTGGCCAGAACTACAAATAGAGTTGTACAGGTTTTCTTTGCGCTGTTGACACGGCGGTCGTGTACATAGGGACCCGGCGCGTTTTTTGTTGATTATTTTTGCAGATATATACTTTTTCTACCAATATGTGTCCCAAATCAACCAAAAAGGATAAATTTTTTACCTATTATATACTTTTTTTCGACCACTCAACCAAAAAACGAGCGGGGCACCTATGACCATGTAGTAAGAGAAGGGGGCTCTGCAAACATTGGGCATAACTATATTTATCCCCACACTTTTTAAAAAAAAGGGAAGGGGATATTGTTATCCCCTCCGTCTGTCTGTCCGTTATGCTATCTCCTCCTAAACCATTGGACGAAATTTTACCAAATTTGGTGTATGAGTTACTGACATGAATGGGGCGTGCAACGTCAAACTTTTTTTTGGCCCCACCCCCTGGGGCCCTGGGTAGGGGTCAAAACGTCAAATATCATTTAATTTCAATTACAAAGTCAATTTCAAAGATTTTTATACCAAACTTTGTGTGTGTTCTCACAAATGCAAGATACAAAACATATCAGACGGGATTTTCATTCTGTCGCCTGGGTCATGCCCAAGGGGTGGGACTTTGGGCGCTGGGGGTGCCCAGGGGGTAATTTTTTTTTCAAACATGGTCATGTGGTAAATCAAATGGACGGGGATGACGAGCAGAACAGAATGCAAGTAAAATTTACATCCTAGGGTCAAACTGGTGACCTTGGGGTGAGGTCAAAGGCAAAATATCATTAAATTTCGGTTACCATGTCAATTTCAAAGATTTTTATACCAAATTTTGTGTGTGTTCTCACAAATGAAAGATAAAAACATATCAGACGGGATTTTCATTCTGTCGCCCGGGTCATGCCCCAGGGGTGGGACTTTGGGGCGCTGGGGGTGCCCAGGGGGTAAATTTATTTTTTTTTCAAACATGGTCATGTGGTATATCAAATGGATGGGGATTATGAGCTGAACAGAATGCAAGTAAAATTTACATCCTAGGGTCAAACTGGTGACCTCCGGGTGAGGTCAAAGGCCAAATATCATTAAATTTCGGTTACCATGTCAATTTCAAAGATTTTTATACCAAACTTTGTGTGTGTTCTTACAAATGAAAGATACAAAACATATCAGACGGGATTTTTCTGTCGCCTGGGTCATGCCCCAGGGGTGGGACTTTGGGGCACTGGGGGTACCCAGGGAGTCAAACATTTTTTTCTTTCAAACATGGTCATGTAGCATATCAAATCTAAGGGGATGACGAGCAGAACAAAATGCAAGTAACATTATCATCCTAGGGTCAAACTGGTGACCTTGGGGCGAGGTCAAAAGGTCAAATATCATTAATATTTCAATTTCAAAGATTTTCATACCAAACTTTGTGTGTGTTCTCACAAATAAAAGACAGAAAACATATTGAACAGAATTTACATTCTGTTGCCAAGGTCATGCCCTGGGGTGGGACTGCGGGGTGCTGGGGGAGTCAAAAACTTTAGTGTGGGGATTTGCGATGGTGCCCCATCGACTGCGCGCTCTAGTAAAATTTTCATTTGGGAAGATGTATTGTTGGATATACAGTCACAGAGCAAAAGGGCTGCCAGATTTTAGTCACATGATAAACCGTACAGGTATTTACTAGCGTCCAGATGAATTTTCACTTTCAATGTGCAATTGAGCGGGTGCTTAACATTATCCCTGATTTCACAGAAAATTGTTTGTGTTTTCTTGCATTTTTAGAGGGAAATGGAGCTTATGCCTGAGCTTTACTTTAGATTTGGTGAGGGATATAAAGAGGAATTTTTTGGAGGCACTTGGAAGGTTGCTGGCTTCTGCTAAATATAAGTGTGGGATGAAGCATTAAACAGCTCTACGCACAAATAGGGGGACTTACTTGTTTGATATCAAGGCAGAGAGTAAAATACTCATTCCATCTTAAATCTGGGATATTACTCATTATTCCAAATTCATAGACTCTTTTGCCTACTTGTGTCATCTGATGATAACTTTTGCAAGCAGTTTTGATCCAGATCAGGACCAACATTTTGTCGGACCTGATCTGATTCCAAACTGTTTGACACTCTTATGGTATTCCTGAAATATTTTTTGAAAAATTTGATTTTGAAAAAAATAAGCACATAACAAAAAAGAATGCAAAATAACCCAGTGGGCAAAGAGTTAAACAGAAAAATAATTTTCTTATTTCTCAACCTAAAGATATGTTGTGGGTGCTCCAAAGAACCGTCTCAATGAGACGGTTCTTTTGAGCACCGAAAACAAATGCTCAAAGCAATGGATAAGAAAATATTTACCATTTTATGCTGAAAATTTTTGTTCATCTAACCATGTGGTTAATCATTGTCATCACTTTCTGTTTGCAGGCCTCAGAGGCTATGGAGAGGTCTAAGAAATCAGGGATTCCTATACCCAAGAGGGTGACCCCAAAACTTGAACAGCCTCTGTCACCACCCCTGTTCCCTAAGAATGAGGAAAAAGAAGAGAATTGTGATAAGGTAAGGTGAATCATCATAAAGACGTTCTATTTAGCTCAGCAGGTAGCTTAGATTGGGTAAAATCAGTTTTCTTATGATGCTACTGATGTAATGCTCCTTTAACATTTTTATAGTGCTACTGACAAAAAGCAAGGCAGCATCTCGCTGTTTGCTTATATAGAACAAAAACAATATTCATGTGATAACGTCTGATGTGTTAAGGTTTCTGAATATTTTTCATCTTTATTTGATGGGGGGAGGGTGGGTGGAGAAAGTATGCTGTGTTAAGCAGCCTTTTAGACGCAAAATATTGGGTATAAGAGCTAAGGGAAATAACTCCAGTAGGCCTAAATCTGTTTCATTTCACAGTCTTCTGCACACAAACTTAATATACAATTATCAAGTCTTTGGTGTCTTGAAGCATAAGGAGGGCAGTGGCTCAGTGGTAGAGTGCTTGACTCTAGATTGAGGGGTTGTAGGCTCGAGCCTCACCCCAGAAACTACATTGTGTCCTTGAGCAAGACACTTTATACTAGATGCTAAGTACTGGTTTAACCCAGGAAAACCTGTCCCGACATGACTGAAAAATTGTTGACTGGGAAGTAAAGAATCTAAACACACAAAGATGCTGCAAATGTTTTGTGGTGCTCATAGACAGTCCTTAAAAATTTAGTGAAGAGTGCCTACCAAAAAATTAATTTTCAACCAAAACATATGCTGTGGGTACTCAAAAGAACCGTCTCAATGAGATGGTTGTTTTGAGTACCCAAAACATATGTTCAAACTGATAGATTAGAAAATATTTAAAACTTTACACTCAATAGGGTAAACTTTGCAAGCGACTCTTTGCATGCTGGGTAATGTTTTATGCTGTTTCAAAATTAACTTTTTCAGGAACACTATTAGGGCGTCAAACAGTTTGGATCCAGCTCAGGTCAACGTTCTGTTCCTTTTATAATCCATTGTTCTTTGGCCAAATTAGTATTTCATATAAACTATGAGTACGGTGATGTTTTTAGCACCTGTGTTTCATCCATCATTTGTTATGGTTACTTTGTTCTCTGTCCTCTTTAATCCCAGATGTCTAAATTCACAAATGTCCTCCTGTCCATTGATCTAGCCTGTCAACAAACAAACCAAACAGGTATTTGATGGTATAGATAACAAATATTTTCAGCGTAAAATTGTAAATGTCTTCTTACTAATCAATTTTAACATATGTTTTGAGTGCTCAAAAGAACTGTCTCTTTGAGACGTTTTTTTTTGAGTACCCACAACATATGTTTTGGTTGAGAAATAAGAAAATTAAATTTTCGTTACACACTCTTAACTAAAGTCCTGTTAGTTATATCCCTTTATCCTTCCTCCAGAAACAATGATAAGGGACCCACATTGGATGCCATCAGTACAGTGATATTCTTGCACACCGGATAAGAATATCTGATATTTTTCCTTGGATACAAAATTTTTTCTTGCACACCAGATAAGGATATCTGAGATTTTACCCTGGGAAAGAAAATCAGATCTTACCCATGCTATCTTACCCAGGATGTCAAGTAACGTCATCATGTGAAATTGCATCTTAGCGTATTTAGGGACTTCTGGAAGCTTATTTTAAAATAAATAAATAAATAAAACAGTGGTGAGCAAAAAAAAGAGTCCATGTTTCGTGTGAGGGTAGGATAGAAAAATCCGTCCCTTGGGATCACCGTTTGTCATCACTCGGCAAACCTCGTGATGACAAACGGCAATCCTCGGGGCATCATCCACATCAGTGGGCCCCTTCACAGGTAACTGGCTTAAGCTGCACGTATAGCAGATCTCGCACCTGATCTCCAGGTCCTGCTTTCTTGAGGGTCAACTGTCATGTTAAACTGATATGTAATAATGTGGCATCTCAGCCTGATCAGGAACTTCATGGAGCTTGAAAATGCGATATTTAATGATGAACAGGAAAAAATAATCCATCATTTGTGTGAGGGTGGGATAGAGAAATCTGCCCCTCAGGATCACTGTTTGTCATCACTCCGCAAGCCTTGTGATGCCAAACAGTTATCCCCGGGAAGGATTTTCCTATCCCACCCTCACTCTCATTGTGAATTCTTATATTCTATCCCAATGTATTGGCTTGAAATTATCCTGGAATAATAGGCCTGCTGGAATCTAATCCATCTACCTGCCCAACCACCTATCTCCCCTCCTTTCCAATATCCATTTCCCCGTCTACGCCTTGCAGTTCATTTCTGCTATTGAAAACTTTTTTTGGATTATAATCTAGCCAGTAGCACATTTGGAAAACTTTTGGTTTGATTTGATTGTTTACATCCCAGTCAACAGCTATGGTCATGTCGGGATGGTCAGTACACCTAACCACACTTTTTTCTGAGGCAAGCTTGACTAAGCAGTTTACCAGTATTTCGTGCACTTACTTTCGCTTGTAACTGACATTATAACTCTTCTTGAATCAGCGGAAGAGAGGAGAATGACCATATAAATTATTTCATGATCAATCTCCATGAAATAATAGGACCGGGCCGGAATCAAACTTGTGACCTCTGGATCTGCAGTCAGACAGGTATCTGAAGCCAGACACATTACCAACTGCGCTACGTGGAAAAGTGCTTTACTCAAGATCTCGAGCCTCACCGGGGGCGTTGCGTTGCATCATTGAGAAAAAAATATTATCCACTGCTTAGTACTGGTTCAACCCAGGAACACCCTTCCCAACATGAATCAAAAAATGTTGACAGGGAAGTAAAAAATCAAAACTATCAAACAAATATTTGGAAAAAGTTGCTACTGCAATATTTGGGTTGTGCTTTTAGGTTGAAACTTAGCAAAGGTTTATGATAATTGGCTAACTCAAAGTGTTTGAATTCCCTCAATTATAATTTGTATTTTATTGTCTTTTGGGTGGTTTAACTTGATTTAACTCTTTGCATGCTTGGTAATTTTGCATATTTTTTGTCATTTGCTGATTTTTTTCAAGATAAACATTTTTAAAAAAAAATTCTTTCAGAAGAACTATCAGGATGTCAAACAGTTTGGATCCAGATCAGGCCGACTTTTTGTCCGGCCTGATTTAGGTCCATATTGTTTGCAATTTAGGTAACCAGCAGATGATGATGCCAGCAGGTTGAGAGTTAACTTGATTTTAGAGATAAAAGATATTTTGTCAACATTTACCTATCATTTTTACCTACCACACCAATCAAGATAATAATGAAAACCTGTATATTTTGTGGCCTTTTTGGTGTTGCATGTCTTTTACTGATAGCATCTCCTTTCACCATTAACCTTATTCAGGCCAGCCAAACAAACTCTTTGATTGAAGTGTACGAATTAAAGCTCATCTGAATACCATTGAAGCGCCACCATTTATTTTGCAGCAGACGACAATTTCAAATTTTGCTGCTTTTTCAAAAATAGAGAATAAGGCATGATATTTCATGAGAATTGTCTGCTGGCAGACAATTCTCATGAAATATCATAGCTTAATTTTTCGAAAATAATTAGGAAAGAATTCTTACTGGTTTGTAATGAAATTCTGAAAATCTAACTCTTTACTGGCCATTCAAGATAAAATGCTGTCTGCTTTCTCATCTGATTTTGTACTTTGATAGACTATATTGCAATCAATATGAATCCAGATCAGACTGCTCCCTAAGATCAGAATTCATACTGTTTGCTTCCGTGATGTTAGTCTAAAGTGCATTAATTTTGTAGAGTGCAGTGGCTCAGAAGATCGAAGGGTTGTGAGCTATATAGAGACTCACTGGAGTCACTGTATTGTGTCCTTGAGCAAGTCTCTTTATTCACTGCTAAGTACTGGTTGGAGTGAATTTTAATACATGCAGCAGACCTAAAAAGCAGATATTTTCAGGAAAAAATATAATGGCACAAGAAGGGCTAATATTCTAAATTCTGTATTAAACCATGATTATGTGGTCAGTACTCGTTTGAACTACCTCAATGAAACACTTCTTATAAGTCTAATAGCATGTTTCCAGAATTGAGTAAAAAAAGGCACTTTTACTTTAATTATAAGAGCTTATATGGTACTCCCCAGATTTTAAATTTTGGATAATTTTGTGACATTTTACAAAGAAGTTCAAAAAGGAATACTTTGCTAGACACCCCATAGAATATTTTGATGGATGAAATAGTATATCACATTATGTCTTTACTTATGGGAAATTACAGGGAGAAGGAACAAGACATGATGAATGGGAAAAGCCCCTCCAATATTCTACCAGGGGAAAAGGTTGCTGAAAGTTGGAAAGTCAAGTAATTAAATTTCAATGTCTATAAAGTTCTGTATACCATACCTTGTATACAGTAGTAATATCAGTAAGATTTGCAGTCAGAAACTAATTAGTGTCTCCTGCAGACAACCTTTGCAAACAGTTTGGACACAGATCAGGCCCAACATTTTGATGCCCAACATTTTGTTGGGCCTGATCTGAATCCAAACAGTTTGACACTCTATGGTATTCTTAAAAGAATATTTTTGAAAAAAAAATCAGCCGAAAAAAAGCATACAAAATTTCCAAGCATGCGTAGTAAAGATAGCAGAACAAATTTGTCCAGAGACAGTACAATTTCCAAATTTTGTGGCCCCTGGATGTAAAACGGCCACTCAAATTGGTTTTCAAGACCAATTATCCCATAATGCAGGTCAAAAGTATTGCAAGGGGAGCATTCTGCAATACTTACGACCTTCATTAAGCTACCATTTGTCATTATGTCTCCCCCCTGGAAAGGTCTGTCTGTCTGTCACAAAATCATGTCAGCTCTATAAAGGGGTGTTTAGACGGCATGATTTAGTCGTCCTGACTTAGTCGTACATTACAAATCAGCTCGTGTAAACACTGCTATTACAGAGTCATGTATGATTTTAGAGTCAGGACGACATGTCATGGGGGATAGAACTGGTTCTATTTGCCATTACAAAATCATGGCGAATTAGCCAATCAGCTTTGAGGTCACTGGGGTTAATTGCTTTTGGAGCAAGATAAAAGAGATAGCCCTAAACATGCCAGTATTTTGTCCTGAAAATGGTGTCTGCTGCATATATTCAAGTGAACTTCAGAAGAGATCTTATCATGGGAGTAAGCACTATAAACCCTGACCAGACTGTTTCCAGGGAACAGTCTGATCTGGGTCGATATTCTTCGTCATAAAGACTACCTAAGAACATAAGCAGATGAAATAGCAGATGACAAAAGTCGTGACTTGCGGCAATGAGTTTTAACACATGTACTTAGCTATAGCAATGCAACAAATGTAGAGCATGATGAGATAGCTCAAGGTGCCCAGCCAGTTTTCTTCACTGTTGAAAGAAATCACACATGACATTGTAATGCCGTCTAAACAGAAAAATCATACATGACAAAATCATGTATGATTTTGTCAGGCTGACAAAATCATGCCGTCTAAACAGGCCTTAACTTGAAAACCACTAGAGATATTTCAACGACACTTCATACACTTGTAAAGCACATTCAAACGATGTGTCATGCACAAGAACCAGAACTCTGCTTTGGATATTTTGGGATTTATTTCCCTTTGATCATTTGTGATGCTATTTCGTGTCCATTCTATAACTTGATAACCGTTGGAGATATTTTAAGGGAACTTCATACACTTGTAACTCACATTTAGACGACATGTCATGCACAAGAAACAGAACTCTGCTTTTGATATTTTTGGGAGTTATTTCCCTTTGATTATTTGCCATCCTATTTCGTGTCCGCTCTATAACTTAGAGATATTTCTCTAAGATATAGAGCAGACATGAATAACCGTTAGAGATATTTCAACAAATCTTCATTCATTTGTAACGCACATTCAGACAACGTGTCATGCACAAGATCCATAACCCTGCTTTGGATATTTTTGGAGTTTTTTCCCTTTGATCATTTGCAATGCTATTTTGTGTCCGCTCTATAACTTGATAACTGTTAAGAGATATTTCAACTAAACTTCATATACTTGTAAAGCACATTCAGACGATGTGTCATGCACAAGAACCAGAACTATATCTATGGAAATTTTTAGAGTTATTTCCCTTTGATCATTTGCGATGCTATTTCGTGTCCGCTCTATAACTTGATAACCGTAAGAGATATTTCAATGAAACTTCATACACTTGTAAAGTACATTCAGACGTGTCATGTACAAGAATCAGAACTCTGCTTGTGATATTTTTGGGAGTGATTTCCCTTTGATCATGCTATTTCATGTCCGCTCTATAACTTGATAAGCGTTAGAGGTGTTTTAAGGAAAATTCATACATTTGTAAAGCACATTCAGATGATGTGTCATGCATAAGATCCATAACTCTGATTTGGATATTTTTGGAGTTTTGTACCTTTGATCATTTGCAATGCTTTTTTTGTCGGCTCTATAACTTGATAACCATTAGAGGTATTTCAAGGAAACTTCATACATTTGTAAAGCACATTAAGATGACGTGTCATGCACAAGAACCATAACTGTTGCATTTTTATTTTTCAAATTATTCCCCTTGTATTATAACTAAATCCAATTTTTGGTCCGCTCTGTTATTTGAACACTGTTAAAACTATTTGGTTGAATCTTCATACACTTCTCCAGCACAATGAGACGACTTGTCATGCACAACAATCAAAGCTCTTGCATGTTTAGTTTTCAAATTATTCCTATCCCCTTGTAAAATAACTAAATCCAATTTTTTGTCCGCCCTGTAAGTTGAACACTGTTAAAGCTATTTGGTTGAAGTTTCATACACTTCTAGAGCACAATGAGACAATGTGTCATGCACAAGAACCATAATTCTGCTTGGGATTTTTTGGAGTTATTTCCCTTTGATCATTTGCAATGCTATTTCATGTCGGCTCTATAACTTGATAACCCTTAGAGGTATTTCAATGAAACTTCATACATTTGTAAAGCACATTCAGACAACGTGTCATGTACAAGAACCATAACTCTTGCATGTATATTTTTTCCCCTTGCCTCTGTTTGTGGGTCTGTCCATCACAAAATCATGTCGGCTCTATAACTAATTGTTAACCGTCAAAGATATTTCAGCGAAACTTCATACATATATAAAGCATATTCAGACAATGTGTCATGCATAAGAGCCATAACTCTTGCAAGTATATTTTTCAAATTATTCCCCTTGTAACATAACTAAATGCAATTTTGTGATTTTTTTTTTGATTCCTAAGTTTACGGGGGGAAACATCTGTTTTTTCGTTGAAAACAATTCTAGTTAAGATCTTTGGTTCGTCTATTTTTGAGTGGATGTTTACACATGTTTTACTTTGCCTGCAAACAGAGTGGAGACCCAGATGAAATGCAGCACAGTGAACATTTCATCAGGGTTGGCACTGTTTGCAAAGAAAAAACAAATCTTCATGGCAAAAATATATCATAATCTAGAAATTTCTACCTGTGACCCCTTAAATGAAATGGACAATTCCATACTTAATATTCTATCAACATGCATGGGAAAATCCATCAGCATAATGAGGATTAATTCATTTATAACATTCGTCATATTAGGTACGTGGTGTGATAAAAAATATAATAAAATCATTTTCTGCACCATTTCTTAATGGGAATGTCTGAGTTGACTAGAAATATTTGGGTGAAAGTCATCAAACTTAATATCCTAGCCTTATATTTTTATGACAGTTGATTGATGCAAATTTTATATAATTTTCTTATACCTCAGTGTATTCACACTGAGTTAATAAAATACTGAAACATATAGGTCATATTTTAAATGTTTACAAGTGTTGTAAACAAATCCTTACTCCAAGGATAAAAGGACCTTAACCTATTATACGATCATTCTGATGGATTATCCACAACAAGTATGTAATTGTCCATTGTGTATTTTGGGGGTTGCCTGTATAAATCATATAAATTTCTATAAAATGATGTATTTATGTCCTTGAATATTATTACAGTGCAGATCTTGATGAAATGTCGCCTTATGTGGCATTCACTGTTTGCCAAAGTACCTGTTACCAGTAGTTAGAATGGATGGGCCCCTCCGATGACAAACTTTTGTGTCTTCTTGCAAACAGTTTGGACCCAGGCCAGGCCCATGGAAATGTGCTCACATTCACTTTGAAATAGCAGAAATGCACAGTTTGATATCGTTACATGTATATTTCCTTACTGACCAGTGTGACATTGTTCATTATACATTTTTATGTTTTGATGGGTTTAAATTACAAAAAAAGAAAAACTGATCAAAATTAAGAAAACAGCTACAAAATTTGAAAACAGCTGAGTTTTAACATAGTCCGTCTATGAGAGTTAATCAGCTCCTGTACTTCACAGGTTGAAGCGTAATTGGCTTGCTAAAATGCAGAAGATAAAGCAAAATGTTATATTTGCCATTAAAAAAAACATTTTTGTTTTGGGAACACAGTTTTGATACAAATCGATGTAAATTTCGTGATCGCTGCCTACTCGTGATAATGCTCTCTATCAAAATTGCATAAATGGTTATGTTCCAGTGAACAAAATGGCAGAGGCAAAAATAAATAACATAATTATATCCTTAAATTCATAATGATTTCACACAAATGCTCCCAATAATGCCCTCTACTAGAATTGCACAAAAAGTCTGTTTCGAGGAAACGTATTGCTGTGCGTGCGCGCGCAAGAGCTAAAAATATTGTTTTTTTTTAAAACTCATGATTTTCCGTTAGACTCGGTTAGAAGGGTTGCTAGTTCTAGACTCACCACCAGCGGAGTCACTGTGTTGGGTCCTTGGACTAGATACCATATCTGCTGCTTAAGTACTCGTTCAACCCAGGAAGACAGGAAATCATCCCAACATGACAGAGAAATTATTGGCTGGGATATATTAAATCATCAAAACAAACAAATACCATTTCCGCATGTGAGCGATTCAGGGCCATCATGACCCTCTTTTATTTTATTGAGAAGCTGTTATTTAAATGCAACCATGGTAGGAACGGATGCACAATGTTGCATATGATAAGGTCTATTCTGTGAGCAAAGTTCACTTCATTCATTAACGGAGAACCACTGTGCTGCTCAACTTTGTTTGATTTGATTCTTTACATCCTAGTTATGTCGCAACGGGTCTTCCAGGGTTGAACCAGTACTAAGCAAGGATTAATGTATCTTGCTTAAGGACACAACGCTGTGACGCCGGCAAGGCTCAAACCGGCGACCCCTTAATCTCGAGACAAGCACTCTACCACTGAGCCACTATGCTCTCTGTGCTGCTTTACTAATGAATCCACTAATTAAGAGTTTTGAACTTTTTAGCAGTATAATTAATTGTTTCTGTATGATTATTGACTGTGAATGCGAACAAAATTATGTAATTGATTGAAAATATGAGAATGTGCACTTAAAGCATTAAAATCTGCATGCTGAATGCAACTGAGTCTTGAAATATGAACTGGCATCAAAGAAGCTTGACTCTTAAAGCTCCACTTGAACTTTGCAGCAAAAAACAGACAACTTGGGCTTCAAATTTTGTTTCTGTAAAAGGCAGTGATTTTTTTACCTTCGCATCCTGCATCTTTTGCGCATAATTTTTCTCCGAGATACAAAGTTTTTATTTCAGCGAGTCCCCGGATGCAATGGTATTGCAGACTTATAATGAAAAATAGTGATCAGGACTCATAGGTTTGCAGTTGGGACTCATTGATATGGGAAACAGCGAGTCCCAGGACCCATAAGCCAAAAATTGTAAAAGAATCGCTGAAAAGGTTTCATGTATACATTGAATTATAAAAATGAATCATGTGCCTCTAATAATTGGACTTTTAATAATAATAGGGGTTAACCCTTTTTCTCACCATTCATGACAATTGTCGTCTGTTTGTTCATCTGTTTGTGTTCTTTGGTAGCCTGTATTGCAAACAATATGAACCCAGATCAGACTGCTCCCTTGGGACCAGTCTGATCAGGGTTTATAATTTTTGCTACCATGGTAAAAGTAGTCTTGATATGCATTTGAAAATATGTAGCAGATGTAATAAGCAGATGACAATTTAATTTCGGAGAAGGGTTAAATCTGTTAAGACCCAGATCGGCTGATGCTTGAAGAAACTGATCAAGATCCAAAGTTGAAACGGTTCTCTGTCGTAAATGTAATATGTTGGAGTGGCTGGAAGGCAAAAGCACTATTCAGGTGGTCACTATGGTCAGCATTGGTTCAAGTACATGACATGATGTTCATTCTGAAAAAAAACAACACTGATTAACCTGCTGACACTTAAGATTTATAGGACTGTGGTTGCCTGTGATGGGCATCATAGTTTCTTAACCCTCATGTAGGGGAGCGCAGTGGCTCAGTGGTAGAGTGCTTGACTCGAGACATAGGGGCCCCGGATTCGAGCCTCACCGGCGTCACTGCGTTGTGGTCCTTGAGCAAGACACATTTATCGTAGCTTAGTACTGGTTCAACCCAGGAAGACCCACCCGTGTTTAACTGAAAGATTGTTGATGGGATATAATTAATCAAATCAAACAAACAAATCAACCCTCATGTAGATTTCTCTTGGAATGGCTGAGCTGTTTGATGTGACACTTTTTCATGTTAATTTTGATTGTCAATTTGGTTTCAGAAAGCGCGAGCATGACAGCATGTTTGCAAAATGGATGCAGTCTAGGAAAGCAGGTCTCTGTCATTTAGGGCCAAGTGATTTAAAGATTTGTATGTATAACTCAGTTTTCCTTTATATTATACACTGTAATTACTTACCGTGGAATTAAGAAGAACCACCGTGTAGTGGATAAATCACTCGCTTTGTAAACCAGTGATCGTAGGTGTGATCTCTGGCTTCTCCAGTATGTCAAATGACACTTTAAGCCTTGGCCTTGTAACCTGTTAGTTAGTCCAAGTTGTAAACTGCAAACATACCTGTCATTTTTGCAAGTGAGTTCCGGCTCTCATTATCATCTCACAGTTAAGTAATCTTTTAAAAAACTTTGAGGTTTTAACATTCATGTGTCTACGTATGAGTAAACTTTCAGCATTGGCTGTTCAAAATTTTGAATGCCTAGACAGTCTAGGCATTCAACATTTTGAACAGCCAATGCTGATAGCTTTTGTTTTATGAGCTTAATGGTGAACTAACAATGCTTTCTGAAGTAGGCCCTATTAGAGCTTTAGCATTCTATGTCAATTTAATTTGTTAACTGGTAATCTTAATCTCATGGATCAATTTTCCATAGAGTCCAGCTATTTCTTTATAATATGACATTTTGCATTTATCAAGGCCTTTTATTTCATTTTCAGCAATATTTGGTTAAGCAGATGGCACGCTTTGATTATAGAAGTTATGAGATTTAGTTAATTGATGCAGTTTCTATGTTGATGACGGAGGGTGTGGGGAGCTTTTTTCAGCTGAATTGAAGCCTAGCACAACTAAAATAAGAGAAATGCATATTTGAAGATATGATGTTATAATTACATTACAGTGAATTCCCATTTAAATGCTTAGAAAATGTTTGGGGTCCATATGAATGGCTCATGTTAGAAGAGAATCATGTTTTAAAGGGGCAGTTTTACAAAGGAATTATAGGAAAATGACCATGAATATAGGGATCACACATGTTTTTTCATGCAGTAACATCTTCAGGGTCCAGAGGAAGCTGTTTGAACACGAGGCCGTTAGGCCGAGTGTTCAAACATCGCCCGAGAGGCCCGGCAAGTGTTAATGCAATGAAACAAACATGTCTGATCGTTATTCTTGCATATTTTACCTGATTCCAACCAAAACCATGCTGAAAACATCGCTTAGACATTAAAATATCCATTTTCTTACACTGGATGTCTCAAAACAAAATGGCGTCAGCGTCAAACTTTCGAACGTCATCACGTTGCCACAACGTCATAGAGGTGCGCAACGTTTTCGCGAACAAAAGCATCGGCGAAATGATCAGTCAAGGCCGTAGCGCTTTCCTGTGTATGTCATGCAAACAATTCAAGGCTCATTTTAGGTTTTGTTAAGTTAAAAGCCATCTTCAAACAGCAGGTGAATCTCATGATTTGAACATGTAATTTTGTTTATTTGACAACGGCTTCAAACAGCTTCTCGCAAAGAATTCTATGCAAGAATGGTCATTTTCCTATAATTCCTTTGAAAAAAACATTGTTTTTGGTGTGGATCCCGTCGGCATTGATGTCATTGTTTGAATGAAGCTTTTTTGTGTGCAAGATAATTCTCATGAACTAGTGGATTGATTTGAACCAAATTTGCATGGAAATATCATTAGGCATGATGAAGACTTGAGTAGATTTTGGTGACCTTGCTCTAATTTTCAAGGTCACAGTGGAGCTAAACAGGTCAATTAATATTTATATACTGTAAAAATGCAATTGATTCATTTCAAAATTGATTCTTGCTTCTAAGAAGGTTTTGTGTGATCAGTCATTGATGGCTGTTTCAGGGTCAATAACAGAAAGGCGTCATGTAATGTTGGTTTTCCCCATGGAATTTCTCAATTAAACAGACACTCGTTGATTACCTGATTACCCGTTTGATTACCCAATCACAATGAACAATGGCCTTTTAGCATTAAGAATACATCTGGAGTAGGATTAATGATAGATGTCTTTTTTATGGTGTTGGTGATAAATTGCCTTTTAAGCACAAAAATATTGTTTAACTCCAATTTTATACATGTTTTTTGAATGAAAAATATCAAAAGATAACTACTTTGAACATGATATCAAAAGATAAATAGTGCTTAACATGATATCAAAAGATAAATAATGCTTAACATGATATCAAAAGATAAGTAATGCTTAACATGATATCAAATAAATAATGCTTAGCATGATATCAAAAGACAATAAGGCTTAACATGATATCAGAAGTGGTGATATCAGATGCCTTAACCCTTTGTATACCAATGGATTCTTCCTTCTTAGTATAAACATGGTATATTCCATTATACATATCTAGGGTGTCCGGTTATAATTTAGAAAAAAACAACATTGTATTGTTTTGTCTAAATAACTTTTATACCATTACAAACTTCCTTCTGCAGTTTGGTGCCTATAAATGAAGTTAGATTACCATTACAGCCCAACAGGATGAAGCATAGAATATATAAGAAATATTGGGACCAATAGCTCAGTGGTTAGGACAAGCACTGTACGGCAGACACCATTGGTTTGAGTCTCCATTGAGGCTGATATTTTCATCTCATATTCTACAGTTCATTAAGTATTTTACTAATTAACCCACAGTATGCACTAATTGAATTAGGGCTTGGCTAGTCATACACCTGACTGATACTAATCAACAATGGATTCATAAGTACTTGACTCCAATCTTGAACTGACACTGTCATCTTGATAAAAATTATTTAACTTCCTTAATAGGAACACAGGTGAATGGATCTGTGGCAATGCTTTTCTTGTTGTCTGCTGATTTTTTTTTAGAAAATTCTTTCATGAATGCCATAAGAGTGGCAAACAGTTTGGAACCAGATCTGGGTCCAAACTGTTTGCTAAGGTTATGAGCAGACCAAGAAAGTTGCCGCTAGCATGGAAAGAGATAACTTTAATGAAAATAATTACAAATGTTTACATGGGAAAACGAAAAAAAATATGGTCTAAAAGGGGACAGTCAAGGCTATAGGGTAGCTACATGTAGTAATGTAATACATTGAGACTATATTAATTTCAATATCAAATTTGATTCTGGCCTTAGAGTTTTAGATAGGAGTTACATGTTGTCATTTGTGGAATAAGAAATATTTATAACCTGTGACAGTATTTGGTATTCTAAATTTATATCGGTTCGTACACTTTGATCAAGTCAAAGATAATTTTATGTTAGGAGTTAAAATTTTCTTATTTCTAAACAATTTAAGGCTTGCCCTTAGAGTACCCAAAAGTCCATAACTTTCTTCAAAGCAAGTCACATAATAGAATCATATTACTTCTGTGAGACCTTTCATGTTATGGCATCATTGGTTCTGTGAAACCTGACACAGTGGCATCATTGGTTCTGTGAAACCTGGTACACTGGCATCATGGGTTCTGTAAAACCTGTCACACTGTGGCATCATTAGTTCTGTGAAACCTGGTACACATAGTGGCATTACTTGATCTGTCAAATCTGTTAGACACAGTGGCATTATTAGTTCTGTGAAACCTGCTATGCTGTGACATCATGGGTTCTGTAAAACATGTCACACAATGGCATCATTAATTCTGTGAAACCTGTCACACTGTGGCATTACTAGTTCTGTGAAACCTGTCACACTGTGGCATTACTAGTTCTGTGAAACCTGTCACACTGTGGCACTATTAGTTCTGTGAAACCTGTCACATTGTGGCATCATTAGGTCTGTGAAACCTGTCACACTGTGGCGTCATTAGTTCTGTGAAACCTGTCACACTGTGGCATCGTTAGTTCTGTGAAACCTGTCACATTGTGACATCATTAGTTCTGTGAAACCTGACACAGTGGCATCATTGGTTCTGTGAAACCTGTCACACTGGCATCAAGAGTTCTGTGAAACCTGTCACACTGTGGCATCAAATAGTTTTGTGAAACCTGTCACACTGTGGCATCATTAGTTCTGTGAAACCTGTCACACACTGGCATCATAGGTTCTGTTAACCCCATCACACTGGCATCATGGGTTCTGTAAAACCTGTCATACTGGCATCATTGGTTCTGTAAAGCCTGTCACACTGGCATCATGGGTTCTGTAAAACCTGTCACACCATGGCATCATTAGATCTGTGAAACCTGTCACTCAGTGGCATCATTAGTTCTGTGAAACATGTTGCTCAGTGGCATCATGGGTTCTGTAAAACCTGACACATAGTGGCATAATTAGTTCTGTGAAACATGTGGCTCAGTGGCATCATGGGTTCTGTAAAACCTGTCACACTGTTGCATCATGGGTTCTGTGAAACCTGTCACACAGTGGCATTATTAGATCTGTGAAACCTGTCACTCAGTGGCATCATTAGTTCTGTGAAACATGTTGCTCAGTGGCATCATGGTTTCTGTGAAACCTGTCACACAGTGGCATCACAGGTTCTGTGAAACCTGTCACACTGGCTTCAAGAGTTCTGTGAAACCTGTCACACTGTGGCATCAAATAGTTTTGTGAAACCTGTCACACTGTGGCATCATTAGTTCTGTGAAACCTGTCACACACTGGCATCATAGGTTCTGTAAACCCGTCACACTGGCATCATGGGTTCTGTAAAACCTGTCATACTGGCATCATTGGTTCTGTAAAGCCTGTCACACTGGCATCATGGGTTCTGTAAAACCTGTCACACCATGGCATCATTAGATCTTTGAAACCTGTCACTCGTGGCATCATTAGTTCTGTGAAACATGTTGCTCAGTGGCATCATGGTTTCTGTGAAACCTGTCACTCAGTGGCATCATTAGTTCTATGAAACATGTTGCTCAGTGGCATCATGGGTTCTGTAAAACCTGACAGATAGTGGCATAATTAGTTCTGTGAAACATGTGGCTCAGTTGCATCATGGGTTCTGTAAAACCTGTCACACTGTGGCATCATGGGTTCTGTAAAACCTGACACACAGTGGCATAATTAGTTCTGTGAAACCTGTTGCTCAGTGGCATCATGGTTTCTGTGAAACCTGTCACTCAGTGGCATCACAGGTTCTGTGAAACCTGACACATAGTGGCATCACAGGTTCTGTGAAACCTGACACATAGTGGCATCATTAGTTCTGTGAAACCTGTCACTCAGTGGCATCACAGGTTCTGTGAAACCTGACACATAGTGGCATAATTAGTTCTGTGAAACATGTTGCTCAGTGGCATCATGGTTTCTGTGAAATCTGTCACTCAGTGGCATCAAGGGTTCTGTGAAACCTGTCACACAGTGGCATCACAGGTTCTGTGAAACCTGTCACACATTGGTATCATTAGTTTGTGAAACCTGTCGCATATTGGCATTATAAGTTCTGTGAAGCCTTGTCACACAGAGGCATCATGGTTCTGTTAAACTTGTCACACAATTTGTATGCTTATATACTGTATCTTTAACCTTTCTTGTCCTTTAACAGATATTACATGTATATCACAGCCGGGACGGCACCAATTAGCATATTTTACCTAACATGTTTGTGTACTCAGTGCAACTGTAAGGTTGAATATGGTAATTTTATGTCTCTTAAAGAACCACAAAAACTCACTAACAAATAAACTGGTCAAGCTATAAGAAATAAAACCAGACTACTGAATGGTGCCTTCACGGCTGTTTAAACTATTCCAAAACAGCTTTTGAAATTGCATGAAAGGTGCATGAAAGAGGTGAGCTAGAGATACAATCAAATCAAAAAAATACCTTTACTGTAGTTTGTAAGGCATGCAGAGGGATGGTCCTCCCCGACCCTCTGTATGTCAGATGACGGGGAGAATAAAGTGTAAAAAAAAAAAAAAAAAAAAAAAAAAAAACTTGTCACACATTGGCATCATGTGTTCTGTGAAACCTGTCCCACAGTGGTATCATTGTTTTTGTGAAACCTGTCACACTTTTGCATAATTAGTTCTGGAAAACCTGTCGCACAGTGGCATCATTGGTTCTGTCAAACCTGCTACACATAGTGGCATCACTTCATCTGTCAAATCTGTTAAACATAGTGGCATCATTAGTTCTGTGAAACCTGTCACACTGTGGCATCATGGGTTCTGTAAAACCTGTCACTCAGTGGCATAATTAGTTCTGTGAAACATGTGGCTCAGTGGCATCATGGGTTCTGTAAAACCTGCCACTCAGTGGCATTATGTGTTTTGTGAAACCTGTCACAAAGTGGCATCATGGGTTCTGTGAAACCTGTCACAAAGTGGCATCATAGGTTCTGTGAAACCTGTCACAAAGTGGCATCATAGGTTCTGTGAAACCTTTCACACAGTGGCAACATGGGTTCTTTGAAAACTGTCACACTGTGGAATCATCAGTTCTATGAAACCTGTCACACAGTGGCATCATTACTCATTAGTTCTGTGAGACCAGTCACACAGTAGCATGGGTTTTGTAAAACCTGCCACAATGTAGCATTATGGGTTCTGTAATACTTGTCACACTGTGGTATCATTAGTTCTGTTAAACATGTCACACAGTGGCATCTTGGGTTTTGTGAAACATGTCACACAGTGACATCACGGGTTCTGTGACACCTGTCACACAGTGCATGGCATCATGGGCTCGGGGAAAACTATCATACAGTGACTTCATGGGTTCTGTGAAACCTGTCAAACATGGTGTCATTGGTTCTGTGAAACACAGTTGCATCATCAGTTCTGCAAAACCTGTCACACAGTGGCATTATTGGTTCTATCGAACCTGCAACACATAGTAGCATCACTTGATCTGACAAATCTGTTAAGACACAGTGGCATCATTGTTTCTGTACAGTTCTATAATCACTGAAATATAGTTAGTCACTCAAGAAGATGATCATGTTTCAATATGGGTAACTTAATAATTAGACAGGTTTTTAAATGCTTCCCAGTCCTGTGGAGAGTATTGTTATAATTCTTTATATTTTCAGGGCAGACAGTTTCAGAAAACAAAGCTTTAATAGTTTAGAAAAAATGAATTTTGAGGTGACTATTGGGGATAACTCTGATAATTTTACAGTAAAAACATACCCTGCAGATTAGCATAGGAATTCAAGGTACCAAAAGACTTGTTTTACTGCAAAAGCAAAAAAAGGATGGAATCGTTTTTTCTCTCATTTTGTTTAAGTCAATTTGCGCGGATGTTGACTGGTCAGGGGTTCATTTTGCTCTCACTTGGCTGGAGGCATCTGTGAATTACCTGATCTTATAAATAAAATTTAGCTAGTAGCCTTAATTGTTAAGGTGAGACTTGGTGTGAAATTTGGTGTTTTATTTCTTTTTGTGGAAATTGTTTGTGTTTGATTATACTGGGAATGACCGAACAAATGGAGGTAATGTAGTATGTTTTAACCCTTCTCCTGCTATTTACAACAATTGATATCTGCTTTCTCTTCTGTTGATGTACTTTGGTTGCAAATATTCATCATGGTAGGGTGCATAGGGTGCACTCTTGGTTCTGTCCATGCTTAAAATATGGTCATTGTTTTGTTTGCGTTGTCGCTTTACATCCCTGTCAACAATTTTTGAATCATGTCGGTATGTTTTCCTGTCTGAGAAATTCCTGGGATGAACCATGCAGGGCTAAGCAGAGGATAAGTTGGTCTTACTCAAGAAACCACCACAGTGCCTCCGATGAGTCTCAAACCAGCGACCACTCAATCTCAAGTCTAAAACTCTACACTCCTAAAAAGGTCAGTGTATGGATGGTACATTTTAACCCTGCCAGCATTCATTGTCAGGTCAGGACACTACAACACTCATTAAAATAGTGAGACAAAAACGATGAGCAGTCAAGTCAACATCATAAAATTATTTCAAACAGACATTAACTTATGTCCTGTTCAGACAGATTTCTATTTTCGCGGTCATCTTATTAGTTTAAAATGAGATGAAGGGGTGGGTGGGGTGGGGGGGCGCCTTTTTACCTTAACAAACAGTGTAGACCCTGATGAAATGCCGCATTATGCGGCATTCCATTCCATCTGGGTCTTCACTGTTTGTAAAAGTACCCATTTAGTTTTTTTTGTATACAATGGGTTATAAAAATTATTTTCATATTGTGCAGAGCGCAGTGTCTCAGTTGACTGAGCATTTAAGACTTGGGTTCGAAGGGTGGCTTGTTCGAGACTCATTGAAGTCACTGTGTTGTGTCCTTGAGCAAAGACACTTTATCCACCGCTCAGTACTCAAGTTCTACCCAGGAAGACTGACATCTTCCTGACATGACTGAAAAATTGTTAACTGGGACGTAAAGCATAAACACAAACAAAATTTTCTTATTTGATGGATAAGAAAATATTGTCCAGACTCAAAAATGATGTACAGTAAAACCTGTGTATAACGGCCACTCTCAAAAAGACCAAAAATGGTTTTCAAGACCAATTATAGCTTAATGCATGTCAAAAGTATTGCAGAAGGGGAGCGTTCCGCAATACTTTTGACCGTCATTAAGCTACCAATTGTTATTAAGATCTTGTTTTGTCTATTTTTGAGTAGCCGTTTTACACAGGTTTTGCTATTGTTTGATCTTTAGGGCGAGCTCCTGCTACTATAATGTGGAGAGGTTAAATTGTTGGACTATCTGTACCATAACTGATTTATTCATTATAAACTCACCCTATGACATACTAGTATATTTAATTCAGAATTTTAAGTCTTATTTTTCCACTTGGTAAACAGACTGTGGACTTTCTGGGTCATCAAAACTTTCACTTTGTAAAACTGGATATACCTATGCAGGTAAACTTGTAAAAAAAATATGTTAAAAATTGTAGAGTAAACTAAGGTCTCTTTCGTTTTGATTTTTTTTATTGAATTATTTTCATTAACTTTTTTTCCCCAAATATTCACTAAATAAAAATTAATTAAAAACTTGTTTAGTTCCAGAACCAAATCATTCAGACAGAATTTTAGCATGTGCAGTCAAAATATTCCCTGATGGAGGGAAATTCTGATCATAAATGTATTGTTTGTTTTCTTCAGCAAGTTATTAGCTCACAGGGTCTGGATCATGGAGCAATTGCTCCATGATCCAGACCCTGTATCATGGAGCAATTGCTCCATGATCCAGACCCTGTGCTGAAGATATAGCTCCAGATCAGCTCAAGGTGTGGCCTGCCAATTGTTCGTTCATCATGAGCTTTTCACATTTTCAAACCATAAGTCAGACTAAGTTGAAACTTTATACAGTTGCATTACTTTATGCTGAATGCTCTGTAAAGTGAAAGTTTGTGTGTATGTTTAAATTCTCTGAAACCACTTGGCCAACTGAAACCAAATTTCAAGAGGCACAACCAAAAACAAATGTGGATTGAACCCAAACTTTGTTGGAGGCATGGGGGCAATATACAGATTTATAATTGCTAAAATTGTTCCTTTCAAACATTGAAGACAGCTGCCATCTTGAAATTCTTGATTGAACTGAAACTTGGTGGGAGTCTTTGTGACGAATTGTTATACATAGCGATATGACATATCAGTCTCATCCTGATCAGAGCAATTCTGTCCTACTCTGATATAAGAAAAAGTAGTGAAAATATCCATTGAATATGTTTGTCAAACTTCATAGTTTTAGGGTTTGCAAAATTGATTACTATATTATCTTAAATTATATGTATACAATTATTAGCTACAAAGCATTTTTATGCCCCCATCTTTGGAAAAGTTGAAGGGGCATATTGCTTTCGGCTTGTCCGTCCGTCCGTTCAAAATTTATTAAGATACAGTTTTGAAATTTCATATATGGATTCCTCATCAAAAAATAATTGACACATATTAAGTCTGGATTATCTATATTTGTGGAGTCATGCCCCTTTTTAAGGGTCATAATGATATTTTGTAATCACGATATCTCAAAAACTATAACAGCTATGATCTTTAAACTTGGTCAGGTAATAGAGGATAATTAGTAGATAATCTGGTGAAATTTTAAAAAAGTTATTTAATTTTTTTAGTTATTGCCCTTTGCAAATTTTGTCATTGAAAACTTGTAATCAAGATATCTCAAAAACTATTACAGCAAGTAGCTTCAAACTTGATCAGCTGATAGAAGATAATGAGTAGATAACCTGGTGACATTTTTTAAAAAAAAGTTATATTATTTTTTCGAGTTATTGCCCTTTTTAAATTTTAGCACTGAAAATATGTAGTCAAGATATCTCAAAAACCATTACAGCAAGTAGCTTCAAACTTAGTCTGCTGATAGAAGATAATGAGTAGATAACCTGGTGAAAATTAAAAAAAAAGTTTTTTTTTTTTCGAGTTATTGCCCTTTGCAAATTTGGTCATTGAAAACTTGTCATCAAGATATCTCGAAAATTATTATAGCTAGCAGCTTCAAACATGGTCAGTTGACAGAAGATGATGAGTAGATTACCTGATGAAAATTAAAAAAAAAGTTTAGTATTTTTTTCGAGTTATTGCCCTTTGCAAATTTTGGCATTGAAAAGATATCTCAAAAATTATTACAGCTAGTAGCTTAAAACTTGGTCAGCAGATAGAGGATAATGAGTAGATTACCGGGTCAAAAATAAAAAAAAAAAGCTATTTTTACTTTTTTTGAGTTATTGCCCTTTGCAATTTTTTTTGAGTTATTGCCCTTCGCAAATTAGGGCATTGGAAACTTGTAATCAAGATATCACAGAAATTGTTATAGCTAGCAGCTTCAACATGGTCAGTTGGTAGAAGATGATGAGTCAGATTACCCGATGAAAATTAAAAAAAGGTTAATTTATTTTTTTAAGTTTTTGCCCTTTGTAAATTTGGGCATTGAAAACTTATGAACCCTTCTTGACAAGCAAAGGGTTGGGGGCATAATGTTTCATAAACATCATTTCTAGTTATCGATAAATGTTGGTGTGCCATCTGCCACGTTGCAAATAAGCACTGATAAAGCGTTTGATATTAGTATACCCAGTGCTGTTCCTTTCTGCATGAGTTGACGGAATTAATTTTCATGCGGGCATTTAATAGGTTCAATATTCACAGGATGGCTCAATTGTTTTCGCTATTATTTTTCCAGTGGTCAGTTCGGTCAACACTGAGACAATCAAAGCCCGACAGCTGACACACGCAACTGCTCGGCAAAGTGTGGCGGCAACAAAAGAACTTGTATCAAATTTCCTCTCTTTGTGAACCAAGACAAACAAATTTTATAACATGGCTATAGATTAAATGATTTTTCAACAAAAAATTTATGAAATTGTTTTTTGTACGTCTCCTTGGAAACTGTTGTGGGACTCATTGGAAGCATCTGAGATGCTTCCAATGAGTTCCCTCAACATTTTTTTGTTGAGAAAGTATAAGATACGGGGTACTATTGAGGTACTCTTCCTAATCTAGGGGCTTTCATTAAAATTGACCGGATCTTGACCAAAGGACCCTGATTTTTAGACCATAAGGCTGGACAATCTGATCAGTGACTTTCTTGTACCTGGATGTATACATAATGTATTTTTATTATTGCTTCCAATTCAAAAATAAATTGTCGAACATTGAAGGCCCATATCTGACTGTTTATTTCGTTTAGTTTAAATGGGCTTGCGGTCTTGTCCTTAAAAAAGCAAAAATGATGTTTTTCTTGTTAAGCGGCTCCCAATGCAAAGACAGTTGTTCTGCCAAACTAAATTATTGACTTGGCTGATATAGGGGTAATAGGAGAAAGTCAAAGGTGTCACATTGGCTGAAGTGTCCACAATGTCCGTTATGATAGTGTAAGCGACAAGATTCAATTTTCTCAATGTCAACAGATGCACTTAATGCCTGTTAAAGTGGCGTCGGAGTACAGAGAGCACAACAGAGTATGAACAGATTTTCTGGAAGTCTGTCAGTTTAAGGTTTTTGAAAAAAGTACACAAAGATATTTTCATGCTTTTATTTGTTACAGGCATTGGGCCTGATCAGTGCATCACTCTTTATAAGTGCTCCATTTCTTATGATAATGGAAACTTCCAGCCGGGCCGCATAGCGCAGTCGGTAACGTGTCTGACTACAGATGTGCGTCTGACTGCAGATCCAGGAGTCGCAAGTTTGAGTCTCTTTGAGATGGTTCTTTGAGTACCCACAACATATGTTTTGTTTGATCAATAAGAAAATATTCTTTTTTACATACTCGCCTGGCTCAAAGCCACTTTAGGAGCCACAGTGGTGTAGTGGATAAGCGTCTTGCTTGTAAACCAACCTGGGTTACACGTTTGATCCCCGGCTTCACCAGTATGTCGGATAAGACTTTAAGCAGTAGCCCCGTCTCCATATGACCTTAGCTGTTGGTGGGACATTTTATACAATCACAACAACAAAGCCGGACTTTTTTGTCACTCACTTATTGATGGTGCAGCACTCATGATACTGTGCATATCATGCAGACGGGGGAGGGGGTTAAGGTGCATTATAGTTATGGTACATTCTCTTCTTTCTTATGTAAGCTGGCTGTCAGCAAAAAAGCAACTATTTCCTTTGATGCTTCAATTTTCTTCATTTGCCTGGTACAAACGCTACTAATTGTATCTCACAGCGGCAAGTACACAGTAATTTTTTCATGGTTTCGATTTTGTAATTTGTTGAGTGCCACATCTGCATAAAAAACACATATATTCATCTGACGTTTTTTCTCGACCTTATCCCAAACCTTCGTCCCAGAAGACCTGACTACACAAACAATACATCATCTCAAACATGTTCACACTCGTCTCTAAATCATTTCTGACAAATCAAGCAGGGGCGGGCAAGTCGTAATCCCCGATTTACAATAATTTAATCTATATTTATGGCCCGAAATTGACCATGTAAAAAATTTCTGCTCCTAACACTACCAGTCTAATATTGTATCTGTTTACGGATTATAGCGAAAAGATCAGCTGAAGAAAAGATTGCCCATTTAAGGGATCAGACATCCTATAATGTCTCCTAATAGGCATTATAAACGCCCATTTATGGAGAAAATCTCTTTATAACAGCTCACTACGTCCATCAGAGCTTAACTACCATAAAAATACAAACTTTCCTGACTGAACACATAAAGATATAGCAAACAGTGCTCATCCAGATCAGACTGCTCCCATGGAACAGTCTGATCTGACTGAACATTGTTTGCCTCTATGGCAGTATTTAAGAAGCCACCTTGATGGTTAAAGTCAAACAGTTTTAATTTAAATTTTAAGAAAATGAAAGTTAATTTCTAATGAATCCCAATATTCTGGGCTACTATGGCAACAGCTGACACTAATCCTGCCCTTGGTCAGTCTAATTTAGGAAGTTTTTCATATTAATTAAGTTCTTCATCATGTATGGCTTGAAATCACTTGAACTATTATTAGCTTTAACTAAATCTTTTGGCAGTGAAGACTTAAAAATAGATGCAGCAGTATGTGTCTTATCAATTTCTGTACTTTTAGCTTAAACCCTTACTGAAAAAATGCACTGCCGTGAACAATTTTCGCAAACAGCTAGCAAATACTCTGCCATTGTTCGGTGAACATAACCTTAAATGGCTAAACAGTATTCATGGAATGTCGCGAGATGTTCACTTTTCACATGCAAATTAGGTCTGCGGCGAAAATTTTGAGTTAACAGCCTGCGAATATTCAGCAAATATGTGGCGAACATGATTCAAGACAGCAAATTAAATATGCAGCGAATATCCTGCAAACATTCTGCGAATATGCGATGAACATGCATTTAAATATGTAAATTAAATATGCAGCAAATATCCAGCGCTCTTTCTGCGAATATTCTGCGAACATTTAATTAAAAGTATAATAGCTGTTGCAATTATGTGGCGAACAATAATTGCGAATATCCTGCGAACAAGCAGCAATCAATGATTTACAAAAGTCAAAGCTTGTTAAACTCAAATAGTCAAAATATATCCATTTTGCACTGACCTCAGCAAGCAACACCATTCGAGAACAATCAAAAGGTATCAACTCAAACATCATAGGAACAGAAGAACACATGAGAAGAGATTGGATACCGTAAAAGGACTTCTCAACATGTTGTCATTTTTGCATCATGGCAATTATGACAGCCATTTAATTCAAAAGCTTTAAGGAGAGATAATTTTGAATCTATCTCCCCAGTAAAAAAAATAAGATCTTTAGACTGAGAGCTATATGCAGTTGAAGTTCCTTAGATGAACACTCCGCGAATACATAAAAAGTTAGTCACTGTAACAAATATACAGCGAACAGTATCCAGAACTAAGTTCTTATTGAGAATAGTGGGCGAATAATACCTTGTGCTTGAAAAAAGTTTAAGTTTTTGCTGCGAATATGCAGCAATTATATGACAAGCTGCAAACATTCAGCGATCACTTTTTTGTCAGACCAACTTTGTTCACTAGGTAATCGCGACAAGAAGTGAATATATAGCGAACAATTACTGTGAACAATGCAGTTCGCAGAATATTCTCAGCATATTCATCAGATATTCGCACAAAGACAGCTTTTCCGTAAGGGAAGATAGAAATAATTTTCATGAACAAAAAATACATGTACAATCAACAAATTAGTTGCTGTGTCAACTATTATGATTTTTTAAATGTTAACCAAAATCAATTTTAAATGTATTTTGACAGAACTCTTTTACAGGTCAAAAGACAAGTGAGTAAGATCTGGAAATACCACAGTCACAGACCACAGACCAATCCACAGCACTGCAAGGAAGAGACACAGAACACTGATACCCACCCAACAGCAAGAACATAGTTAACCCATTTAAGCCGAATGGATCTTCCCATACTTATCAAATGGACAAGTCCATTTCCATTTTAAGGGTTGTTGGGTGGTATTTTCCATTTTTATTCAAATTCTAATAGAACATCCTGTAAGCAATTAGAGGAGAACCTGATCAGACACCGCAATCTGCTGCGTCTGGTCTGGTTCTGCGCTGTTTGTCGATGTCCCATAAAAGGACGCTAGGCTCATATAGGTTAAAGTAAAGCAACCAGCTCTAATTAATTCAGTTTTTAATTTGATGCTGATCATTAGATTCCTGATGAATAATTGCTGCATGTCCTGTCCACCATGTGAGAACTTATGTTTTTGAAGGACTGATTTGTGGTTTGACCACATGCCCGGATCCAGAGGGGGAACAGGGAGTCCGTAGACCCCCTGGAAAATCACAAAGCTATAGTGTTCCTTAGCAATTATACTGGTCTGGAACCCCTGGAAAATCATAAAGCTACCAAGCCAGCATTCAATGCTGAGTCATCATTGACCCTCCAGCGAAACACCATTTAAATGGTGTTTTGCTTGCGGGCTGATGATTGCCCACTTTTAGTGGTTTTTGGGTCCTCTCTCCCATCAACTAAAATAAAATGTCAGAGTTGGTCTCCCTCTGACAAAACTTTCTGGATCCGTGCTTGGACCAAATTATTGAAATATGGTATTTACTTATGACATTAGCCCCACCCATTAGCAAATTTGGTATGTATCTTGACATTACCAAAATTCAGGTCCAGTTCACAAAGAGCATGACTTGTTTCCTTTTCTTACTTTAAAAAAATTCAGTTAACAACTTCAGTTTTCTTAAAGATTGTTTTTTTGTTTAAATAAAAACACAAACGGGAAACCAACTTCCAGAAATCTTGAGATTTTTTCTGAATCATAGAATGGATATTGATTCATATTTTGACCATGGCCAGACTTATAAGAAATTATTGAAGCCTGACAAGCAGCTGATGATTTAGTGAAAATATGACCAAATAGGGCAGTGGAAATGAGCAATTATTTATTGGGAATATGATGCTGGAGAGGCAGGATATGGCCTATGAATGCCAAACTACCTCGGCTTCAGATTCGATTCTAATCAAAACCAACTGGGCCTCAACACAGAGGAGAGGCCCTTAGTTTAATATAGAGAGGACCTTACATGAGTGCTCCTGTTTTATTGAATTTAATAAATGAGTTGAGGAAAAGCGATAAAATGTAAGGCCGAGGCCTCGCTTTTTATCACTTTTTCGCAACAAGTTTTATAAAATCAATAATTATGACATTAACGTTACTTTTAAATCTCTGGACGTCATTTCACAACATTATCATAATCTGTAAACCACTAGTGGTTTATAGATTTTAATGCATGGCGTTATTTCACAGTCCCAGACGCGACGTCATATGATAGATAATATATATGGCATTCCCAACCAAGATGCACTTTTTATATTTGCCAGCTTAGAAAAAAAACCATTGCAATGCAGAAGATTACAAATTGAAATGTTGTGATTTTGTTTTCTGCAAAATATTATGTTATAATGATGCTGGCATCAGTCCATCTGTAAACTTTTCATGTCCAGATTTATAAATCCTCCTACATTTTTCATCCAATTAAGCTGAAACTTGGTGCATAGTAGTAAGACCATGATATGGTGCTGCTGCAGCATGTATATCCTATCACATTTTCAATCGACACAATTATAACCGTTTTCTGGCTGGATGTAGATCCAGATCATCCACACTATATTCTCCATGCAACCTCTACACTGTTATAAATGAAATAGTGCAGCTGAGTTGACGAAGTTTGACTGACAAACAGTAGGCGATGTGGATGATTATTTTGTTCAAGACTGTGTTACAGAGTTATTCCCCTTTGAAGTTTGAAAAAGGGGTAGTTTGCTATTGGATAACTCCTGCAGTTTTCACCAAATTGAGCTGAAACCTTGTATATTGTGTTCTGCTATTTTTAAGAAATAAATTCAATTTTTAGTTCTGTTATGAGGTAAAAATTAAGCATTTTTGGTGTAAATTATTTTTGGTATTTTATACTAAAATTGTGTCATTTTGTAAATTTCTTTTTTTTTAAATGTGTCTCTCTTTCCATTATTGTTGTGGTTGTTTTATCTTTCTTTAATTTGGCAGGTGCAGATGTTTGTTAAAACCAAGCGAAAGAAAGCTTATCCATTCTTAAACCTTGTCCTGCTGAACCCAAATTTTTCTGCTTCTAAAAATTCTTGAAAACACTGTACATCCAAATCAGCTGACTTCTGATTAAGCCATCTGATCAGGATCTACACTGTTTTACGCTCTGTAATTGTGTACGTACAACTTGAAAGCTGCATGTTACAGGAATCCGAATGCTGCATGTTAACAGGAATATAGTGGGGAGAAGTTTGTGCAGAAAATAATATTCAGCATGACAAGAGTTAATAAAGTCATCTATCAAGCAACCAGTTTATCTTTATGGTGTGGATTGAGCCATTTTAATAAGATTATGAAGTCTATGTTAAGACACTCATATCTATCAAGGTTTATCACATCTTGGTTAATCTTGATAGTTTATATGATTGTAAAACTTTATTTGTCGAACAGGCTAATACTGCACCAAAGATAAATTGGTTGGTCAATAGGTTGTAAATGGGTGTGTCCTAAGACTCCTGTTTGAGAAAATTTTGAGTTTTAGAAATATAGAAGATAGTTAGGAATTGCCAACCAAAGTTAAAACATATAGTTTGGATTCAGCCAACTTATATAAATTTATTTAAGCTTGGAATTTACCAGCAACTTATATTCTTTAAACGCAGTAAAATTGTTATATACATATTATAATCTGGAACTACCAATTATTTTATTTGTTGAATAGAGAAATTTATAAGCAGAAAAGTGAATAAATTAGAGAACAAGACATTTGTGTATTCTGTCTCCCTGTCTCCCAAAATCCAGGAACATTCCAAATACGCGTCAAGAGCTTTATAATAATTTGGTGTTTGAACCCGGAGCAATAACTTTTTAGCTTATTGCAGGATCGCAGTACCTCAGATCAGCCAAGTGATTCCCCAAGGACATACATGTTTATCATGGATTATTTTGAGAGACAGAATTTCGGTCAATTATATGGAGGAAATTTCAGGCCATCCTGGCTTCCAAGAAGGCATTATCAGCCAGATCATCCACCGGTACTAGTTGTACAGGTTCCTGTACCAGTGACTTGGAGAAATAACTGTTTTGCCCATGACAACCTCAAATCAAAGAGTAGAGCTCAAAGACTCAGAGATTTCAAACGTAGACAAACTTTTCAAGAAAAGAAAAGCATTTGCACAATGATGCCGTTTTATGGACTGGAGGAACAGGGGCTAACAAATGAAATCAGAAGTGGTTCTGAAGATCAGGGAAGTAAATTCAGTTCAAAGTTAAGAAAAGCAACAAAAACAGTCAAAATTCTTGAAATTGAGAATCAGGCTTTGTTATCATCAAAAGCTGAGCTCGGTGCTAGCATAGTGGAAGAAAAACAGAGATGTCAGGAACTTTCGACCCAGCTTGAGGCAGCCCTAAAAACCGTGGAGAATTTAACCAGTTATAAGCAGGACTATTTTGATGCCGAGGTGAGATGGTCCAACGAGTTGGAGAAGGTCCAGTGTTTGGAACAGAAGGTGCAACAGCAGGCTAAGATGCTGGAGGACTATCATGATGCAGAGATGCGATGGTCAGCAGAAAATGAGAAGATCCAGTTTTTGGAACAGCAAGTGAGACAAATGTGGGATAATGTGATGAAACCTGATTCTAGGCAGGCTGTAGGTCCAACATGCCCCTATGATTCCACAGATTGTAGTGGCCCTGTTACAAGGAATATCCCTAACACTATAGCTGCTTGTAATCAAGAAACTCCTGTGATAAGCAGCATCTTCCCAGTGAACAGCACTACCAGTAAACATAAACGTCTGCGCAAGGGCAGGAAGAAATAATCTTAGATTGATTCAAAATAGTGTTGACTTTTTAGTGACATGGCATTTAACCCATTGTTTACTAGTGACTTTGGCAAATAGTGAAGACCCAGATGAGATGCCACATAATGTGGCCTTTCAGCAGGGTCTACGCTGTTTACTAAGACAAAAGCCATATTCAGAAAAATAAAATTTATTTTGTTTATTGGATCAAACCATTCTGATGGAAGAATCCATTAGTGCATAAAGGGTTATAAAATAAGTTGATTCATTGCTTTGAAAGTAAAAAAACCTGAAAACTCATTGGATATGTAAGTACAGTAATAATTTTTTGAAACTATTGATGAAAGATATATTTTCTAAGTATCGTTTTGATAATTTTAGTACATAATTTTTTCACTCAGTGTCTTTATTAATTGGTTTCTCAGAAGTCCTTGGTTATTAAAATAAATATTTCGGTCTGAAAAGCTTCATGTAAAAAAAATCCTCCTTTAAAATTTCATAATCAGTTACGAAGGTTTTAGTAAAAGTTCTAGCTTGTGATTTTGGAAACAGACAGTTTTGAAGATCACTAGCTTTAATTTGTACCAATTAAGTCTTTAAGTAATGAAAAATGAAACCAAATTACTTTAAACTTCTGATGTGCAAATTTTAGTTCATATATAAGATAAAATAATCATGATAGTGAGCATAAATCTTCAGGTTATGTAATCCTTTGAAAGAATTTTTTTTATATATATAAATTGTTTTTCTTCATGTACAAGATAATTAGATACTGGTACATAAGTTTAGCATGGCACAAAGGTATATTGAAAGTATAATCCCAAAGGACAGAATGGGATCTTAAACATTTTGTAGGCTATGTGGCATATCCAGTATGTTGTTGCTTCATGGATTGACTCATTCTGGTTGAATCAGACATGGGGGTGAATTATTCAGTAATACTAATTAATATATTAGTTGCTTTTCCAGTCAGTTAAGATGGTATTTATTTTACTTATTTTTGCATTATTTTATTGCTAATACTACGAGCAATGCTTAAACTGGTGATAGTTCTAGAAATACACTGTAGAATTCTGACTCTGACAGTGATATCTGACAAATCAGAATGCTTCAGCTGATATATTAGGCTCAAATCAAGATCCTTTTCTATCGTAGCATAGTGTCTGTATGAAATTTTCGCATATAGGCATATTCTTTGTTGACTTAAAGGCCTTATTCAATGCCTCACTTTTTAAAGTAACTCACCTCCTGTCTGTTCAGTTTCACATGTAAGCTATTTCGTGTTTCGTTTTCTAGTTTTCGGTGCTGAATGTAACAAGCTCCCTTTTTGGGGGATTTTACCATATTGTATCTTTCCGGCAGTAATTTTGTTTAAATTTTATAATCTTGTTGCAATTTGTTGTATATAGAAAGAATTCATGTAATTCTCATGTCAATATGATATTTTTGGTTTAAGCCAATTCATCAAATTTGTTGCAACATCTTTTGGATATGATTGAGGAACCTGTAAGCCGTAAAAAAAAAAAGCCAAGAATATAATAGTTAAAAAAAAAAAAAAAAAATATTATTATAATATATATAAATACAGAATTTTTAATTTTGTAAAAGTTATGCCGTATTATTCAATCCATTTAATGCTTATAAATGGGTACTTGTGCAAACAGTCAAGACCCAGATGAGGTGCCACAGAATGAGACATTTCATCAGGGTCTGCAATGTTTGGTCTTCAAAGAGGGAGATACATTTTTTCCCCAAATCATAACCTGGGAACCCTCAAAATATACAGTGGACATAGTATGTAACTTTAGGGAAAAATGGAAGATTCCATTGATAGAAAAATATATTTACAACAAGTTACATGTACTTCTTGTACAAATTAAGTTCAATTGGTATTTTGCTTATAGCTTGTGTTGTCAGACTGATTGTTCTCTTTCACCATCATTGATGGTTAAAGTGCTTAACTCA
This sequence comes from Loripinus fragilis, assembly GCA_964019695.1. NCBI lineage: Eukaryota > Metazoa > Mollusca > Bivalvia > Lucinida > Lucinidae > Loripinus > Loripinus fragilis. The sequence goes on along the minus strand of OZ026514.1, from coordinate 123,896,268 downwards.
TTTCATTCTGGATACCGGTAAACAGGTGCTTCAGCAATGAAGACCCGGATGAAGTGCCTCATACGGCTGTATTTCATCAGGGTCTGCTCTGTTTACTAAGATTTTAAGTCTTCGGAGACAGGTACATCATTTTATAGAAACATTGACCAGCGACCCCTTGTGGTGCGGAATGGACAATTCCATTTTGGGTGTATCAATGTGTATGGGATCTATCAGAATGAAAAGAGTTAATGCAAGTTATTATGAACATATGGGAAGATTTATGTACATATTGTATTTAGTTTTGTCAAAACCTTATAATTTGTCCATAAATTCAGCATCCAGATAAATTCAGAGTATTGCTACCGACCGGTCATATTGTTTGAGGTGAAATGCCACATGCAGTCATGTGCCCTTCTCAGTACATGCATTAGTTAATACAAGCAACTATATATATTATAATTAATCAGCAGTTTTATGGGATATGATTTGATTTTGAGAAATGTGACCCACATCTTGATATTGATGTAGAGGCTATATATATATCTATTATATTAATGGCGCCTGGAGTATACCCAAACCACTAGCCTAGGCAAGAAAAAGAATCGGGAAGAAACTTTTAGAGTAATTATCGTAGAATAGGTAGTGATGCAGCTCTGCTATGCAAGTCTGTTACGTAACAGCATATTCTGCATTCTTTTGTCATTTTTTTTCAAAATTTGATGCTAGACTGAAGTTAATTCAAATTTCTTTTCCATGTTTGGCGAGCAACCCTTAACAAATGTAAGTTTGTTGTTTTATAAGTGCTATAAATGGTTGGACGCAATCATTCTGCTTGCCATTATGGTATTTTTTTCTCTTTATGTCCTTTTTGTTCGTTAGCAATTGGAGTAAGCTAAACTACCTGCTATGATACCTGATGTTCTTTTATCTTGTGAGTTTGGATGGAATATTATAATTTATTATAATTCCAGAGACGAGACGTCTCTGAAGTTATTTCATCATGATCCCCCTTAGCTGTAATTTATGTAAGCAAAAGTATAGCTACAATATATAAGCGCTAAGGTTGCTGATACCCTCGAAAATTGAGGATGTGTCTGCTGATTATTTATACTGATGAAGAATAGAAATCTGGATGCTTGGATTAAATTCATGGACATAACCATGCAGAGGTTACTTAGTTTATCACTACTTGAACTAGAGTTGATATAAATAAATTTTTACCCTAATTGTAATAGAAAAAGCATTTTAGTCATGTTGAGGTTTTTAGTCTTGCTAAGATACATAGACTTGTTAAGATATTTAGTCTTGTTAAGATTATATCTAGTCTTGTTAAGATTATATCTAGTCTTGTATCACATTTTGACCGTCAGAGGACCAATACTTATACTTTTTTATGATTAGAGGCCTTTTTGCTGTTACATGTGAGTGTTTTTTCATGCATACAGGTTAGGGTTTAGACCAGAGCAGAGAAAAACAATCTAAGTAAGTTATCATGGAAACTGTTTCAAAGTTTAAGAACTGTCTTTATGCATTGGGCTGCACCCTGGAAACTACTGTTATGTAAAGGACCATAACTCTAAAAGTTCTATGTGGGCACTCACCAGAAGAACAAACAAGTTGAGTGATGAGTTTCGCTGCAACAGTTTGAAGGTTATAAAAACCGACCTGGGCATAACCACACATATAGAACAGAGGCACTGTCCATTTGGGGGAAACCTATCATAGATAGAATTTGTCGCTAAGCTTTATGTGGGCACTCACCAGAAGAACAAACAAGTTGAGTGTTGAGTATCACTACAACAGTTTGAAGGTTATACAAAACCGACCTGGGCATAACCACACATATAAAGCAGATAGAGGCACTGTCCCTTTGGGGGAAACCTATCTATGATAGAATTTGAAGCTAAATTAAATGCATAGACCAGTAATTTTAATAGCTTAAACTTTAGCATTCCTGTACTTTCCATGGCAATAGCTGAGTAGAAACTTAGATGAGCCTGTTTTTTTTTATGGTCCGGATGGCTAACTTAAGTCTGAATAGCAATTTGTTAAAAGTGTATTAAATCATAGAAATTATTAATTTTAGTTTTTGGAATTTGAGAATGTTCAAGACAAATAGTATTTTCTTTTGAATCTTTAAAATATCAAGTATCAATTATGAATTTAGGCAAAAAGTTAAAACTTTTAGCTATTATCTTAGGTCAGGAAGGTAGGGGCTATTTTATCTGGTATTGTTTTGATATCATGTAATCCATGCCATAGAATTATCATATTAGGCTTTGTGATATAAAGATGTCAACATCAAGTACCTTAAATGTATGATAAGATAGCTGTTAGACACTATAAAACTAAGCTCATTAACCATGGATTAGGACAAATTAGAAATTCATGGATGACCATACCTAATCAAATAAAAGCCCCTTTAATAGGTAGAAGGTTCAGGTAGAAATTAGGGGAACTAAGTTATCCCCCTGAAATCGGCCATGTTTTGTGACTTATATAAAATTTGTGACAATAGAAAAATATTATTCTGTGTTTTGTCATAATTGGTCATACCTTGACTTAATGGTTTAAGTTTGGTTCCTGATCCTAATCGGGACTGCCTGATAGGATACACTTTGTGTAGCCAAGGGAATGCTTGTAAAAGTATAAAATACCGGCGAAGGACACTGACATTACACCATTTTATATGAGTTGACAGCCTTAGCTAAGAGTCATAAAACTTGGCACTGATTAGAAGGGGAAATACATTAAATATATTCAACTTCTGTGAACATGAAATTGAGTAGTTTTAATGTAACTGTATATATAATTGAAAAAGAGAAAATGAAAATAAAAACAGAAAAACTGAAAAAAATAAATATATATATGTGTGTATTGAAACAAAAATCATAAAAAAAAACAAGCTTAGATATTATACCCCTGGTAATGTGCAAACATCAGCAATAATAAGTTGTTTCAAGCTGCTTTTTAAGTTAAGAATTTAGCAGTCTTGAGAGTCCCAAGAAAACTGCAGGTTGAGATATTTGGCAAATTTGTGATTTTGGTAAATCAAGATACCAAACTGCATAGATTTTTGTGTGGATTTTTTTGTGAGAATAAGAGAAAATGATAGGCAATTTCATTATGAAGAATTTCTGTTCTGATCCTGATATGATTATAAGGATACCTTTTGTGGTAGCTGGAAGAACACTATAAGTGAATGCCGGCAAAGGACATTAATCCTGAGAAATGAAATTGTGTCTTTACATGGTCTCTTCTCACTACACAAGAAATTTTAAGATAGCTCTAATTTTTATGAAAATCTAGTGATATTTGGACAACATGATGGGCAATTCCATTGTGAAGAATTTCCGTCCTGATCCTGATATGATTATAAGGATACCAATTGTGGTAGCTGGAAGAACACTATAAGTGAATACCGGCAAAGGACATGAATCCTGAGAAATGTAATTGTGTCCCTCATTGTCTTTGCTCACTGCAATTTTTTTTAAGGCAGCAGTTTTGATAGAAATCTGTTGAAATTTAGCAATTTTGATGTTAAAAAAAAAGATCGGTAGCAGATGCAGGTTAATTGTAGAAATGTAGCACAACTTATCTGTGCTAAAAAAATAAAAAAAATGATATTGTGCATAATGTATGTATGTGCAATGTTAAACTAACTGAGTGTTGGCTATTTTATTGATAAAAAAAACAACCCTATTTGGTGAAAAACGTTTTTTTAGTCTAAGGGATTTTACTTTAGGTGACAATCAAGTTATTGAAAGATGAATATTCTTTTCCTACCAACTATTATTTATAAGTCTGCAGTTTTGCTTTTATTCAGGTGATCATGTATAATAAAAATTGCAAACAAGTATAAGCTAAATTTTATACAATCGAGGTCGATTGTTAATTGAGGTAGGAAGAAATTGTTATGAGGTAAAAATTAAGCATTTTTGGTGTAAATTATTTTTGGTATTTTATACTAAAATTGTGTCATTTTGTAAATTTCTTTTTTTTTAAATGTGTCTCTCTTTCCATTATTGTTGTGGTTGTTTTATCTTTCTTTAATTTGGCAGGTGCAGATGTTTGTTAAAACCAAGCGAAAGAAAGCTTATCCATTCTTAAACCTTGTCCTGCTGAACCCAAATTTTTCTGCTTCTAAAAATTCTTGAAAACACTGTACATCCAAATCAGCTGACTTCTGATTAAGCCATCTGATCAGGATCTACACTGTTTTACGCTCTGTAATTGTGTACGTACAACTTGAAAGCTGCATGTTACAGGAATCCGAATGCTGCATGTTAACAGGAATATAGTGGGGAGAAGTTTGTGCAGAAAATAATATTCAGCATGACAAGAGTTAATAAAGTCATCTATCAAGCAACCAGTTTATCTTTATGGTGTGGATTGAGCCATTTTAATAAGATTATGAAGTCTATGTTAAGACACTCATATCTATCAAGGTTTATCACATCTTGGTTAATCTTGATAGTTTATATGATTGTAAAACTTTATTTGTCGAACAGGCTAATACTGCACCAAAGATAAATTGGTTGGTCAATAGGTTGTAAATGGGTGTGTCCTAAGACTCCTGTTTGAGAAAATTTTGAGTTTTAGAAATATAGAAGATAGTTAGGAATTGCCAACCAAAGTTAAAACATATAGTTTGGATTCAGCCAACTTATATAAATTTATTTAAGCTTGGAATTTACCAGCAACTTATATTCTTTAAACGCAGTAAAATTGTTATATACATATTATAATCTGGAACTACCAATTATTTTATTTGTTGAATAGAGAAATTTATAAGCAGAAAAGTGAATAAATTAGAGAACAAGACATTTGTGTATTCTGTCTCCCTGTCTCCCAAAATCCAGGAACATTCCAAATACGCGTCAAGAGCTTTCTAATAGTTCTCTTGCAATTAAGTGAAGCCCACATTTATTTTGGCCTTTCATCTGAGTCTTCACTAACTCTATTCAATTTAAAGGGATAATTCTCACTTTTTTTCAAATGCATTGATTACAGAGTTTACAATATGGCAGGAATAATCCCTCATTAAATGTTTGTGAATGTCCTTCTATTAGCCTGTAATTAATTACTTTTGCTTCTTGATGGGAGTCTGGTCATTCTCAGGTCAATGATCTCTACACACCAGAACTGGAATCACTTCCACCTGCTTACACACTACCAAAGCAGAATTATAAATCAGTCAAAAGGCAAAAAATAACATTGTTTCAGAGTAATGCTTTTAGCAGTGTGTGCATTGATGAGTATATTTTGATACTTGGCCCATATTTAATAATTAACTAGAAAAGAGCCCGCGCAAGCGCGGTGGTAACGTTTCTATCAGTTTTTCAATGTAAATGGTCTTGGGCATAGGTGAAGATATGACCTTTACATTGAATAATTACTGAACTTCATTTTCTTAATTAGTTGTCTGCATTTACCACCTTTCATGTCACAGGTGCATTGTTTCATTTTAATTTTTCCTACAAAAAAAACCTAAGTTGCTGTACAATAGATTAAGGTCATCTATGAAGTTACATGCCGATCGAAGGCCTACTGGTTCTGAAGATATATTTGGGCATGATAGCAATCTTAATCATGTGACCTGGACCATTTATTAAACTATTTGTCCCCTCTTACATCAGGAAAACATAATACACCATTATACCCCACTTTTATATAAAGTAAATGTGGGGTAAACCAGGATACACGTTTTCTATTTTTGCTCTAAAAACAGGTTGTGTGTACTCGTTAGAACCGCCTCGGCTAGGCGGTTCTAACGTCTACCCACAATCTATGTTTTGGTCAAAAATAAGAACAAAATAAATAAAAAAAATGTTTGATTGAAAATTGTCATTTGTACAGTTTAAAAAAATCGCTGTATATTATATGGGCATTTTTTCAGATTGCTATAAAATTTTCCTTTTGTTGGCCAAGCGGCTTTATAAGATATATTTGAACATTTTGATTGACGGATGGAAGGATGATAACCATGAAGGACTCCAGAGCATGGGTATGCTATAAGCTCTCCTTTTGTGCCTCAGGTGAGCGAAAAACCTTGTTTTTTGCATATGTGAAAACAAAGGCAGAGATAAGTTGTGCGGTAACTGTTTAGGTAATCAGCACCTTTGTAAAAATCTGATTTCCAGCCACTATGATTTTACAGCCCAGATTGTATTAGACCTGGTTGGATATTCACAAAGTCGCAGATCAAATAATGTCCATGTTAAAGATGTTTTCTTGTATTTTTATCCCCCGACCCGAAAAGGATCGGGGGATATAGCGATCAGCCTGGCGTCCGTCCGTCTGTCCGTCTGTCCGTCCGTCTGTCCGTCCGTAGACAAAAGCTTGTGCGCTCAATAACTTTTATACCCTTTGAGATATTTTGATAATATTTGGTAGGCATGTATATCGGGTCAAGACGGTGTGTCGCGTGCAAAAATGGTTGCTCTCCCTTGCTGGCCTTTTGAGTTATCTCTCTTGAATGAACTTTATAAGGGGAAGCTTGTGCGCTCAATAACTTTTATACCCTTTGAGATATTTTGATAATATTTGGTAGGCATGTATATCGGGTCAAGACGGTGTGTCACGTGCAAGAATGGTTGCTCTCCCTTGCTGGCCTTTTGAGTTATCTCTCTTGAATGAACTTTATAAGGGGAAGCTTGTGCGCTCAATAACTTTCATACCCTTTGAGATATTTTGATAATATTTGGTAGGCATGTATATCGGGTCAAGACGGTGTGTCGCGTGCAAGAATGGTTACTCTCCTTTAATGGACTTTTGAGCTATCTCCCTTGAGTGAAATTTAAATTTTATAGTGGGAAGCATGTGCACTTTATAACTTTAATACCCTTTGAGATATTTTGATAATATTTGGCATGCATGTATATCAGGTGAAGACGGTGTGTTGCGTGCAAGAATGGTTGCTCTCCTCAATGTTTTTTGAGTTATCTCCCTTGAATGAACTTTATAGGGGGAAGCTTGTGCGCTCAATAACTTTAATATCCTTTGAGATATTTTGATAATATATGGTATATATGTATAATAGGTCAAGGGGGTGTCTTGCATTCAAGAATTGTTGTTCTCCCTTGCTGGACTTATAAGTTATCTCCCTTGAATGAACTTTATAGGAGGAAGCTTGTGAATTTAAAGGTAAAAATGAAGTCTCTACAGTCAGCCTTCCACTTTTGTTCGCAGTGACACTCAGTATTATCACATCAAATATATATACTAGGTTGGCTGCTTGTAACTGCATATCAATTACTGTTTGGTCGGGGGATTTGCCATCTCCTCTGATGGCTATTTTTGTTATTTACAGGTGGCCTGCTGGGTTATACGATGCATTGCTTTCCAATCATTGTTAATCATTTTACCACAGTCTTTTACTAACAAAACTCTTGGTCATACAGAAACCAAGGAGTTGTAATTCCTGAGTTGTTGAGAAACTTTGGTCACAGATTCATGTCAAACACAAATTCATTACAGTTAGACGTTATATGTGAAACATGGAATCAGCTTTAAGAAGATGATCATACGTATGACCTTTCAGCTCAAATGAGGTGGACATCGGTTACATGTGATGATCCTATTATTTTTGTCTTGGTGGGAAAATGAATATTTTGGCATTTGTTTTTAAATTTTGAATAACTGAAACATATGAGCCATGTTGTGAGAAAACCTAACTTTGAAAACGGAAAAACAAAGATGCAGGTCAGCTGTGTGGTAGCCACAGGAGTTACAGCGTAGGTAATCAGTGTAACCCATAGCTGATAGGTGCCTTTGTTTTCGCTACATAGATAGTACAATCCCCCTTCTTTCTAATTCCAAAATTTTAAGCTTCTACATTTTTTTCCTTCGGCTGTAAAGCCTGGTTTGTATCTAACCTGTTAATAAACCCTGAAGTCAGGTTTTCTCCTGTCATGTCTTATGAATATTGACACTGACCTAGAAGACAAATGTCAAATTAGTTTGAGTTTGACCAAGTAGGTTCCGATGGTATGTATTTGAACATTTAACAAAACTGTTCAATAAGCTTGCTATCATTTGGAAAAAAAGAACAAAAAAACAGAAGTGTGTGTTTAAATTTCTTTCTTTTTCAAAGAAACAAATACAAAAATACTGGCACAGTAACAAATTATCAAGCGAAAAAATATATGATTATCAAGAAAGTCAAAAGAAAATCTGTCTTGTAAAGGCAAAAACTAAAGAGCAGATCAGTTATAGGTGTTAAAAAAATTTTGCTGTTGATCAGCCCCTTTCCTTTTGCCAAAGATACTTAGTATAATCTCTTGTTCTTTAATCTGAAACCCCAAGAGAGCCATTTGCTTTGTGTAGTACCAGGTCAGAAATCCCAATACATGTACAGGTAATAAATGACATGGATAATAATAAAATATGAGCCGCATCATGAGAAAACCAATGTTCTGTGCATGCGAAAACAAAGACGCAGATCAGCTTCGGGGTAATCATGAAGCTGATCAGTGTCTTCATCTTCGCTACTTGGATATATTATCCCTCTTTTTAAATCCTAAATTTCATGCTGCCAGCTACTTTTAGTGGCTGTGCTGCCCGATTTGTCATGGAGCTGGTCAGAAACCACAATGTTTGTTTTCTGACAACATGGCTCATATATAGCAAGATATACACATACAGAACAACCTCATCGCTTTCTTCATATCATATAGAAAAAATGAAATATAGAGTATCATAGGCAGCATAATATTGTATATTTAGTAATGTGTTTTCTAGAAAATGTCTGTTTACATTTAGAATTTCAAATACATATACAATGTACTTTGAAACTTGACAATTCACTAAGAATCCAAACAATACTTGGTACTTGCCACAAATGATGGTATAGGTATTATTAAACAAAAATTACTTAATATATAATCAACATAAGATGCATAATGGATATGCGAAAATAAAGACACAGATCACATTCGCAGTAACCACGAAGCTGATAAGCATCTTTCTTTTCCCTAAACAAATAGTACAATTATCTGAAATTTCAAGCGTCTGTCCATTTTCTGTGGCTGTACAGCATGGTTTCTGTCAGACCCGATCGAAAACTGCAACATATAAAGTTTTCTCATACTGCATCACAAATGATAGCTTAGATGGACTGTGTTTCCTGACAAAGCTTATTTATACAATTGTACATGTATGGTTACTTGATACTGATAAACCTTTTGGCCTATACCAAATGAAACAATGAAACCCTGGTATAATTTTAATATCAGAAAACAAAGTAACAGATCAGCAGCTTTGTGTCAACAGTCTATTTGTTGTTTTTGTTTTGTTTTATTTTTTTTTTTTTTTAGTACAATACTTTTATACATTACTACAGCCTTATTTGTATTGGGCCTGGTCTGAAATCCCTTAGAAAGGTTTTGTCACACCACAGCTCATATAAGAAATTTAGACCAATGGTCATAAAAATGCTCATCTTACATCTGGGCCTGGTATAAGCACAGAACATACAAAACATGGTTAAAATGGCTGATCTTGATTACTAATGAGCCTTCCTTTATCATTTAGTTTACAATTCCAGGTGAAAAGCTGCAACAATCCATCATTGTCACATTTCCCATATAAAAGCCTACATTGCAAATTTGACCTTGCTGTAAAATAAGTCAAGGTCCAGTTATCATTTTATGAAAATATAATGAGCTTGAGTCGCCGATGCTTCATACCAAGTTTCGTCGAAATCAGTCCACTGGATTTTTAAGATGGATATGGCAGCCATATAGGTCATGTGACCAGCATCATGTTAATGAAATTTCATTTCCTTGTGCCTAAAAGCTTACAAAATTTGGTTGAAATTGGCCCAGTGCTTTCTGAGAAAAGCAAATTTTAATTTTCAAATGTAAATGATCTTGAGCCAAAGTCAAGAAGTGACCTTAACCTTTAACACTCATGTACCTTCATTAACTCCTAGTTTCTGACAAAATCCACCATATTCACTTTTTCTTGTAGATAAGCCTAAGTTGAACAATTTGACGATGACACAAAATAAGTCAAGGTCAATCTAGTCATCATTTGAACATATAATGATGGGCCCCTAGTCCCCAATGCTACATATAAAGTTTTGTCGAAATCGGTCCACTGGTTCTGGAGAAGAAATTTTTTAAAGGTTTTTTAAAGGTGGCCATCTTGGTCCTAAGACCAGCATCGTGTTAATAAATTTGTGTTTTATTGTACCTGAAAGCTAACATACAAAATCATAAATGGTCCAATGATTTCCAAGAAAAGCCAGTTTTAAGTTTCATATGTGAATGACCTTGGGTCAAGAAATGACCTTGACCTTCAATACTCCAACTCAATAAGTACCGAGCCACAAAACAGGTCAAGGTCAACCTAGGGTCATGATTTGAACAAACTATGATGGGCTCAAGTCCCTGATGTTACATGCCAAGTTTCCTGGGAATCAGTCCACTGGTTCCGGAGAATTTTGATGGGTTTTTACCATATATGGTCATGGCAGCCATCTTGTTCATGTGACCCAGATGATGCAAACAAAATTTCATTCCCCTCCACATAAAATTTGGCTTTGATTGGCATAGTGAGATGTTTGAAATTGTGGATGACGGACAGACATACGCCAGAGTATGGGTATACTAAAAGCTCACCTTATACTATCCTATGGCCAATAAAATAATTTAGAAAGGTCATTAGACAACCTGCTTTTTGTACAGGAGAAAATAAGGGTCCAGATCAACTGCACAGTAACCACAAAGCTGATCAGCACCTTTGTTTTTGCTTCTCAGATAGAACAATTACTATACTCTTCTTCCTAAATTCATTAATTTTAACCCTATATCCATCTTCTATGAACATACAGCCTTGTATATGACGGGCCTGGTCGGAAACTCCAAAGACAGGTTTTGTCACGATGCAGTTCAACTGATATTAATCAAGGAACATGCATACCTATTGTATGAAAACTTAACACTAATGAACCTTTTGGTTGGCATATGCCAAATAAAAAAATATATATATTCTGGTCATAACAAAATCTTTTTTTTTTTTTTGTTTATGCAAAAAACAAAGCATTGAACAGTTTCACACAGTTGCATAGCTGATCATTGCTTTGGTTTTCACTACACAGATACCACAAAAAATGTCATCTTCTGTAACTGTACGCACATACATGTACATGTACTTGTATCAGACCTGGTCAGAAAATCTGGACATTGGCTATTATACACATATAGCAAAAAACATACTATATGTACATGTTTTAATACACTCCATGGACATACCTTTCATTTTATGCCAAATAATAGAAATTAAACAATATGTAGCCATGTCATAAACTCTCTATATTTTGTTTTATTATGCAAAACCAAATATGCCGATCCCCACCCCTGTTTCGTGCTTTTGCTTTCACAACACTATAGATAGATAGTCATTTATAGTCCCTCTTATTCCTTAATAAAAATCAAGTCTCAAGCAATCTTTTGTACCTTGTTTGCATAGGACCTGTTCCGAAATGTTGAAGACCAGTTTCTTCAAAACACAGCTCATAATAAGACATAACTTACATACACAGGTACCTATGTGTATAAAAAGTTAACACTGATGAACTTATTGGCATATACAAAATAAAACCAGAGGACCAATGGTCCTGTAAACGCTCACCTGATATTTGGTCCTAGTATAAGCATATAACAAAATCTGGTTAAAAATGGCACAGTGGTTTCTGAGAAAAGCCAGTTTCATATAAATGCTCTTGGATCAAGGTCATTGTTTTCAGGTCACTGGCTGCAATAATTCAGAAAAATCAACAGTTTTCACTTTTTCCTATAGAAAAGCATAAGTAACCAAATTTGACCTTGCCATAAAATAGGTCAAGGTCACTTCAGGGGCATCATTTGAACAAACTATGTTGGGCAGGAGTCACCAATGCTACATACTAAGTTTCGTCAAAATCAGTCCACCGATTCCAGAGAAGATTATTGAAGGGTTTTTACTATATATGGGTGTGGCGGCCATCTTGGTCATGTGGCCAACATCCTGTTGATAAATTTTTATTTCCTTGCACCTGAAAGCTAACACATAAAATTTGGATAAAATTGCCCTAGTGGTTTCTGAGAAACGCAAATTTTAATTTCGTATTGTAAATGACCTTGGGCCAAGGTCAAGAAATGACCTTGACCTTCAATACTCACATTTCTTTATTATCTCATTTGGTTTCAGGTCACAGACTGCAATAGTTCTGAAAAATCAACAGTTTTCACCTTTTCCTATAGAAAAGCCTAAGTTACCAAATTTGACCTTGCAGTATAATAGGTCAAGGTCAACCCAGGGTCATCATCATAACAAACTATGATGGGCAGGAGTCACCCATGCTACATACCAGTTTTCGTAGAAATTGGTCCACCGGTTCTGGAGATTTTTGAAGGGTTTTTACCATATATGGGCGTGGCGGCCATCTAGGTCATGTGACCAGCATCATGCCGTTATTTTTTCATTTCTTTGTACCTGAAAGCTTACATATAAAATTTGGCTTTGATTGGCCCAGTGGTTTCTGAGAAAAGCCAGTTTTAAGTTTTGTATGTAAATGACCTTGGGCAAAGGTCAAGAAATGACTTTGACCTTCAATACTCACAATTCTTCATGATCTCAATCGGTTTCAGGTCACAGGCTGCAATAGTTCTGAAAAATCAACAGTTTTTACTTTTTCCTATAGAAAAGCCTAAGTTATCAAATTTGACCTTGCCGTAAAATGGGTAAACATTAACCTACGGTCATCATTTGAACAAACAATGATGGACAGGAGCCACAGATGCTACATACCAAGTTTCATGGAAATCGGTCCACCAGTTCCGAAGAAGATTTTTGAAGGGTTTTCACCATATATGGGCATGGCGGCCATCTTGGTCATGTGACCCAGATGCCGCGAACAAACTTTCGTTCCCCCTACCCAATGAGGCTCAAAAAAAAAATTGGCTTTGATCGGCCAAGCGGTTTTGGAGAAGATGTTTGAAAAGTGTGAACGACGGACGACGACGGAGCATGTGTATCCTATAAGCTCACCTATGAGCCTTCGGCTCCTATGAGCCTTTGGCTCAGGTGAGCAAAAAAAAAAAAAAAGAGGTCCATCATAAGAAAATCTGCTTTTTTGTATTCAGAAACAAAGATAAACAGACACAGCTCCGGTGCTCAGCACAAATGCACACAATTAAGTTTAAAAGGAGGTTTTTCAAAAATGTATAGAACATATCTTATCTAGGAAAATTGTAATTTCATTTCAAGGAGATTCCTCAATTTTGTAAAATGTGTGTTTTAGAAATTTTAGGGCTCAACTGACAATCAGGTGTTCACGTGTATACATTTGACAGAACCATCTTTCTTTGTAAAATCAGAAAATTTAAGCCTGCATCCATTTTCATGAATTGTTCTACATGTATGGTCTTTTAGCCTTGCATGTGTTAAATCTGGTCAGAAACCGTAAATACCAGTTTTCTCATGATGAAGCTCATAAAAGACATTTCTTTAGTAAGATACAAAAAATATGTGTACTAACACTCAACTCTGATAAGGCGTCTGGCCTATCTCAAATAAACAATAAGGGCTAGTCCTAAGAAAATCTGTTTCTTTTTGTGTTTTTCAGGTTAGTTATGGGAAGGTATTTGGTGATAATTGATTATAATTGAAAGATAATCTTCATCAATTCTTTATAAAAACATATGTTGTGGTGCTCATTAGAATTGCCTCGCCAAGGCGAATCAACATAGGGTTTTGTGAAGAAATAAGCAAAATTATCCTTCAAATATCATCAAATACCCGCCCTCAACTAAGCTTCTGTTGTTTTTTTACTTCCTTGTTAGGCATCAATTTTTCAGTAATTTCTGGATTTAACCAGTGATAAGCAAATGGGCCATTGGGGTGAGTGTCTTGCTCAAGGACACAACAATAGCCCCAGGTGAAAATCAGATCCACAATCAACTGAGCCATTGGTGCTCCCATGATATGAGCCGCGACGTGAGAAAACTGGATATTTGTACATACGAAAACAAAGACCCAGATCAGTTTCGCAGTAACCGTGAAGCTGATTAGCGTCTTTGTTTTCGCTACACGGATAGTACAATCCCTTTTCTTCCTAAATTTAAAGTCTCTAGCCATATTCAGTAATTCAGTGCAACCTGGGTTGTGTCAGACCTGGTTGGAACCCCCTTAGATTGGTTTTCTGACGCCGCTGCTCATATGTCTTATTAAAAGTGTATAACAAAGGTGCTGATCAGCTGTGCTACAGTAGCCACACAGCTGATCAATGCCTTTGTGTGTGACTGCTTCATAGATAGTTCAATCCATCTTCTTCTTGAATAAAAAATTTCAAGCCTCTAGACTTAGAACTGAGACTTTCAGCCTTCTTTGTGTCAGACATGTTTGGAAACGCAGAAAACATGTTTTCTCAGGACATACATGTACATGAATTATGGTAACTTTGTACACTGATAAAACACACTAAAACTGCTCATGCAGCATTAGTTCTGTGAATAACTGACATCTGATTAATTTTGTTTGCAATCTTCATGCATTTCATGTAACATCTCAGATCAGAACTTCTTTGTAAACAATATTGTCAGTAAAGAAGTTTTCACCATCGCTCGAATTGGGATTGGGCAATACTGATAAGGAATGAAAAGATCTGACTCTAGATAAGGCAACATATGACTGGCCATGGGTAAATACATCGCATGAAAGATCTAGTCCCACAAAATCCAGAGTCTGACCCTGGGATTTATTTATTGACAGTACAAAAGCAGGCCTTACTGGAAACTGCCTTCGTTTTAAATCAAAAGGTAATCCCGAGTCAGATGGTGTTAGTGTTATTCTTGGTATAAACACACGGTTTCCCTTCTTCCGACCAGTAATAATTTGTGCTTCAATAACACGATCACCTAAATTCAGGACACGAAGTCTTGTTCCGTTTAAGAGACCTTCTCTTGGGTTTAAATTTCTTAGTAGAATTACTGGGGCATTTTTTTTTAAGTAAAGTTTATGAGGTGGAAGACCAGATGGTGTCAGCGTGTTCAAAAATTCTGTGGGATATAGGTTTGCTTGTGTTGGATCACCAACAGTATCTGCACTTAAGTAAACTTTAGATTCATCTGAATTGAAACGTGTCATCACCTTGTTGTTAATGTTATCAACACTTTCATTTCTGCATGTCAAAATTGCTCGTGAGTACATCTGTTCTGTAAAGCCATCCTTATCCAGATCTGGGAAAACACTATCTATTAAACTGTCTATTCCCCTGTCATCAGGATGGATACATATCTCCTTCGGTAGTTTGATTTTCGCTATTCCGATGTCATTGTATACTTGTTCTGATCCATTACCAATTGAAAGTAAATATCTTTCAAATGTTCTTTTAGCATTAGAATCTTTATTATTAAGAGATGTATGTACCCTCATATTAATTGTCAAATGGAATGGCTGTACATGAGGCCATAAAAATGATCTCTGAAGATTACTTTGGATGATATCAGCTTGTGAGGCATGTCGAATCACTGGCAAAACTTGCCTAAAGTCACCTCCTAGTAAAACCACCTTTCCCCCAAAAGGTTTGTCATCTCTTAACAAATCACAAAATGTCCTATGAACACATTCATAGACATATTTGTGAAGCATTGATGCTTCATCCCATATAATCAGTGAAGTTTGTGTTATAAGTTTGGCTAACTCTGACTGCCTGGAAATATTACACGTACTTGTTGGCAATATAGGTATTGGTATTTTAAATCTTGAGTGTGCTGTTCTTCCACCTTCCAACAGTTCAGCAGCAATTCCAGATGAGGCAACAGCAAGAGCTATTTTACCTTCTGAACGAATTTTTGCTAGTATAGCATTGTAAAGAAAGGTTTTCCCTGTTCCAGCTGGTCCATCTACAAAAAATAAAGTTTGTTCTGTATTTTCTGTCAACACACTCTCTATGACTTTGTAGTAGACTTTTGCTTGATCTGCATTCATTTGTTTTTCACAATTACTGGCCTTTTCCCACTGCTCTTCTCTTTTGTAGGTTAGTTCCTCTGTCATTATTTTGGATAATTCTTGAAAACCAGTGACATTTTCTGTAGGTATTGGCATACCAGGAAAATCTTTCAATGATTTTCCATGGTGTTGGAGAAGACCTTCGATAATTTGAAGAGCTTTTTCAAAAACATATGGCTCTGAATAGAACTTATTTTGTCGAATAATGTCTTCTGACATATGTTTCTTGAATTTATCCCACATTTGATCTGGACAGGAAGGTTCACAGAAAACTAATATTGTCACAAACAGTAATCGTATCTGTGATGGAGATGCTGTTAAAACAGCTTCATGAAGACATTCTACCCATTCATTATCATCTTGAAGAAAGCCACGCTTTAAAGCTGTTTCTTTAAAAGTCTGACAAATAGTGCCATCTGGCAAGGTACGGATGTCTTCATATGATGTACAACCTGGTGTATGATGCAATAGCAGCCTTAAATAGAAGCGTTCTCCTTCAGATGGGTTTGCTTGATACAATCGACCAATGGCATTTCCACATTTTCTGGGTTTCCATTTGCCAGCGGTAGTGTTCCATGTGAAGTGTTCTGGAAATAAATGGTATGGAATAGATCTTGCTTCATCACATTCTGAATTAATTTCAAACCATGCTGACAAAGTTGTGTTTTTAATTTTGTCTAAAGCTTCTTCTGCTTTCCCTTCATTGTAGATCACTGTCTGTTGACCTTGTAAGTGCACTGCTAGTCTTTGAACAGCTGGTGATCTATCATGTAATTCATAATGAAAAATGCGCCCACTGGCTTCAGATGCCGAAACATACCTTGCATCAATGTAACGCTGTATTTCATTGATTTCTCCATGCTGTACACCAGCCATTATTCGATCCTGTCCTTTGTATACATATTTATAGAGATATTTCACAGCTGTTACAGTAGAACAAATCTCAACATTTATATGGGCTGAGTATTTAGCACAGAGATATGGGTTGTAAGGTACAATCCATCTGTTGTCTAGTCTAACACCTTTCTTCTCTATTGTCACACCATTTTCTGCACGTTTGTATATTGGATAGCCATCTTGACTCATTGTAGTTTTATCTTGAAACTGTTTGGGAAACTGTTTTGTACATGTTCCATTTTCCATACATGGACTTTTTTTGTTTGCTTCTCCACATGGTCCATGAAGCATGTGTTGACTTACAATTTGATAAAGTTCTGGTGCTAATTGTTTGTTGGGAATCTCTGCAGCAACATACTTATCATAATCATCAGCTGATTTTGGCCTACATGAAGCATCTAGTATGAGAAGAATGTGGCAATGCGGCAATCCCCGTTTCTGAAACTCTATAGTATATACATAGGCAATAACTTTACCAAAAATATTGTTAAATGTTATATCATGGAGCAGTTTCTTTAACTTCTGATGAAAAACACGGGTTATTATATCTGGCCTGTCTGATGGCGTTTGACCTGGCAGTAAGCTGCTAGCAATTTCTTCCCATTTAGGATTGCATGTGACTGTTATAAATAGATCTGGTTTTCCATAACGTCGTACAATGGCCATAGCATCTTGATATAACTGATTCATGTTTCTTGCACTTCCAATAAATGATGCTGGAAGAATTATTTTTCTACCAACTGAACTACCATCTGTATCACCAGCATGAACAGAATCTGAAAGACCTTGATATAATTCTGCTCTTAATTCATGCTGATGGTACAGACAGTAATTAAGTCTTTCTTGTTCAATCTTTGCATACTGATCCACTATGTATTGGTGGAATAATCTCCCACATTTCAACAACAAATTGAAATTTTGTCTTTGCATAAGATGATATGCATAAAAATTCATCACTGAAACTTGGGATGAACCATCCCCTTTATGTTTTATTCCTGGAGTCCATCCAGTATCACCAAATGGAAAGATAAGAACATAGTGTAATGGATCATAATATTGGTGTGTTTCATTTATATGCATAATGTCATTAGAATTGGGATTATTTGATGCTCTCTTATATAAAACTATATCTCTGTTACTTGGTGAATTTGAACTTGAAGAGCCTGGTATAATGACAGAAAGTTCCGATGAAGATGGTAAATTATACCGTCTTAAATCCTTGTTAGTGTCATGTTTAAGCACCAGTTTCATATTTTCACTGTCTTGAGATGTACTAAACATGTCAGCTGCATGCCTGAAGCAACCAACAAATGGATTACATTCATGCAACATATTTTGTAGTTCAAGCAATATGTGTTTGTCCAATTCAGTGTTCCATGCCAATCTATTTGATAATTCATTATCTGTATAATATATATAAATTTGACTGAATTTAGGCTTATCTCCGATTTCTGGGAGCAGGTGCCCTATTCTATGATAAACAGAGCCACAGATTCTGAAGGTGTATGGTCCTTTTGGAGGTAAAATGTCTTCTTTAACCCCAAGAGATGCGAAAGCTAAACTGGAGTTGAAGGCACGAATATGATGGCGAAAATGCTTAGCTTCATTACTGTCTTCAGACAAAAGACGCTTTATTAAATTAGGTGGATCAGTAATAAAAGGTAACTGAATTTTACCTTGTGCACAACATGTAGAAAATTTTGAGTTAACATTGAGAACGCCTGAATGAGTTTCATTTTTCCACATCATAGCGCCACAGCTACAACAAATAGAATTCATTTCACCTAGTAAATCTAATGTTGGCAACTGTTTAGAATTGCTGTAATAGTCTGACAATGAGCCTTGTGCAGTATATGTTACTTTATTGGATGTTACATTCTTTTTATGCCTTTTTTGGGACTTTCTGGCTTTGTAATCCGAAGTTTTTAAATGTTCTCTTTTTGGCATTGTGTATATAAAGAAAGATTGGACTGGACAGTGTAGACCCAGATGAAACTGTTCACAGAAATGAATTTTTTGTCATGTTTTCTTACAGACTGGAGTGGGTAAACAGTGCAGACCTAGATCTGTAGATCACAGTATACACTGTTTGCCATTCCATTTGCACATTTGATATTACATGTATTTGCAAACATGTACATGTATAGAACAACCCAACCTCTTTTGTTAATATGTTATCATAACATTAAATTACAGTACATTATAATTATGATACATGTAATATCTTATTTGCATGTATGTACTCATAATTATCAATTTTGGCTTGTATGTTGCTTCTCATTGATATCATTTAGAATGATTTTCTGTTCTGTGTTTTCTGTTCCAGTGGTCATGGTTGTGGTCATATTTTGGACTTGTTCTTTTTCTTCGATTTGTTGAATGTCTTCAAATGACAAATCTGATATGATTTTCTTCTTTTGTTCTAGGTCTTGTCTCAGACGTTTGTTCTCTTCTTCAAGAGTGTTTACCACTTTCACGATATTTTCGAGGCCTGTTAAACAATTCCCCAATTCATGGTCCAATAGTCTAACGACGTCTTTTACTTCGGAGGCACAGTCTTGTTCTTGTTTTCTGGCGCACCAGTACTCTATAGCAAGCATCGATTTTACAGCATTGTGTTGTAGAGTGTGTAGTTTTTTCGATATGGTTTTGATTTCACAGTGAGGTGGCGGTACAAACCGGCAGCTCTCATGATCTGAAAGAGAAAAAAACAAACTTAATTTTATTATCAAACAAAATATCACCAGATAACCAGTACTGGCCCCGAGGTTATAAATCTTTTTTCATGCTCAACTCAGCTGAGCATGAAATTTAAAATGCACATAAATAATAAAATAGCCAAAATAAATGGAATTTTCATATCTAATTCACTAAAGCTAGCCAGCATTTATCCTGCTAATAAATTTTACAATGCCAACAATTGTTGCATTTTAACATCTATGAGCAGGATAAGTTTCGTCTCAGCTGAGTTGAGCATGAAAAAAGTTTTATAACCTCGGGGCCAGTATTGCTGTTGTGTGCGCTGTTTTTTGTTGTTGTTTTTTAATCCCAGTATGTTGCATGGATAATTTATTGCAGCATATAAACCTATTAACTACAACAATGAAAAGTGTTGCCATAGCAACCAGAGTTTTTACCTGACTGAAACAAAAATAATGCAACTTTAAGTAGAGGATAATGTCATAAGCATGTATGAAATGTATGAGCTTCAACCTTCTTATGGTTTCTGCGATTTTTTTAACATAAACATTTTCTAAAATTTAACCTTTTTATCATATTGGCAACCTGAATCAAATTCAGTAATTTGGACAAAAGCCATATGAAATATAGGCTTCTCAATAAAAATCTTATTACCAGAGGACCAATGGTCCTGTAAACGCTCACCTGATATTTGGTCTTAGTATAAGCATATAATAAAATCTGGTTCAAAATGGCCCAGTAATTTCTGAGAAAAGCCAGTTTCAATTTTCAAACATAAATGACCTTGGACCAAGGTCAATAAATGACCTTGACCTTTAATACTCACATATCTTCATTATCTCAATTGGTTTCAGGTCACAGGCTGCAATAGTTCAGAAAAATCAACAGTTTTCACTTTTTCTTATAGAAAAGCATAAGTTACCAAATTTGACCTTGCCGTAAAGTAGGTCAAGGTCAACGAAAGGTCATGATTTATATAAATTTTGTTGTACTACATACCCTGAAGCTACATGCCAAGTTTCAAGGCAATTGGCCCAGTGGTTCTGGAGAAGAATTTTTTTTAAGGTTTTGAGCATTTTTGAGCATGGCGGCCATCTTGGTCATGTGACCGGGATCATTTATATAAACTTTCGTTCCCCCTTCCCAAGGAGGCTCCACATAAAATTTGGCTTTGATTGGCCAAGCGGTTTCAGAGGAGAAGATGTTTGAAATTGTGGACGACGGACAGACGGACGGACGCCGGATCATGGGTATCCTATAAGCTCACCTATGAGCCTTCGGCTCAGGTGAGCTAAAAATGCATAAAGATCCAAATTTAATCTTCGTCATGATGTGACCTTGCAGTGACCAAGATTCTGATGGTACATTCCAATTCTAGGTTACAAAGAAGTGTAATGTGAGCCGACATGCAAACAAACCCTGTCAGTGGAAAAGCATGCTCACCCACCAAGGGTGGTTTATTTGCTATAAATACTCGTATCACAAAGTATCGAGTTTGTAACTTGCACATATCTATTTATATCCGTGACTCCGCACTGTCACATTACTTCCCCCGCCGAGAAGTCTCGTCCCGAGAGTGGTTTATTTGCTTATATACCCCAACTTTACTCATATCACAAAGTATCGAGTTTGTAATTTGCATATCTATTTATATCCGTGACTCTGCACCATCACAGAAGAATCTTTAATGAGTCGCGACATGAGAAAGGATTTTTGCATATGCAAAAACAAAGATGCCTATCAGCTTCATGGTAAGCATGAAGCTGATCGGCGTCTTTGTTTTCGCTACACAGACAGTACAATCACTCCACTTCCTAAATCCGACATGTCAAGTCTCTAGCCATATTCAGTAATTGTGAAGTCCATTTTGTGCTCGACCTGGTCGGAAACCCCTAAGGCTGTTTTTTTTATGTAGCATACTGGTAAAGTGGTGAGCTCCAAATGAAATTTTACTTAAACCTGTCAAACCTTTTAGTAAACCAGAGGACCAACAGTCCTGCAAACACTCACCTGATATCTGGGCCTGGTATAATTAAGCACAGAACATACAAAATCTGGTTAAAAATGGCTGCGTAAACATTGACCTTGATTACTAAGAATCCTTCATTTTATCATTTTGTTCACTATACAAACCAAATTCCAGGTCTGACATGTGACCCACATGCAGGGAACAAAATTGGCCCACCGATTTCGGAGAAAAAGATTTTTAAAGGGTTTTTACCATATAAGGGCATGGCCGCCATCTTGGTCATGTGACCAGCATCATGTCAATAAATTTTCATTTCCTTGTACCTGAAAGCTTACCTATAAAATTTGGTTGAAAATGGCCAAGTGGTTTCTGAGAAAAGCCAGTTTAATTTTTTATATATGTAAATGACCTTGGGCCAGGGTAAAAAAAAATAACAGAAGCTCAATACTAAATATTTAAGGGTGGGTATTTTATGATACTTGAAAGGTAATTTTAATCAACCCTTCATAAAAAACCTATAATGTGGGTGCTCATTAGAATCGCTTCGCTTAGGCGATTCTAATGTGCCCCCACAACATAGGTTTTTATGAAAAAATAAGCAAAATTATCATCAATTATCATCAACTAAGCTTCTGAAATAGCCTTGATCTTCAATACTTACATATATACTATATATCTTCATTTTCTCAATTATTCAGGTAACAGGCTGCAATAGTTTATGAAAAATCAAAAGTTTTCACTTTTTCGTTTAGAAAAGCCTAAGGTACCAAATTTGATCGATGTAAAACCAGGGTCATCATTTGAACAAACTTTATACCAAGTTTCATGGAAATCGGTCAACCGGTTCTGGAGAAGATTTTTGAAGGGTTTTCACCATATATATATGGGCGTGGCAGCCATCTTGGTTGTGTGACCCTGATGCTCTGAACAAACTTTCATCCCCCCTACCCAAGGAGACTCGACATAAAATTTGGTTTTGATTGGCCTAGCAGTTTTGAAAAAGATGTTTGAAATTGTGAACGACGGACGCTGGACCACGGGTGTCCTATAAGCTCACCTACATGTATGGGCCTTTGGCTTAGGTGAGCTGAAAAGTAGTGAAAGATGGACTACTACTCGATAAACATACAGTATATATATATATGTGAAAAAAATATCAAAAGCAAGAGATAAGCAATGACCAGGAACTGATACAATCAGAACCAAAGTCTCACCCTCGAAACCAAATTGGGAAATAACTAAAATCACGATGTCAAAATACAATGAGAACACACGGTAGACCGAATGAGCAGCTCTTCCCTAAACATGGCCACTCAACTACCTATAATATCTCTAATACGACGGGAGGAATTGTCAATTTTCACTTTTCCCTCTGTACTATAAATCTATGGGAACTACATGTATATGGTTGAGGTACATCACTATCACATCAACCCTCAGACAGCATACAGTCGCATAATTCTTTTTCCTACCATTTTTGCACCATTTTCATAATTGATTTTTGATTCATTTGTACATGTAATTTTTTATCTGTGGGTTGAATTATAGATGAACTGTTTTTTTCAAATGGAGGACTTGGTCCCTGGAAACTATGCTGCTATCGCGGGGTTGCTCCTGACAGAGACACTTTTCTTCCCAAAAATTTTTATTCTTGCTTTGTTTGTTTATTTGTTTAGAGCCTTTACTTCCTGGACAACAATTATTCAGTCATGTGACATGTCGGGAAGGAGCCCACTCTTCCTGGGTATTACCTGTACTGCAGATGGAGTAAATGAGTCTTGCTCAAGGACACAACACGACGGTTGTGGGGTTCGAATACCCAATCTGTCAACCAGGAAATCCGACTCTCTACCACTGGGCCACCGTGCTCCCACATCCATCCTTGCTTTATCAGTGGGTTGTAATTGTTTTTGAAATCTAATTGCTAATTTAAGATGCTGATTTTCAGAGGTGAGCCAGACCTGAATACATTTACAGGTCCCTCCTGATATAAGGCACTGGTCGGCATCCTCAGATCACATCTGGGACAAAGGTGAGATGCTCAACCAATACTGAGCAAGCTGAGCATGGTATAATTGAAGTTTGTGTGGGTGGGGAGATACCTACACAGGAGTTTACTGGGTGAAAATGTGCCTAAATGGCCAACAAAAACAATAAATATTAAAGCTTGAATTAGGTAAAAATAAATGAACCAGAGGACCAATGGTCCTGTAAATGTTCACCTGATATCTGAGTCGTCTCAAGCATTTATAAGCACAAAATAAAATTTTGTTCAAATGACCTTGGGCTAAGGTCAAGAAATGACCTTGACCTTTAATACTCACTCACATATCTTCATTATCTCAATTGGTTTCAGGTCACAGGATACAATAGATCTGAAAAATCAAGTTTTAACTTTTTCCTATAGAAAAGCCTAAGTTTCCAAATTTGACCATGCCGTAAAATAGGCCATGGTCAACCCAGGGTCATCATTTGAACAAACAATGATGGGCAAGAGTCCTTGATGCTACATACCAAGTTTCGTGGAAATCGGTCCACCGGTTCTGGAGAAGATGATTTTGAAGGGTTTTACCATATATGGGCGTGGCAACCATCTTGGTCATGTGGCCATCATCATGTCAATACATTTTCACCTCCTGGAAGCTTACATTCGTTGAAATACGTCTGCCAGTTCCGGAGAAGAAGATTTTGAAGTGTTTTTACCATATGGGTGTGACGGCCATCTTGGTCATGTGACCAGCTCCAGATCGATAAATTTTCATTTCCTTGTACCTGCAAGCTTACATATAAAATTTGAATAAAAACGGCCCAGTGGTTTCTAAGAAAAAACACATTTAAGTTTCATATGTAAATGACCTTGGGCCAAGATCAAGAATTCAATATTCACATATCTTCATTACCTCAATTGGTTTAAAGTCACAGGCTGCAGTAGTTCAGAAAAATCAATATGTTTCACTTTTTCCTATACAAAAGCCTAAGTTACCAAATTTGACCTTGCTGTAGAATAGGTCAAGGTCAACCCAGGGTCATCATTTGAACAAACTATGATGGGCAGGAGTCACTGATGCTACATACCAAGTTTCGTGGAAATCGGTCCAGCGGTTCTGGAGAAGAAGAATTTTTAAGGGTTTTTACCACATATGCGTGGCCGCCATTTAGGTCATGTGACCCGCATCATGTTGATAAATTTTCATTTCCTTGTCAGGGGTCCTGCTAGACTCTGACAACAGGGAGAAGTCATTTCTCCCTCCAGCCCAGTCAGGTAGAATTGACAGGCAGGAGGGAGAAGTGGCCTCAAAGATGCGCAATCACAGTTGCTGCCATATATATTCTCCAAAATCATTTCTTCTTACACTTTAGCTTGGTATCACCTTAAATGTGATGCATTAATGTATTGCATTGTAAGCAGAGAGACAATTATTTCACCATTCTTTGTGTTTTCGTGTGTATATATATTTATGCATTTACCTTTATTTTGCATTTAAAAAAGCTGAAACTTGTATCCCCCTTTCATGTGTGTTAATTTTTCACAGCTTTATGAAATCTGAA
This sequence comes from Loripinus fragilis, assembly GCA_964019695.1. NCBI lineage: Eukaryota > Metazoa > Mollusca > Bivalvia > Lucinida > Lucinidae > Loripinus > Loripinus fragilis. Next base: position 123,871,175 of record OZ026514.1, on the reverse strand, counting down.
ACTTGTATTGGCGATTCTAGTCGCCGAAATGACCATGGGCCCAAATAGGTATGGGCCGAAATGACCCGAAACCGGCGAGTTTTAATTTTTTTTACAAAAGCTGATACTTGTAAACATGATTATGCTTATATCTTCTCATCTTGAAAATCACTAAAAATCTTCAGCGAGGTGACTTTTACTATATTTGTTTTCCTCCAAACAATGCCAAAAATCGCTCAAATCCAGGTTCTTATTTCTGAACAATGCACTTTTTTAAACAGATTTTATTGATAGCGTCATTGCCTACTGCGTCAAGTGGTACGACCAAGCCTATCAATGTAAGCTGTTTAGCGACCTTGAAACTTAGGATTATTGAGCGTGAGTCAGAGAAAGGTGTCTTGAACTTTCATAACTCTAGTTGCCATCAATGGTAGTAATTAACTATTTTATAGAAGTTCTGTTTGTTTTGTTACTGTTTTGTGAGTCCCCCCCCCCCCAAAAGTCTGTACTTGTTTAAAGCTAGTGTCAATTTAAGTTTATACTAAGGTCTGCTGATTATTATAGTTTAGTGTTGTGTTGGTTACTGGTACTGTCCAAAAATAGGGACAATGTCGGAAAAATTAGTCTGCAATTTTTTAAGTGGTAGCTGCCCAAACCAATAAATGAGTGGTTTTCACACTCAAAATGCAAAGAAATACAATATTTAAGGAAATTTTTGTATACCAAATTATCTTCTTCAAAGGCAAACCTGGAAATGTCGTTACTTTTCGTGGTTAAAAAACAAACTTTTTCTCCTTATTTTTCTTCCAACTTCTGATTGGGAATTTTACTGTGCCAATTGGGAAAAAGGAGGTGTTTCGCCTTTGGGAGTGGGGCCGAATTTCGCCCCCCAAAATGGCCTGAAAAGGAACACTGATGCCGAAATGGTTTGGATTGATTGGTGTTTTACGTCCCGGTAAACAATTTTTCAGTCATGTTGAGACGGAGCCACTTCTTCCTGGGTATTATTAGTACTTTGGGAAGGTGAAAGTGCCTTTCTCAAGGACACTACACAGCGGTCGTGGGGTTCGAACTCGGGGCCTCTAGGTCCCGAGTCCGACGCTCTACCACTGAGCCACCGCGCCTCCATATGCCGAAATACACTTCCCTTTTTACGACCATTATAGGCGAAACGGAGCGGTCTGGGGCGAAGTATTTCGCCGATTTGCCCTCAAACTGGAACCCTGCTTGTACCTGAAAGCTAACATATAAAATTTGGGTTTGATTGGCCCATCAATTTCCGAGAAAAGCCAGTTTTAATTTTCATATACGTAAATGACCTTTAGCCAAGGTCAAGAAATGACCTCGGCCTTCAATACTCACAATTCTTCATTATTTCAGTTGGTTTCAGGTCAGAGGCTGAAATATTTGTGAAAAAATCAACAGCTTTCACTTTTTCCTGTAGAAAAGCCTAAGTTAACAAATTTGACCTTGTTGTAAAATTGGTCAAGGTCAACCGTAGGTCATCATTTGAACAAAGTATGATGGGCAGAGTCACCACTGCTACATACCAAGTTTCGTGGAAATTGGTTCACCGGTTCCGGGGAAGAAGATTTTTGAAGGGTTTTTACCATATATGGGCGTGGCGGCCATCTTGGTCATGTGACCCAGATGCAACAAACAAACTTTCGTTCCCCCTACCCAAAGAGGCTCCACATAAAATTTGTCTTTGATTGGTCAAATGGTTTCCGAGAAGAAGATGTTTGAAATTGTTGACGACAACGGACCATGGGCATCCTACCTATAAGCTGACATATGCTGCTAAGGTGAGCTAAAAACAAATTCAACCTCAAGCCCTCACCAGTAGCTTGCACCTGACCGTTCTAAGGTGGTGATTTTGGTGTAGTTCTTACTTCGTTATTTGCATACCTGTCAACTTTTTGAAATCTTAAAGAGTGAGATTGCGCGCGACGCCCTTAAAATGGTTATTTTCTGCTCGCATTTACCGCGCGGACCAATTTTACCAAATTTTTTAGGAGTGAGATTTATTTTTTTCTAAGAACCAAAAAGGGATTATTGGGCCGAAATGACCATGGGCCGAAATGACCCGGAACCGACGATTTTTTTTTTATTTTCTTTTTACAAAAGCTGATACTTGTAAATGCGGTTATGTTTATTTCTTCTCGTCAAGAAAATCACAGAAAAACTTCAGCGAGGCGCCTTTTACTAATAATATTTGATAGCGTCATTGCCTACCGTGATATAAGTGGTACGACCAAGCCAATCGATGTAAACAGTACATTATGCGCAGCGACCTTGACACTTAGGATTATTAAGCGCGTGTCGAAGAAAGGTGTGATGATTACCGCGACTAATAATCAGTTTTGATAAGGGATTATTTAAAATTACAGCCATATCTTTTTTTCTTTGGCGAGTTTGGCGGCGTTTTCCCCATTGTTGTTTATAATATGGCCGACTTGACACAGCATAATACACATATACATATGACATATACACAAAAATTCGGAACGCTTCGGTCATCTCCATTCAGTTTGTATTGGAAACCCAATCGATCTAAAAATAGTGACGCGTGACCATGAACGTGACATACACTAAATATAGAAACATTCGCCAGAGGGCGCAGTTCTCATACTTGTAAACAACAATGGCGGAAAAAAATTATTCTCGCGAAATTTGTAAGCGTGAGATGCATGGAAAATCGTGGTTTTTAGCGATTTTAGCCAAATCGTGCGTGTGACGAATTCCTGACCTCAAAATCGTGAGAAACACGCTTGATTCGTGTGAGTTGACAGGTCTGGTTATTTGGAGTATTTCGTGTCACATTCTGTATTCTGCTGTTGGCTATTTATACTATAGCAGAACTATTACCATGGTTGGGGGAGAGCTAATTTTCTGCTGTGACAGTGGTGTACTTGTGGTTGTCACTTGTGTGGTTTGCTTCAGGGGATTGGTGCTTGGGATGGGCTGCATCATTTTGTGGCACTCCTTGTAATCAAGGCCCTTAAGCCACACTATTTCACAGGTATTATTTCTATCTTCTTGCATTTCTTGGTATACTTTCTCTCTTGGTATACTTTCTGGTGGTGCGCATCAATGAAATGAACCGCGACGTCAGAAAACCGGTCTTCGGGGTTTCCGACCAGGTCCGCCCAAACCGGGCTGCGCAATTATGCACCAGTCATTGGAAACCCCGGCCCCCCAGGGGCAGGGGATAGCGGTGGCATAGTCGGGCTTAACTACTGTTTTGACTTCAGCACTGTCCCCGCAGTGCCGTGGAATAGCGGGGGTTTTGATTCCAAGCCGCAAATTCCTATCAAAATATGCATTTACCTACCAGGATTTGAGCGGGGCTTTTGGCAGAGCTTTGATAAAAAAGAGTGACCCGGCAGTGCGGGGCATATACCCGGGCTTTGGAAAGAGAAAAGTCAATATCCCCGCTATACCCCGGCCCCCAGGGGGCCGTGGTCGCAAATGACTGGTGCATTACTTTATAAGGATAGAGACTTGAAATTTTGAATTTTTTCATGGTTACTCCGAGCTGATCTGCGTCATTTCTTCGCATATGCACAAATCTGGTTTTCTGACGTCGCGGCTCAAATATTCCCACTCTCTGTGCCTTCCATTGAATTATTTTTCAACTTCAAGTAAAGTTTTTTGTTGTAGGACCATTGTAACTGGTTACTTTTTTCACTGGACACAATGAAAAGGGGTTTCACTTACTAAATGTCGAACACACTGTTTAGGGTGAACACACTGTGGTGAACTGCGGTCATTTGCTAATGCGTCGATAGCAAACGACCCCTACCCCTCCAGTCCCTGGTACAGAATCGTTGATTTTTGGTTTCGCAGCAAAAAAAAACGCCTCTTACCTAGTGAATGTGGCCCCGAAGCACTTGGATGAGCACTTGGACACTTGGCCATTTCAATATACGATATTGTTTCCGTTTTCAATGTATCAAATCGAAATGCAAATACAAATAGATTCATCAGCCAGCGTGTTTAATGGCGTCTTTTCTCGCTTTGACCTTTCACCTTGTGTACGTCAATGGGCGAGTTCGATTACTACTCGTATTGATTATCGTTCTGGAGGAAAATGGGACGTTTCGCGCCATGGACGTCGGGACTTTGACCATTTAGTTATTCATCCCCGATTCATCTGTTTAGACTTAGGATCAAAACAAAATTAAATCGTTATTTATAGGGAATGACGTACCTACATGGGCCTGAATTTTTGCATTAAGACCAAAACTCGGACCTGTTGAGCAGCGCGGTGATATAACGACGCAGAACCGAAACGACCGGATTAGAATATTTGTAACACGATAAATCTACTCGAACACACCGATTTCGCCCAATCGCTGAAGTTTCTAGAAAAGACATTTGGGAGAATTTAAAATTTAGAAAACACACTTAATTCCAAAATTCTCTAAATCTATGCTAAATGAAAACTCATCCTAACCGAGATTATCAATGAAAGCAATATCTTAAAGTAACAGTAAAGAAATCAAGCATGAAAATGACCTCGATTTTTCAGTTTATGCGGTAATTCGTTTATTTAGTAGTATAGATTCTAAAATTTAAGTCTTAAAGCACTAATTATTACTATAGCAGACGACATATTTTGTAACACTTTTCTTCATTTTGCTAACAAAAAGAGAGAATAAAATCAATTGAAACTTATTAAAAAACAAAACTTTTCGTTTGACAGTTGTTACATTTTAATTTGCATTGATTTGTATGTTGATTGTAATCAAAACGGATAACCCATTATCCAATATTGAAATAAAGAAATGACAGAAAGGTGCCGCTTCAATCATTTGGCAGACCAGCATATTAAGGTTAACTCAGGTTAATTTTTGCCAATAGCTGTAAGATGGTGGCTCCCAGAAGATTAGATAAACGGCTATAAAAGCTTCTGTTATTAACTAATCAGATGGATAAATGATCTGTGAAAATAAAATTAGTCCATAACGAAATATTTATTTGTGAATAAAGTAAAATGTTAAAAAGCATGATCATACACTTTAAGCTTCACCTATTTGTATATATATATATATAGCTACACTTATTTGAATGTAGCTTTCTGTAGTTTGAAAGGTCAAAACATTTACAGTATTTAATTCAGTGGAATGAAGCAACATGGTCACTCTGACCATAATAATGTGGAATTAACTTACCAATGAATGACATTTCAACATATCCTCAAATGTTGGTTTCTTCTGATGTCAACATGAATTTGAGAGCAAAGCACCATTTTGCAACTACAGTAAACCTGTCTGAAGCAATCACTCAAAAATAGAAAAAACAAAGGTCCTAGTATATAGCGCTAGAGATGCTAGCTTAATGCAGGTAAACGTATTGCAGAATGCTCCCCTTGGAGCATTCTGCAATACTTTTGACCTGCATTAGGCGATAATCTGTCTTGAAACCAAATTTTGGTCTTCTTTTGAGTGACCGTGTAAGATAGGTTTTACTGTAACTTTATCTCCTAAATGTGCTCTCTTACCTTGATGTACTGTGTGGGAAAAAAGAATAATTTGCTGCTGAGTGTTCAAGAGAGGCAACAATTTAAACTTTTAAAGTTTTACCCTGAAAATGTAACTATTCATTTTAAATGTTGAAGCATCAAATACGACTGCAGCAGGAAACCTAATTTTTGTGATGTTATTTTCTGGAAAAATATGGCTTGACATTGCAAATGAATCGGGATTCATTTGCAATGTCAATCCTTAATTTGTTCTGCTAATAACCTTTACAAACAGTTAGGACCCAGATCAGGACCAGCATGAAAAATTACCCAGCATGCAAAGAAAATAATTGCAAGATTTTTTATATGTTACAGATGGAGGATACAAGTGGATACACAGAATCTGTGAGTGTGAAATCAGCTGCCAGAATGTTCGGTGGTCAGGCCGTGATTCGACGGATCCCAACCCCAAATAGCCGGCGGCGTGATTTAAAACCAGCCCCTGCAGTGCCAAGGAAGGAGAAGGTATTGGAAACAAACGTTGATGATATATTTGATCAGCCAATGAACAGTCTAAGTGAAATCAATGGAATCGGGGATACAGAAACGTACGATAACGTGGATGATATAGATAATATACCTTCCTATGATGAGTTCATTTACGGTGAGAGGGGTGATGATGTAAAAGCATTAGAGGAAGATGTTGAGGGAGATGATAGAAATTTAGCAAAGTCACCTCCCCTTGATTGTTCTGAAATGGATTATACTATACTAGGGACAATATCTCCGGTTAATGATTTATCACAAAGGGGAGATAAATCAAAGGAGGAAATGTCTTTTGTTCTTGGTAGGCCAGCTTCGCCTATGTCACCTCCAGTTGAAACAGGATTGAAACGCTGCTTATCTCCCCCTTATGAGCCGCCACGACCACTGTCCCCTACAGTGGAAGTTGTTAATCCAGTGAAAAGGATGATGGGAAATAAGAACCGTAGTTTACCTCCATTGCCTCCATCAAGGCGTAGGGAGGTGCCTCAGAATCCTCTAGGGATTATGTGTGAAGGATGTAATAATTGTTTGGTGGAGTTGAAGAGGCAGGCTCTGAGACTGATGTACCCAGATAGTTCTCAAGGGGATAAGCTAACTGTGGTAAGTAGTAAAGTCACATTTAAAATACCATATTCATCCTAATTATGGCCCCACCAATGAATGTTGGCGTAGCTCTATTGTTTTTGGATTGTACATTCGTCTGTCCATCTGTCCCTCTGTCTGTCCTCTTTTGTGGATACTCTTAGTCATTTATTACCAGATTTCTTCCAAATTTCATATATGGGTAACTTTCGTCAACCTCTTAAGAATGACTGTGGGTTTTGTCCGATGAGCAATAACCAAGATGGCTACCAAAATGGCTGATGCCTGTCAGTTTGCACTTGTGGAACCCTCTAACTTGGTCATCTTCTAAATTTCATATATGGACTAACTTCATCAAGCTACTGTCCAAGTTCGAATGTGGGTTTTTACCGATGAACAATAACCAAGATGACCACCAAAATGGCTATTCCCTTTTTACTGCAGGACATTATGCGGTGCCCTAAATTTGTTGGAGTCGGACTGTTCTAGTTACTGCACATGCTCCGATCCAATAAGTACACACTGACACAGGTTTTAGATAAACAAAAATTTTCAGCATAAAATTGAAAATATTTTCTTACCAATAACTTTTAGTATATGTTTTGGGTGCTCAAAAGAATCGTCTCATTGAGATGGTTCTTTAGAGGACCCACAGCATATGTTTTGGTTGAGAAATAAGACAATTATTTTTCTGTTACACAGGCCTGAACTGAGGTCACAGGTCACATTGTACAGCAGTCAATTCAATGTTAATATGGATTCATTGTTTGGATGAAAAACAGTGTAGATTTTCACCACCTGGCTTCACTAGAATTCCACTGAGATGGATCTACACTGTTTTCAAAAGAGGGTATAGGAGTTTGAACAATTGAATCGCCAGTCTTATTTTTGTTTCTACAAGCAAGGACATAATTTGAAAATATCGTACCTACATATTTTTGGTGGCCTTAAAAGGGGTTACGGTAATAGTAATTTTACAGATAATATGGTATAAGTCTAATACTACATAACTCCATTTTGCATTCCATGACACCTTCATTCTTATCCTTGATAGTTTGGAAATCAACACCACCATTTTAATCTGTCACTCAAGATTCCTCAAAGCTTACCTTGACACAAATTAATTTTTAAATCATTCAATTAAAATCCAACTAATCACCTTTACCTGACATATGGCCTTCCAAAACTGAGAAATATATCAACTTTATTTCGCCTACTCGTATAGAAATGGCGCTGTGAAAGTATGGCGCTGAGAATGCTCAGGTGAGACTGCACCCATGCAGTCTCACCTGACCAGTGAATGCTCAGGTGAGACTGCACCCATGCAGTCTCACCAGAGCTTTCACTGCTCACACATCCAGAGAATGGAATGACTATAATTACAAGATGTCGAGATCCACTGGATTATGAGTTAGCATGTTTGAAGACTGACTTTATGCTTACCAATAAGTTCTGTTTTTATATGATTTGGTATATTTTTACCTTTCCGAGGGCCTGTTAAGAGAAAGATTTCCGGAAAATTTGGGAATAATTTTTTTTTTCAGTTTTCTGTTTGAACAGTGTCATTGGTACTCATAAATATTGTCTTGAGAGGCAGTTCCAAAGATTACCAGCAACTTAAGGTATTATGGATCTTGATTTGAAATTTTTGTTCTTTTCTAGGGACAACTACTCTATTTTACAGGTACCAGGCCCCTAGTTAAGAGTGTATGATTGAAATATATGTTTCTTATTTCTAAACAAAAACATATGTTGTGGGTACTCAAAAGAACCGTCTCCATGAGACGGTTCTTTTGAGCACCCAAAACATACATTTAAATTGATGGGTAAGAAACAATTCGCAATTTTGTGCTAAAAATTTTTGTCTATTGACCTAGGGTACTCTGTATTTCCATTCACTAGGAGGTGACAGGCTTTAATTAAGATCATCTAATCTTACAATTTTATACCTGTAATCGCAAAATTAAATCCTTGGTTAAATTTAACCCATCTAGGTATTTGTATCTTAAAAATTAGAATATTTGTACTAAATTCTTTTACAAGTAATAAATTACTTTTGCCACAATCTAAACATTTTGATAGTTTTCTTAATTACTTTGCAAGGGAAACTTTGCTGTGGAACTTGTGACTACTCAAAGAGTACACATGTTGTAGGTATATTGTGGTTCAGGGTACTAAGTCCACTTCGTTTCATATGCACATGTGTATGAAACGAAGTGGACTTAGTACTACTTGTGGCTACTCAAAGAGTACATATTGTAGGTATAGAGTGTGCATATTTTCTGGGCCAGACTAGCTAGTTTGGAGCCATTTAGGCCTCATCAGTGACCCTCTAATAATTTCAAAATTCCACAATGAAACCCATCATCCCAAAGGACAAGAAAATAAAATCTACACTATAGTGTATGAAACGAAGTGGACTTAGTACCCTTAATTAGCTTGCGAAGATGATTGTGGTATAGGTAATTTTGTCACAAATCTTTTCTGGGGGCCTGGAGACAAGAAGGACAACTGAAGCTTGCCTTGTTCATGAATTATTTCCCCCAAGTAAAAGTTGTTGCCTCTCCTTGGCATTTTTTCCCATAAATTCTAACAGTTTATAAGTTATCTTTCCTTGACAATTTTCTTTTCTCTCATCTGCAATCAAGAATGATCGATCTCTGTGAGAAATGCTTACTAGCAGATTTGGTAATAATAATCTTTCGAAGGTTAAATCTCGATTTTAAAGCCCTGATCATACAAAGGCCCTGAGCATACAAGGGCCCTGATCATACAAGGGCCTGATCATACAAGGATCATACTACCATACAAGTTGTTAGCTTATATACCCCCAATCCTAACATGCTCGCATAATTGTATGTCTCATTTTCCCCCAGTTTCCCAGCCAATCCATCATTCCATGGCCCTGAAATTAACATGTGAAGCTGTTAATTATTTTGGTAGCTTGGAATCATAAAAACATAATAAACTCTGTGTAATGTCTTCCTACTCTCACCCACCCCTACATTTTTCAGCAGGGATGACAATTTGAGCTGTGTCTTGAGAAAAAGTTCTTATAAACACCTTTAACTCTTTGCATGCTGGGTATTATTATCCCCTGACAAAGTCGGAGGGATATAGATTTGGCATTGTCAGTGTGTCCGTCTGTTCATTCCGTCCACACTTTTTGTCTGTCCGCAACTATATCTCAGTACCTATTGGTCAGATTTGAGCCATTCGTGGTACAAATGATAAGTACCATAGATTCTCGATATCCTATAAGTTTCGTCAAAATCGACCCCTTAACACTTGAGTTATTGCCCTTGTTTTAGTATAGGCAATGATGCTAATGAGTGGATGTGTGGATTGACAGGCTACTCTATAGTAATATTTTAGTTATTTACATACTATCAACTTTTTTCCCTTGTCATGGTTCAACTTTTGTCAAACATTGAAGGTCTTGGTCTTAAGATTTTTTTATGTCATATGAATTCTTTGGTAAGAGATCAAGTATGGGAGTTGATTGAAGTTGAACGAATAAAAATGCAATTTTGTCAGATTTCATGGCTTTGAAAGTAGCAATTATCCACATTATGTAGTTTTCATTGTTTTTCTCCTGTTTTTATGCAGAGCTAATGTTAGAGGAGCTGCCGTTTTAGTTTGCAATGTTCTTTGTCTGAGCTCTGATGAACCTCTAAAATGGAGAGACCCTTGAATGAGGGGTTGTAATAATCTGAGTCTCTTTGCATGATGGGTAATTTTACATGGTTTTTGTTGTCAGCAGGGTTTTCTTTTAAAAAGTAACTTTTTAGAGTGCCAAACAAAACAGTTTGGATACTGAAATGGCACCCAGATGCTCAGTCGGTAGCGTATTTGGCTTCTGCATGTCTAGCTAGATACCTCTTTCGTGCAGATTCGAATCCCACTGGCAACTCTGGCGAAAATGTTGAATATTGGAAGTGGTACGTAACAATGGTTTGACTGTCACCTTCGTTTCACAGGGTATCCTCGGCAAAACACTGAGAACTGCACTGGCTTTTCCACTAGACAGTCTGTGTCTAAAAGCAGATGTCTATCTCCTGCAACTGACTAAACTGTTTGACACTGATATGGTATTCTTGAAAGAATTTTTTGAAAAGGTTGGTTTTGAAAAAACAGCAAACGACAAAAAAGCATTCAAAATTATTCAGTAGACAAAATGTGCAGAACCAAGAGAAAGCGCTATCAAGCTCAGTTTTGCAGGGTCAAGCAAAATCACATTTAGAAGCCAAAATTGCATCTGAATACAAAATCAAATTGAAGTTGTACATGATAGCGTTAACGTTGGCAAGCACATTTAGTAACTGTTTAAAATGGGGAAATCCGAGAAATTCAGAATGCTGTGTTCTTGAATAAGTCTTAAATTAACAATTATTCGTTAGAATCTGATCGGCCCTTGACACAATGGAATGCTTTTAGAATCATTGCATCACTGTGACACCCTGTCTTTTGTCCCAGATGAATTGAAATTACAGAAAACCCACAAACCAATTCTGCTGAATGTAATGACGACAGTTGTTCAGCATTAGTAACAAGCTGCTTTAAAAAAAAAGCTCTCAGTTTTTATATCCTTTAGCCTGGTGCTGTGTGAAAAAGTTCAAAACTGTTACAAAGAGAAAATTTTGAGGTCCTCAAACACATTGCTCCAAAAGATGTGAACTACAACTGAAACCCTGCTTAGTGGTGACATTTGCATCTGCTGATAATCTTTGCAAACAGTTTGGACCCAGATCAGGCCTGAAAAAGCTCTAGATCTTATAGTACTCTGATATTCCTCATTTTTAGCTCCCCTGAGCCGAAGGCTCATGGGTGAGCTAATAGTATACCAGTCACTCCGTCGTCCGTCCGTCGTCCGTCCGTCCGTCAACATTTTCAAACATCTTCTCCTCTGAAACCACTGGGCCAATTAACCTCAAATTTCATATGGAGACTCCTTAGGACGCAGGAACAAAAGTTTGTTCAAATGGTCCTGGTCACATGACCAAGATGGCCGCCATGCCCATATATGGTAAAAACCCTTTAAAAATCTTCTTCTCCAGAACCAGAAGGCTGATGACCTTGGAACTTGGTATGTAGCATTAGGGATGTGGGGCCTACCAAGTTTGTTCAAATAATGATCCTAAGTTGACCTTGACCTACTTAACGTCAAGGTCGAATTTTGCTTCCTAATGCATTTAAATGGAATTTTTTTGAAAAGTTGATTTTTTTTTTAAAACTGTGGAAGCCTTATTCATTATTCTCACTTGATATGTTTAACCTTATGAGACAATGACTATGAATAGGTTACAAAGGTCAAGGTTGACCTTTGACCTTCCAGCTTAGGTCGCTCATATTGGAGTCTCATCAATATATTAAAACATAGTTTTCTCACAAACCATTGGTCCAATTGATTTCAAATTTCATGTGAAGACTACTTATGATAATTTAGCCAAAATGTGTACAAAATATTTAGGTCACATGACCAAGATGACCGCCACGCCCATATATGGTAAAAAACCCTTTAAAAATCTTTTTCTCCATAACCAGAAGGCCAGTGACCTTGAGACTTGGTATGTAGCTTTAAGGATGTGAGGCCTACCAAGTTTGTTCAAATGATGATCCCAAGATGACCTTGACCTACTTAACGTCAAGGTCAAATTTGCTTCCTAATGCATTTAAATGGGAATTTTTTTTTGTAAAGTTGATTTTTTGAATACTGTGGAAGCCAAAGTCATTATTCTCACTTGATATGTTCAATCTAGTGTCTATGAATAAGTTTCAAAGGTCAAGGTTGACCTTAGACCTTTCAGCCAAAGTGGCTCTTATTGGAGTCCCATCAACATATTAAAACATAGTTTTCTCAGCAACCACTTGGCTAATTGAAATAAAATTTAATAAGACAACTACTTATGATTGGTTAGCCAAAATTTATACAAACTGTTATGGTCACATGACTAAGATGGCCACCACGCCCATATATGGTAAAAACTCTTTAAATATCTTCTTCTCTGGAACCAAAAGGCCATTGGCCTTGGGACTTGGTATGTAGCATTGGGGATGTGGGCCGTACCAGGTTTGCCCAAATGATGAATCTAGGTTGACCTTGACCTACTTTATGGCAAGGTCAAATTTGATTCCTTATGCATTTATATTGGGAAAATCTTAAAATGTTCATTTTTCTATAATTGATTAAGCCGAAATCATAATACTTGTGAGAAATATTAAACCTAATGAGACATTGGTTTTATATTAAGTATCAAATGTCAAGCTGACCTGTGACCTTTTATCAAAAGCCACTCATTTGGACCGCCACACACCTATCTAAACATCTTTTTCTCAGAAATCACTGGGCTGTTTGGTGGATTATTCGTTAGATTGTTTAGGTTGCTTGACCAAAATGGCTGCAACCCCCATATATGGTTAAACAAAATTTGTTTCATATAAGCTGCAGTTGACCTTGACCTACTTTAACATTATTATGGAGATCAGGTGAGCGCCTCAGGACCTTCAGGTCCTCTTGTTTTCTGTAAAAAAATCTACAGATTGATGCAAAATCATTCAGAATGCAAAGAGGATAATTATAATTGGCTTGCATCAAGTATTGTGATACTGAAGATTATAATTTTGGGGACACAAATGTGCCTCATCGCGAGAAACCTATCTTCCCGGATTGCAGCCCGGTTGTGATCAATCCAGCCTAATCAGCAACAAAGACTAGCTAGAACATTGAAATTTTGTATGTAGCTATAACAAAGTAAAACTGACCCATATATCTGACTTGCGAGGAATGGTTAACCCTTATTTAAAGTCTAATGGAATCTTCCTTCTGGGTTGATACCATCAACTTGCCATTGTCCATTGCATATATCAAGGGGTGCCGGGTAATAATTTTAGAAAATATTGTTTTTTTTTGGTCTGAAGATCTTTTTTTGCCTTAACAAGCAATGAAATGAAATGCCGCATTATGTCCCATTGCATCTGGGTCATCACTGGTTGTACAAGTACCCATTTAGGGGTTTCCCTATACAAAGGGTTAATTTGAAGGTTCTTTTGTCTGTTAACATTAATATTGATACTTAAGGGTTAATTTGTTGGATAGAAAAATTGTCACTTATTACTTTATAATGAGATTAAATCTGCACAAGTAATTAAAAATTTATTGCCTTTTATTGTGTAATAATTTGGTAAATGAACCGGAAATGGTGCCTGGGTTGGCATTAAGAAGGTGTAGAATGATTTCGCCATATGGATACCAGATTTTTCTTCCAAAGAATATTAAACCTTTTCCCGCCATTTGAGACAATTGTCATCTGCTCACTTATCTGCTTATACATTTTGGAAGCCTCCCTTAGGAGCAGTCTTATTAGGGGCCACCCCATAGAAAATGTCTCTGGAATTACCAGTGGAAGTCAGCGGTAAAATTTGGTGGTATTACCACTGGTAAAACAGTGGATTTCAGTGGTAAAACAGTGGTAATACCAATGATTTCCATTGTTCAGTGGATAACAGTGGTATTATTACCTCATTTTACCACTGACTTCCACTGGTATACCACTGAAACCACTGTTTATACCACTGATATTCCACTGAAAACACTGGTATACCACTGGTAATACCACCATTTCAACTGGTATACCACTGATATACCACCTATATTCCACTGGTATACCACCAGAACGCCAAATTTTACTGCTGATTTCCACTGGTTTACCTCTGAATTTCACTGGTAAACCACTGGTATTCCACTGGTATACTGCAATAACGCCAAATTTTACCACTGATTTCCACTGGAAATGGTTGATTCATCACGCTTAAAGTATGGCGCTATTCATTGGTTGTTAGGAAGTGTAATTATCCAATTGCTGCTCGCTTTAGAATTGGCTTCGGAAAGAAAATGGTTAACAAACAAACGGAAATAACATTGAACAAAACGTTTTCAACTCAGAAATTCAACAATTATGGCTGTTTTTGCTGAATGTTGTAAAAAACAATGGTTGTGTCCTACCTTAATAGTTTAGCATGTGATCTATAAATATCAACAAATCTTCCCTACGGAAGAATTTTCGTGCCATAAAATCAAATATCATACATTCTTACTATCATACTTACAGCGTCAACATGAAAATCATGTTTAAAACTAATGAAAAAGTGCAAAAAATCAAATAAACATTTCATACAACTGAATCGCTTTAATAGCTTAATAACCATTTTATGGCGTACTTTCTTCCATATAGTGATCACATCCGCTTTTCGTCACAATGAAATTATAGCCAAAAAAGAAAGAAAAATCATTTTTCGGGGTACCCCTCAGATCTGACGCCCTGTGGTCCCAAGTGTACAGAAGTCATCCATTATGAGCAATTAATCTTGTCTCAGCAAGCAATTTGTCCCATTATGCTTTTTGCGCATTTTCACACCCAAAGAAATTCCCAAACCAGATATTGCTGAATCTCTCCTACCCACAAGTTTTCAGATGGCAAAATTACATTTAAATTAATGTGTTTTGCAATGTGCGATAATACTGCAATGCCTGCAAAAGGGACTTCAATTACAGATGAACCATTAAATGAACAGATTTTTTCTTGAAAAGATTAATTCTATTCCAGACCATCTGCTTGTACAGCTACCACACCAGAATATCATTCATGAGATACATATAAGCCATGACATGTGGTTTCCAACAATGTGGCATTTTGACAAGTGTAGACTAAAGACGTGCATGTGCAGCCTTCTGTTAAGCTTAGAAACTCCAAATGCTGTTCGGTCAGTATCCTAGGAGTCATAGAATATTCAAACAAAAAGCAAAGGCTCTGATCAGACTGAGTGTTAGCCCAGGCTGATCTTAGGCTTTGCTAGAAGCACATACCACATTGTTGGAAATCTCATGGCACGGCTTATATTTTTCAAGACCCCAGTACCTCAAACAGAGCGCCACAAACTCACTGCCCACTGCCATATGGTTTTGTCAAATACCCCAATCTCTTGTATGCATAGCTCTCCATGAACTGTTCATTTTCAGGACTCTGCATGGGTGGAATTTTTCAGCATTTACCAGCTCTCTTTAAACTATACCACTAGAAATTATGTAGATGTTGGTCTTTTGTGCCCTGGACCCCACTTCTTCCCCATATCATCACTCTAAAAATGTTTTTGAGGCCACAAATGATTGATAAAAAGGTGGAGATGGCTCTTATTGAAGCATTCCTTTGAAAACATCATAAAGTGGGACAATCATGTACAACCATCAGGGTTCAAGCTGGGCCCTGTCAGTAAGGAGAAGTCTCCAGTTAAACAGTCAGATAGCAAAATTACGGCATTTTCTGTCAGTTTATAAGCAAATTAGCACACATACTATTGCCATTAAATGGAAGGAGAAATACAATGATTGTCACTACAGCTTGCGTTTATGTGGTGACAGAATGAAAACGAGTCTCCCTAAAAAAAGATTTTTTTTAAAGAGACTCCAACTTATCCCTGGGTCCCATTTGGGGCGAAATTTCGACCCTCTATTTCACCCCTGACCATGCAGTCTGGCCAGAGTGTTTGTGCACAGGCACACACAATAAAGAATTGTCAGAGAGTTTTGATATTCTGATGAAGCCACTGTAATCTTGGAGAAGTTCAAGCATGTTGCACAAAAGGTTACTTGATCCGGGCAATTTGGTATCAGTCCATGAACAAAATATTCTTTTATTGCCTATTGTTGGCCGTTGTGTGAAGTGTTGAACCTTGTCATAAAAAATTGAGAAGCTATTAATTATAGTTGAGGTATCATTCTCGATAATTTAATTTCGTACTTAAAGCTTCAAACTTTGCATTTTAAACAGACAACATCCGCTGCGCTGAAAAGCTTGTTTCCCTGCTCTAGAAGGGGCTTAGGTTAAAACCATATTGAGTATCAGTAGATCCCCAATAAATGTCAAAAGATGGTGATTTCTTTATTGTCATGAAAATCGAGATTGAACTTGTCGGCACCTGATGTGAAAAATTCTCGCCCATCTTTAACCTAGGTCAAAAATTAAAATAAGTTCATGAGATTTAGGGCATCTTGCAAAGGCTAAAAAAAAGCCTGCACTTCTACAGACATACATTTACATTGCCACACTGGATAGCACAGTGCATGCATGGTTAAGGTCTGACTTAATGCACATTATGACATATCATCTTGAGCTGGCTAATTTTATGTTCATCATATTTATTATTTTGTCCCCCCTCTCCAAAAGGGGTCAGCGAACATATTGTTTTTGGTGAGGGTATAATAATCAGCATCAGCTTTGCCTGTTCTTTTTGTCTGGGCTCTATTATTGGCAAACATTTGGATGGACAGATACTTTTTTTAGACAGCCAAAAGGAATAGTTAGATTTTGGTTGACCTTGACCTAATTTCCACGGTCACCAGTATCATAGAACTATGAAAAAGCCTTGTCTGCATCTTCTGAACCATGATGGCCAGATTGTGACCAAACTGGCACAGATACATCATTGGGAGGACTATAATAAATTTAGAATTTCGTGACCTTGATTTAATCTTCAAGGTCACCAGTCATTTTACTCAAGATCTATGAAGTGTTGAGGTGCATGTGTGTGTGTGGGGGGGGAGGGGGGGAAGGATTATGTTTTCTTCTGAAAACTCCACCTAGTTTTCAAGAGTATCTTAAATTTGTTTGAAGAATTGTTCAGTCCCTTAACTGTGTTGGTTTTCTGTTAATCAGTGATAAGGGGCTGTAATAAAATTGTTCAGCATCAGTGCATGGTTACAGACTGTGGACAGGTTTATTGGCTTGACCAAGGGCATGGCAATGGGTCAGATTTCATCCTGGGGCTGCCTAAGCACATTGTTTTGGTATGATGAATTGTGCTAGAGTGATTTTTTCAAAGGTAAATGAAATATTTTACAACTGTCATTGAATGGAAAATACTATTTTAATAAAGTAAAAACTGTAGGGTAATTCAAAATATCTATATATAGAAAGAAATGCAGTTACTGTCTCAGTTATTCTGCATTTCTTTCTACGCTCTAAGATGGTGGTTTTATCCCAAAAATCTTTGATAATTTTATTGGGAAGCTGAGTTAAGCCAGAATAACTGCATGGTATGTACTTACTATTTACATGAGGAAAGCCTTTTTTTGCTGTACATGCAACCTGTATGGGAGAAGTTTGAAGCCTGCTTTGATTCCCCAAAGTCAAGCAGAAACCTCTGGGGATGGGGGGGGGACCTATTCATATACTTGATACCTATTCATATACTGTCCTTTGATCTTTGCTGTCGTTTACAAAATGAATATTGCAATTCTGTTTCAATTTTGGTTTCTGAGCTGAATTTCTGAGCAAAAATATGTGTATTTTTTAACAGGGTTTGTCAGAAAAAGGGATCGTTCATATATCAATGATGAAAAATTGGGCCAGTCATATACTTTTTCTTAGAAAAAGGGGGCTTATAGTATACCTGGCAGCGCTGAAAAAGGGGGCCATTCGGCACCCATATACGTCATCTTGAGAACAAGAGGTCCTAGCTAGTAGTTTGAGCCTCTGACACTGGAGTCATTATGCATCTTTGAGCAAGACACCTTATCCTCGTGGCTTATCCCTTAGTGTGTCAATCGCAACAAAAGTCGTCTGCTTTTCTCGTCTGCTGAAAAGTTTTAGAAGCAAACAGTGTGGGCCCAGATCAGACTGCTATAGGAGCAGTCTGTTCTGGATCCACGCTGTTTGCTTCTATACTTAATTCGTCAGTAATGTTAGGCAATTATTTGCAGCAGACGACTTCAGCAGACGACATTTTCAGATGCATTTTTTTCTTGGCGCTTTAAGGGTTAGTACTGGTTACCATCCAGGAAATCCTTCTACCAACTGAGCCAAATTGTGCTCTGGATACGACATGACTGAAAAAGTGTTGACTGGGACGTAAAGCATCAACCGTACAATCGAGATCACAACCATAAATTTCGAAGTCCCATTTTTCAGGAGAATCTTATAAAAACAGTTGTCTGCTGGTAAAGGTGTCTCCCTTTTAACCCTTCCGCTCGGGTGGCGACTTGTCATCTGCTGATAACTTTTGCAAACAGTTTAGACCCAGATCAGGCCCAAGATTATGTCTAAATCTAAACAGTTTGACACTGATAATATTTGCTAAAGAATTGTTTGGAAATGTTAATTTTGGAGAGAAAAAAACAGCAGATGACAAAAAAGCATGTAAAATTACCCAGCATGCAAAGAGTTAAAGATTTTTTTGTGCCCTCTGGGACTGATGATGCTGCTTAAATTACAATGAAGATGTCAAAATACAAAGAATCAGTTAATTGCCGGTTAGATGTGCTGCTGCTAATGGTAGAAAAAAAGGAAGCATTATTGAGTCTTCACCTCATATGGCACTGTTGTATTGACGGAAATGGACGTTTTGCTTTATTCCTTTAACATCGTTTGGGTGGTTTGCTGAAATAAAGGAATATAGTGGATGTATAATAATTTTTGTATAAGTTACTTTAGCAAAAATGCAGAAATTGGTATGATCTGCCCTGCAGGCCTTTAGTTAAGAGTGCATACCGAAAAATTAATTTTCTTATTTCTCAACCAAAACATATGTTGTGGGTACTCAAAAAAAGGTCTCAATGAGACCGTTCTTTTGAGCACCCAAAACATATGTTAAAACTGATGGGTAAGAAAATATTCACAATTTTACACTCAAAAATTTTGTTTCTATGCTGGTGTATCTTTGGATATATCAAAACTTTTCAGTTGTTTTGAAAGTTGGACAATTTTAAATGTGCGATAGGATATGCCAAAATAAGGTAGGATTTAACTCTTTGCATGCTGGGTAATTTTTCATGCTTTTGTTGACCTTTTTTGAAAATTAACTTTTTCAAAAAATTCTTTCAGGAACACTATCAGAGTGTCAAATGGTTTGGATACAGATCAGAGAACAGTCTGATCTGTGCATGGCACACCTCGGGTATACCAGCGCCAGCTTTATTGACCGAAAAATGTGAGCAAGACTAATGCTTAGTGTTCCTTTTGTTGAATGATGGGGGCTGCACCCCTACATCCCTTGCTTTGTTTTCATGTTGGGCTATTCAATGGCAGGCTGATTTGATCACTTTGAATAGAATAGAATATGCCCCATAAACCTGGGAGACCCGTCATTCGCATTATAGGCTACCTAAGAAATCTGAGAGACAACGACAAAAGTGCTGACTAAATGTGGGAAAAGGTTAATATATTTCTAGATAGCTCGGCTGCTTGTTTCCATCATAAGCTTAGAGGACAACACATTTCGAGTTCAGATCTGAAATGGATCTATAGTCATCAAAAAGTTCTTGCCCAGATTTTATGAAACTTTTTTCATGCTCAGCTGAACTGAGCATGAATTTTTTTCTGCTTATAAATGTTAAAATGCCAACAAGTGTTGGCATTTTAACATTTATTAGCTTAACACAGCTGAATGTTTGAAAACAATATTTTTTGAAAAATTTATTTCTCAGCATTTTAGTTTTGCAATTATGAGCAGCTCATTTGAACTTGAGCATGAAAAAAGTTTTATTTCGTCGGGTGCCTTACTTAAACCAAGAATTATAATGTTCAGTCCCAAAACAAGAGTCTTGCATTGCTGGATAGATTGTCATGCCTATGTGATAACTATAGGTTTAGAAATTATCCAAATCTGACTGTCATCTGCTAAGTTGTAGCTAATGCCTTATTTCTTTTCAATTTCTTGTTCTTTTGAGTAAATTCATTTTATTCTGGACCCCTTCAAAGTTACATATGCCAGATTGTCATCAAAACATGGAGTGTTTAATTAACTTGCCCTGAAATAATGGACTTAATATGCAAATTACCATGTGACTAAGCATTAATTGTAGAGGGAGGGAAGTCCAGACGTTGATGACTAGCGTGTCTCTGGATGATGAAAGTCCTCAGCAGCTGATTGAATAGGGACCCTTAATCCTAACTCAATATTATGGAGTTTGCAGTCCCCACTATTACACAGATGTGGATAATATGGTCATGTTGTGGCTTTCAATTTTTTATTCCATGAAATTTTGATATAGTATTTTACCTTGAAAATAAATTAAATATGGCTTAGTATTAATTTTTGTAGCATTTGTTTTAATATGTGTACTTAAGTTAGTGTGTGTTTGTATGCATTAGGCAAATACATGGAGTTTAGTGCAAATCATGTTTACTGTCGTCGCCCTGGGCCCGGTCACCTGTTAAACTAACGGCACCGAGAGCCAACTCACGACAGTAAACACGAAACGGATTATACCCACAATATATGAACATGGCAAATAACTAACAAAACTATCTTTAAAAGTCAGGCCTTATTAACGTCAATTTCTGACGTGAAATGTATAAATATCTGTGCACCATTAAAGCAGTTGGTTGCTGCTGGTGCACTAAAATTTAGTGTTAGTTCACTCTATTATTGGCAAGAAGACCAATTGTTGTCTGGAATTATTATCTTCCCATAGAGCTTTCAAGAACTCTCATAAACCATTTTTGTACAATACATTAACCCCCATAACTCATAGTTATATTCTTTAACATTGCTACTGGGAAGTTACTGCTCTGATTTATGTCCTGTAGTATTTGGTCTTGTATGTTTTCTAGTAACAATGGAAGGATGTCAGGAAAAAATGGAAGTTGTTGTGTTTGTGTTTAACCTCCCACCAACAGCTAAGGTCATAATGGAGACGGGGCCACAGCTTAAAGTCACATCCGACAGACTGGTGAAGCCGGGAATTGAACCTGTGACCCCTGGTTTACAAGGCAAGCGGTTTATCCACTACACCACAGCGGGTCCTAAAAAAAAATGGAAGTTACAAATGCAGACTTGTAGGATGCAATAATGGTCTTGTCTGGCCTCCCAAAATTTTTAAGAAAAGAATACAATATTTGACCTAAAAATGCTCTGTGCACTTTAGCTTTTCAATTCAGTACCCTCTTTTAACCCTTAAAGCGCCAATCACGACTGCAGCAGACAACAAATTTTGTGACAGCTTTCTTAATTTTCGAAAAAATAAGGAATGATATTTCATGAGAATCGTCTGCCAGCAGACGATTCTCATGAAATATCATGCCTTATTTGTTATCTTTGAAAAAGCGACAAAATTTGAAATTGTCGTCTGCTGCAAATTAAAGGTGGCGCTTTATGGGTTATTTGTTTGTTTGATTTGAATGTTTACCTCCCATCAACAATCTTTCAGTTAAACAGGGACGGGTCTTCCTGGGTTGATCCAGTACTAAGCTAGGATTAATGTGTCTTGCTCGAGGACCACAACGCAGTGACGCTGGTGAGGCTCAAACTCGGGGCCCCTCGGTCTCGAGTCAAGCACTCTACCACTGAGCCACTGCACTCCCGCTTTATGGGTTAAAAAACAAGATCAGGAGCCCTACTGCTTTTCATCCTTACGATGAATCTATGAAATCTATCCAATATATTTTGTCCTAAAAATTTTGTCTGCTTTTTACGTCTGCTGCATATATTCAAGTGCACTTCATATAAGATTTTATCATGGAACCCAGATCAGATATATCCTTTAGTTAAGTAGGACAATAGTCACTATTTGCGCAATTTTTTGGAACTAGCTCGAATTTCTACTCTTTGATCACTGTTTACATACTTACAGTAGACTAAATGGGAAGTAACATCTTGTAGCTTCCAATGTCACACACAGTATGGTTAGACCCAGTACTACAAGATGTGACATTAGAAAACTATGAATTTATTGAAAAAGGGCAGATTTTACAATAGATAAAAATGATTACTTTCTGAGAAGTATTTGATGATATAAAATATGTGTTATGTCGGCCAAAGAAGTTATCTGTAATAAGATATTGATAATTTGTTTTCAAAGTGATGAACTAGAAATACAATAAGCAGAGACATTCAAAATAGGAAAGGACCTTAAGAGCTGATCTGCTATATTTGCTTTACCTTAGATACTCTAATGATCACTCTCCAGCAGTCATTTTTAACCCTTAAAGCGCCACCTACATTTTGCAGCAGACGACAATTTCAAATTTTGCTGCTTTTTTCAAAAATAACAAATAAGGCATGATATTTTATGAAAATTACAATTCTCATGAAATATACCTTATTTTTTCGAAAATTAGGAAAGATGTTGCAAAATTTGTCGTCTGCTGAAGTTAGGATTGGCGCTTTAAGGGTTAAGTGTTTGGTTTGATTCTTTACATCCCAGTCAGCAGCTATGGTCATGTCCAGATGGCCAGAACCCTTCTTGAATCAGCTGATTTAGGGAGGAGAATGGCTGTAGAAATTATTTCATGATCAATCTCCATGAAAGTATAGGCCCTGGCAGAGATTGAACTCTCGACCCCTGGATCTGCAGTCAGACCCTTATCTGTAGTCTGACACGTTACCGACTGCACTACGCGGCCAAGTAATCTAACTGCTTATATATAGTTATGAAAGGGTACCAGCTCTGTTGTCTTGCCCTTGGAGCTGCCGCGGTGTAGATAAAGCACTCACTTTGTGCCCAGGGGTCCGGAGTTTGATCCCGGACTCCTCCAGTCCTACAGATGAGACTCTGGCCCGTCTCCATATATGACCTTAGCTGTTGGTGGGATGTTAAACACAAACTCGCTCACTTTTGTCTTGCCCAGTTTTAAATCTTTGCCCAGCATAGTTTTACATCTTCCTAGAAGGTCTTTCTCTTGTGACTGTCATAGAAGGTCTTCCTTATGCAGCTGTCACATGCAAGCCTTGAGAGCATCCAAGGAATTCAATTACAGTAAACCTGTGTAAAATGGCTACTCTCCAAAAGACAGAAAATTGGTTTTCAAGACCAATTAACACTTAATGCTGGGGAGCATTCTGCAATACTTTCGACCTTCATTAAGCTACCATTTGTCATTAAGATCTTTGTTTTGTCTGTTTTTGAGTGGCCGTTTTAGACAGGTTTTACTGTAGCTCCTTGCAAAGCCATCTCCATATCCTGTCAAACTGTATGCAAAGGTTAGCAGAAGACAACAATTATAATCACTAAGTGGGGAAAGAGTTAAACTCTGCTAAGTTACAGATGTCCAAGGCCTTATAGGGCAATAGCCCTTCAAAGATGAAACTGAATGAATTAGCATGTTTTTATCTTCATTGTCCTTTAAAGTATGACACAAGGACTTTTTCTGCATATTTGCTGACATTCCACATCAAAAGATGCTCTCAACAGATTCTTGTTTATTCTAAAGATTTAGTTGTGTATACGAGGAATCTTAATCCCTGATAAGCCCCTTCTCATCTGAACACTTTACTAGCCCCTTCTGTTGTGAAGTGCCCGCTACAAGAGGCTCGGCTAGCTACTACAGTCAGATTGGAGTGGGCATTATCAATTAAGGTGTAATTGACCAGCACAAACATCCGCTGATTACAGCTTTCTTCATACCTGGATCACAGAAATTCCTCCGTGGCTTTTTAGGCGATCTATGATGAAAGGCGTAGACTTAACTCTTTGCATGCTAGGAAGTTTTGCTTAATTTTTTGTGGTCTGTTAAGAAAATATCCCCCCCCCCCCCCAAAAAAAAAAAAAAAAGAAAATAATGAAAATAATCTGGCCTCCAGCCTAATTTAAATCAAAAATGTTTGCCACTCTTGTGCTTTTTTGTAAAAATTGATTTAAAAAAACAACAACAGTTTTTGTTTATCTGGCCCTTAATGGTTTATGTGAAAGGGTATTATCACTAGTAAATAAACACTGTTCCATTACAGCTTTCTTCATAACCGCTTCACTTGATACTGCTTTATTAGCTCACCTGAGCCGAAGGCTCCGAGGTGAGCTATTAGTATACCAATGACTCCGGCGTCCGTCGTCCGTCCGTCGTCCGTCGTCCGTCAACATTTTCAAACATCTTCTTCTCTGAAACCACTGGGCCAATTGAACTGAAATTTCACATGGAGACTCCTTAAGATGGGGGAACTAAAGTTTGTTCAAATGGTCCTGGTCACATGACCAAGATGGCCGCCATGCCCATATATGGTAAAAACCCTTTAAAAATCTTCTTCTCCAGAACCAGAAGGTCAATGACCTTGGGACTTGGTATGTAGCATCAGGGATGTGGGGCCTACCAAGTTTGTTCAAATGATGATTCTGGGTTGACCTTGACCTACTTAACGTCAAGGTCAAATTTGCTTCCTAATGCATTTAAATGGGGAAATTTTTGAAAAGTTGATTTTTTGAAAAAACATTGAAGCCAAAGTCATTATTCACACTTGATATGTTTTATCTAGTGTGACAATGGCTATAAAGAAGTTCCAAAGGTCAAGGTTGACCTTTGACCTTTCAGACAAGGCCGCTCATATTGGAGTCCCATCAATATATTAAAACATAGTTTTCTCAGAAGCCATTGGGCCAATTGAACTCAAATTTCATATGAAGACTCCTTACAATAAGTTAGCCAAGATTTTATGCAAATTGTTTTGGTCACCTGACCAAGATGGCTGACATGCCCATATATGGTAAAAACCCTTTAAAAATCTTCTTCTCCAGAACCAGAAGGCCGGTGACCTTGGGACTTGGTATGTATCATTGGGGATGTGGGGCCTACCAAGTTTGTTCAAATGATGATCCTTGGTTGACCTTGACCTACTTAACGTCAAGGTCAAATTTTGCTTCCTAATGCATTTAAGTAGGATTTTTTTGGAAAAGTTGATTTTTTTAATACTGTTGAAGCCAAAGTCATTGTTCTTACTTGATATGTTAAGAGGCAATTCCAAAGGTCAAGGTTGACCTTTGACCTTTCAACCAAGGTCACTCATATTGGAGGCCCATCAATATATTAAAACACCATTATCTCAGAAACCACTTGGCCAATTGAACTCAAATTTTATATGGGGACTCCTTAAGTTAAGTGGAGTAAATTTGAACCAAATAGTAATGGTCACATGACTAACATGGCCACCACGCCCATATATGGTAAAAACTCTTTAAATCTCTTCTTCTCTGGAACCAATAGGCCATTGGCTTTGGGACTTGGTATGTAGCATTGGGGATGTGGGCCCTACCAGGTTTGCACAAATGATGAATCTAGGTTGACCTTGACCTACTTTATGGCAAGGTCAAATTTGATTCCTAATGCATTTATATGGAGAAAATCTTAAAATGTTTATTTTTCTATAACTGTCAAAGCCGAATTCATAATAGTTAAACCTATTGAGACAATGGTTTTATATTAAGTACCAAATGTCAAGCTGACCTGTGACCTTTTATCCAAGGCCACTCATTTGGACTGCCACACACCTATCTTAACATCTTTTTCTCAGAAATCACTGGGCTGTTTGATGGATTATTCATTAGATTGTTTAGGTCACTTGACCGAAATGGTTGCAACCCCCATATATGGTAAAACAAAATTTGTTCCATTATAAGCTGTGGTTGACCTTGACCTATTTTAACATTATTAAGGAGATCAGGTGAGCGCCTCAGGACCTTCAGGTCCTCTAGTCTATTGTCACCCATCAACAAAACCAATAAAAGGATGTCCTATAGGTTGTGGATGCAATTTAAGGCATAGCAAACACAAGTCAGAAACACAAAAGATCCACAAAAGTACCGCCTTGGAACGGTCAGTAAAATATTTTACTGGAGGGCTTAAACCAGTTTCACGGCGCCAACCTCGCCCTTAATTCTAATGTGGACCAAGACATATTTGGGAAAGTGACAAAACACGACAATCCTAGAGGTCAGCTCTTTCCCAGCAGGTGACCAAAGGGCTACAAGGGAAAAAACGACAGAACAACACACACCAACATGAAGCATAACTAACAAAAACGATCCACAAAAGAATCACTGCCTTAGAACGGTTAGTAAAAAAGTGCCTATACTGGAGGGCTTAAACCGATTTCAAGGCTTCACCCTCACCCTTAATTCAGATTGACCTTCTATACTTCTATACCACTTTGGTAAGTTCACTCAAGAAGCATATTTTGCAGATAGTTTGGGTCTACATTTTTAACACCATGATTGACATCACTAAAATTTCTCATTTAATATTTGAATATTATTCAGTAATTTTCAAGTTGGCTGCTTTTGTGAAAAATTGCTCCTTTCCTGACATTTGGTTTTAGCTCTTTTGTCTTGGACATTATTTATGCTGTTGACATATTCAAGAGGTAGTGTTATTTTTAAAAAGTCAACCAGAAAATTAGCCGTAGAATTTTTAATAAACAGTCTTTTGTTTCCATGATTAGACCCTTTTCTGGCACAGTATGCTATGGGCCTTTACTGTTTCTATACATGACATGCGCGGATCCAGAGGAGGGGACAGGGGGTCCGGACCCCCTCCTGGAAAATCACAAAACTAGAGGGTATTTTAGCAATACTGGTCCCGATCGCCTTAAAAATCACAAAGCTACCAAGCCAGCATTCAATTTTAGGCCATAATCACCACGCCAGCGAAACACCATTTAAATGAGGTTTCGCTGTCAGCCAATAGTGGTACTTGGATCTTTCCTCCCCTCATCAAACTAAATTTAAAAAACAAAACAAAAAAAAGGTCAAAGTTGGACCCCCTCTGACAAAACTTTCTGGATCCACGCATGCATGAAACCTTCTAAATTAGCCTAGCAGCAGAGAGCAAGTCCATTGTAAGGCTAGCCTACAATGGAGAGAAGTAATATTGTATTGCCAAGAAGTTTAATCAGAGGTCTCTTGCGGAAGAACCTTCAGTGAACAGTCTCGATAGATCTCTGGAATGGCATTTTGCCATGGATGCCAAGAGGCATTGAGGTCTTTAAAGAAGTTACATTTGGGGTATTGGCTTTGAAAACTCAAGACAATTGGACAGATTATACTGATGACAGATGGGCACTAAAGTTTGTTAAAAAGATTATTAATCTTTGGGCAGTTCCTTAAAGGAGAAAATTGTTGCATAATTAAGATTGCCTAGCCATGCTTATGACAGATGAGTGACACCAAATTAACATCTATTGACATTTGTTGAATATTTTTCAGCTAATTTGAGGAATTCTTCAGATTATAATTGAACCTCATTAATTTTGTGGTATAATTATTGGAGAGAAAAAATGGGACACTGAAGAACTTCATAAACTACTGCTCTAATGACCAGAATGGAGTCTTCAAACAATACCAGATTTCAACATACCATGTCCAGTTATAATAAGCCCAGATCCAGATTTCTCCACAAGATAATGCAACCTCCAAAAAGAACACTGAATTGCAAAACACATGTAGATTCTATAACTTTCCTCAATTGTATTATACAAAAATTCAAAAAGAAAAATCAAGAATAATACCTTAGTTGTAAAGAAAGACTGACACCAATTAAGAAACAACCAAAATTATCCCAACGGTCCTCTTGCAAGTACCTTGCTTGGAATTCGGTTGAACAGTTGCCAAATGCTCAACCAAATCCCCAGCAAGGTACTCGCAAGACTTGGATGCAGGTGTGGCAATCACCTCGCTGGGGACATCATACCAGCTAGATGGCTTGTGATAGAGCAGTAGTCATATTACAAATTGTGTTAACATATTACAAACAATGTATACCCAAATCAAATTACTCCTTCAGGAGTTGTTTGATTTTGCTAAGCCTGCAGACTGAATATTTAGGGTACATATGGCTTTGAGTCATTCTTTGAGTTTACACAAAAAATAATATTAACTAGAAACATTGGTTTGCAATTAATCGAAGATGTCAAGAAATCAATTAAAGCCACAGTTGTGGCACTTTAAGATAGATTTTATTATGATGGAATTCCCATAATACTATACTGGTAACATCAAATATTTTCCATTTAAGGGACTGCAGATTTTGTGCATCAGTAAGGGTGCTAAAACAAAACAGGTAGGGGTTGGGGTGGGTGGGTGGGTGGATTACCTTCCAGTACCATCTGTATGCCCTGCATTACCACTGTTTATTGGGGTTATGAATAATTGGCTTCCAGCTAGATTATTGTAAAAATATTAAAATCTCGAAATGGTTGTTATTTAACACTGACATTGCCCCATTGCTATGTTTATTGGTAGAGTGACAAGAAGGATAGAATTGATAAATTGTAGGTTAAACCAAAATTACCTCACCCATCTCGATAAAACAAAACAAAAATAAATATAAGATTTCGCATTATGCAAACAACTTATTCTTTAGTGGATAAACTACTCTCCTTGTAAACAAGGGGTCACAGGTTTGATCCTGGGCTTCTCTAGTCTGTCAGCTGTGGCCCAGTGTTCCCATATGACCTTAGCTGTTGGTGGGAAATAAAAGGCAAACCTTTAGACACAACTATTTCAGAAGAAATTCATTTTCATCAGCTCTTGAGTTGATCTCATTGCAAACAAAGAAAAAAAATATCTCCTTATTTATTAGTTTAATTTAAGCAATTGGATTTTTTACAAGCTCAGTTTGTTTTTTCACCCAATAATCACACTAATTAAAAGTGTGTTGCCTTTTATTCCTGTGATTTATAACTGCATCAAATGGACATCCTAAAGCCAATAAAACCAAAGCAAATACCACAATGATTCCAAATAAAGCGGTTACATTAAAAGCGGTTGCATGAAGCATTGTTTCAGATAAGAACAATATAATGTTTAACCAAAAAAGTTATATTTTGCTCATTCCGTATGGTGGAAACATGTATTATTGGTGTTAATTAGAAGCATCTCGGTGAAATGCTTTGCGAAATGCTTTGAATGAACAGCCATAATACATGTTTTTATTGAAAAAGGATCATTTCAATTTTGATAGCTGTCTTATCTAGGTCTGTGAATATGGTTCCGCAGCGTGGTTTCAGAATTAAGCTAATATTTGAATGTTCATCATTTAGTTCCGTGGTCCGTTAATCTATATTGGTAATTTGCATTTCGGTTGTTAATATAACTTTTTTTTCCATAATTCGAGCCACTTCATAAGAAAACCTTTTTATGCCATCTCCTTATGCAATCTACAGGCGGATTGTACAATTCATTTCTGTTGTGTATTTTGATAAACAAAACATTTCAGCGTAGAATTGTAAATATTTTCTTACCTATAAATTTCAGCATATGTTTTGGGTGCTCAAAAAACCGTCTTACTGAGACGGTTCTTTTGAGTACCCACAACATATGTTTTGGTTGAGAAATAAAAAAAAAACCTTATTTTCCTGTTACACACTCTTAACTAAAGGCCTAATTTTGGTAGCTGTTGTCCAATGAAGACTCCCATGCTGACTTATCCAGCTGAACTAGAGGTCTAAATTTTGGTCCGAGTCTTCATCTACATCCATACTTTGTATCGAGCCTCAGGCGAGTCTTTGCACTTGTCTGACAACCCTCCATCGCTGAGTTTGTGCAACATTGAAGGTGGTATAAATGCCAGTTGACTCCTTCACTCTTATAGCAAATCTTGATCTGAAACTTCAATTGCAATCATGTCAGCAGATTGTAATTGCACCAGGAAACATGTGTAAACAAAATGCACTCTGCTTGCTTTTGAATTGACAAATTTATTGCAAGATAAACAGAAATAATTGGGATGATATTGGAAAAAAGACATTTTTAAATTGGCAGCTACTTCAGTAATGCATTTTGATTGACTGAATAAATATGGGGACATATTGTGAAAAAGTTACCTTTTCTTAATCTATTATTGAGCCTTCATTTAAATGATAGGGCCAATTTTTTTCTGTAACTCAAAATTACTTGGACATATGTTAAATTAGTAAGATTTTTTACAAATGTGAAGCCATTTGTAGAGAGCAAGAAGAGCTATTCTGGAAAAAAGTTTATATACTTAAACTTTTCTTATTTTGTTTTTATATCTTGAAGACAATTTGAACATACTACTAGTCTTTGGTAGTTCCCTATAGTATTTGAACAACCAATGTGATCTATATTTGAGCCGTGACATGTGATTTCCAGCAATGTGGTATTTTGACAAATGTAAGCTCTAATGAGCCTGTGTAGCCTCCTGTTAAGCTTAGAAACTCCAAATGATGTTCAGTCAGTTGATTAGCACGCATAGAATATTCAAGCGACTAGCAAAGGCTCTGATCAGACTGTGCGTATGCGCAGGCTGATCTGAGACTTTGCTGGTCGCACAAACCACATTGTTGGAAATCTCATGTCGCGGCTCATTTTATGGTATAGTGGTTTGGCCTTATATGAGTCAATGTCAAAATTCGTCAAAATTCTTGTCCGTTTCATATTACCTACAGGACAGAGACCAAATGCCTTACTAGATTCTAGTAAGCCAGTTTAATATTAAATCAACATCCCCAGCAGCAACTGTTTATTTATGTCAACGCTCTTCAAAATAGCAAGATGAATTGTTTATACAGTGTGCTCCCTGGGAAGCTGGAAGTTATAATACTTATCACATTAATAAACAGTGGTGGAACTGACTCCTCTGCGCATAAAAGTAGTTCTACTTTCTAGAACTGAAAGTCACTGGATTTTTTAATCTCATATTGCTTTTTAGTACGAATATACCAAAAGGGATGGCAGTTCAGCTGCCACCTCATAAAAAGTAGAAATGCCAAGGATTTGTCCCCTGAAAATGTTTACCTCATATTGTTTTAGTACGAAAATAAGTGTAAGTTAATACCAAAAGGTATGGCAGTTCAGCTGCCACCTAATAATTGGTAAAATGTTAAGGGTTTATCACTGGAAAATGACCTCATATTGTTTAAGTACGAAAATAAGTGTAAATTTATACCAAAAGGGATGGCAGTTCAGGTGCCACCTAATAGCAGGTAGAAATGTTGAGGATTTATCCCCTGAAAATGTTTACCTCATATTCTTTTAGTACGAAAATAAGTGTGTAAGTTTATACCAAAAGGGATGGCAGTTTAGCTGCCACCTAATAATAGGTAGAAATGTTAAGGATTTACCACTGGAAAATGTCCACCTCATATTGGTTTAGTACGAAAATAAGTGTAAATTTATAGCGAAAGGGGTGGCAGTTCAGCTGTCACCTAATAACAGGCAAAAATGTTAAGGGTTTATCGCCGGAAAAGGTTTTACCATGTATTGTTTTAGCACGGAAGTTTATACCACAAGGGAAGGCAGCTCAACTACCACCTAATAACAGGTAGAAATGTTAAGGATTTATCACTGTTAAATGATTGACCTCATATTGCTTGAGTACGAAAGAGGTGTAAGTTTATACCAAAAGGGGTGGCAGTTCAGCTGACAACTTATAGCAGGTAGAAATGTTAAGAATTTATCACTAAAAATGTTTACCTCATATTTTTTAGGACGAAAGCTTATACCAAAAGGGGTGGCAGGTCAGCTGCCATCTAATAACAGGTAGAAAGGTAAAGGATTTATCACTGGAATGTTTTACCTCATAGTGTTTAAGAACAAAAGTTTATACCAAACGATGGCAGTTCAGCTGCCACCTAATTACAGGTAGAAATGTTAAATACTTATCACGGGAAAATATTTTACTTAGATTGTAAATTGCGTGAAAATAAGTGTAAGTTTGTACCATAAGGGATGGCAGTTCAGCTGCCACCTGATTTGGTTTAAAGATTACATATTTGTTTTTGCACAGTTAAAATTATGGTTACGGTTATGCAGTTCGCATAATTTACTTTTTGCTCTAATAAACCATTATTCTGCTTCCCTTTAGTCTGTTGATGTTCTTGTGTAGCTTACTGTAGCTTATATTGCAAACAATATAGACCCAGGTTAGGCTGCTACTCTGTAAAATTGTCTTCTATGAAAAAAATCTCCATGAAAAAATCTAGTCTGAAGTGCATTTGAATGTATGCAGCAGACTAGAAATGCAGACAACATTTTAAGAAGAAAATTTATTGC
Organism: Loripinus fragilis; assembly: GCA_964019695.1. Classification (NCBI taxonomy): domain Eukaryota; kingdom Metazoa; phylum Mollusca; class Bivalvia; order Lucinida; family Lucinidae; genus Loripinus; species Loripinus fragilis. The sequence continues at coordinate 123,838,830 of OZ026514.1, read as the reverse complement.
TGGCTCAACTTAAAATCAAGCTTTCTGGTATATTTGTAAAAATTCTTGTCACAATGCAGGATACAGATTGTTAAATAAACAACCGAGAGTCATGCTATCAGATTGATGTTGACAGATTAGATAGAACTAAAACAAACTCTGATTTTGGTAGCTCCTCCCACATTTTAAACTCTGGTCGTGTGTTCCATGGGTAATATCTTATGAAAACCACAGATGTGATCATGAATTTTTTTTCTTCACACAATACTACTGATCATACTTAATAAGGCTAGCTGATAAAACTGAAAAATATTGGTGTGTAAATATATTTTTTATTGGAATAAAACCCCATTTTTTGGCATTTTTGCCCGTCCAACGGAAAAAATTGAACTTTCGACAAGAATTATTAAAAAAACTGTTATTTTCTCAGGAATTTTAACTGGCTGTATTGATAAAAGCATTATCAAAGTAAATGTAGGAGGTTTCAATATGTGATTTTTCATTACATTTTTTTGCCAAAAAACCTCTGTCCCAAGCATTTATGTCAAGACCGTAACACTTGATAAATTGCAAAAATAATACTGGATCCCTAATGGTGCTGAATCTGTTTTTTTGTCATACTAATTTGACACTTTCTGTTTACTAAGAATACATGTGTTTTGTAAAGCATCTACAGAACTGGCAAAAGAAAACACTGTTTTGGTGAGTGAAATTTTTATAGTATATTTTTTTTGTGTCAAATGACCGTAACACAAAAATGGACAATGGAATTTGATAAAAAATTTCTGGTTTTAACATCTTGACCAAATAAAATTTCTCAACAAATAAACACTCTTGTTGCTATGTTTTAGGGAGTGATCATTATTTTAGGTAAAAAAATATGTAGAATATATCAATACCGTAACAGTCAATACCGTAACAATGAAAATGTTGCGGTATTGACACATCTTGTTACGGTTTTGACATATGCTGTCAAAAAAGTACAGTTTTTAATGCAAAGATATTAGTTTTAGTCAAGTTTATTAAGTGAATTTATGATAAGAATGCTTTATCAAATTTAAACAGAAGCATAAACACAAATTGAATGATGAATTTGAGCATAAACAGTTTGTTACGGTATTGACATATTGTTTTGTTTTCAGGCAGGGTTTGTCAATACCGTAACTGTTTTGTCAAACCCGTAACAATATTTTGAATAAATGCAATCTACCATATATTCCAAAATTCTTTCTGTGCACATGTGTCAAGAGTATTAACATTGCAATCTGGTCAACAGTGCTTTACACCAAATCTTAAACAGAAGAATTACGCTAGCATATATTCTTTAAAGGTCAATACCGTAACATTTTTGTCAAGTACCGTAACAGTGATATTTTTGGGAAAAAAGTATATCAGACAGAGAAAACATGTAGATTTTAAGTACCTGATCAATTCCTTTGGTTGATTACAATCATACCAAAGCGTTGTAACTTTCTAGAAATGTGGCTTTTAAACAAAATACTGATAAAATAGTATGCAAAATCACTTAAAAGATAAAAAATGCATTTTACCTTTGCTCATTGTCATAAATAATCATTTTGTTCAAATTTTACCTTTGACACAATTAAACACATGATTTATTGAACTTATCCAATGCAACGTAATAAATATCCATGACGAGATTTGAAGAAAAAACAGGAATTAAAGTTTGTTACGGTATTGACATTTTATCTGGTCATGTGATCTTTGAAACTTAATTATAAGGATCTGATTGGCTGTTAAGGTTTCTTTTTGCTTTTCATAGTATTTTCAGAAACAACTTGTTACTTTCATGAAAAAAAGAATATCATTTTATTTAATTCATATTTTCCCTTTTACTTCTTTCAAAATTTGACGAATTTTGACATTGACTCCTATATTAAAGACTTTTTGAAGCTATTAGGTCTGACCTCAGGTTAAAGTCTCAGCTCTGTTAATGTGACATTTAAGCAGGTCCTTAGTAACACTGCTTAAAATGTGGCATTAAAATAACTTCTAAAAAAAAAAGATAAAATGTAATTACATCAGTTGCTCCTAAAATTGAATTGGAAGGATCCGAATCATTAACAGACACATTCATTCTTCCTAAACAATTTCCTCATTTGCACAATTTTTTTGAATAATTTATGCAGGCAAGTTTTCAAAATGCAAGTCATTTGACATAACCTATCTGTTCTGAAAGACATAATTGAATTCAGTGGCCCCCATCCTGTCAGGCAATCATTTCAAATAAAAATGCTTTTAGATGCTAAATATATTTATTATTCCATTTCTACCAAAATATTTTGAGGTTAAGGGTGAAAATGCATCATTGAGGCAAAATCTTATAAGATTTTGCCTCAATGATCCATTTTCAATGTTATCAAAATAGGTTTCAAAGTGAATATGATGATTTATAAATGGATACAGTAACCGGGCCTAGGCGCATGATTGCTTGGCAATTATTGCCCCTTTTTCACACCTTTTCACCAATTTGGGATCTAACTAGTGAAATCATTACACTGGAAGTCATAATGACACTCACTTCTTAGTTGCCTTCTGCCCTCAGCTTCGCCCTGTCCTAAATCATTTCTAACAGAAGATCTTCTAAATTATGGAACTTGCCTTTAAATAAGGAATGTGGGAGTTTCACAGATACAAGTAATATTCAAAAAGACAAATTTTGGTAAAGATATTTATTTGACAAAATTCCAGTTTTTTTAAAATGAACTCTCTCCTTAGTGTATTTTTTGACAAAATGACAGCTTGAGAACTTGGACAATTTTCCCCTAATATGGCTTTTGTACAGATAGTGCAAACTCCTACCACAGCTTTTGATGAATTAATCCAGTACTTTATATACACAATGTAGACATATTAAACCTATGCATGGATGAGTTTGGTGCAAAAGAAAAAAAATGAAAAAAAAATGATAGCTATAAGAACTTAGAAAAAAGTTTTTGCTACAGGCTTTTATATATTCAGAGAACTTTCAGGCTTAAATATACAGTCTGATCTAGGGGCCACCATGGTAAAGTGGATAAACTGCTCGATTTGGAAGCAAGGAGTCTCCAGTTTGAACCCTGGCTTCACCAGTCTATTGGATGAGACTAAGCTGTGGCCCAGTCTCCATATGACCTAAGCTGTTGGTGGGATGTTAATAACAACATCTGCTTGTACAACATTATAATTAATTTGCTTAAATGTACAGTCTGATCTGTTTGTACAATACTATTGATAAGCTTAAAAGTACAGTCTGGTCTGCTTGTACAGTAATTGATATGCTTAAATAAAAAGCCTGATCTGCTTGTACATTATAATTGATATTCTTAAGTGTACAGTCTGATCTGCTTGTACAACTTTGTAGTTTCTATGCTTAAATGTAAAGCCTGATCTGCTTGTACAGTATAATTGATATGCTTAGTGTACAGTCTGATCTGCTTGTACAACATTGTACTTGATATGCTTAAAAGTACAGTCTGATCCGCTTGTACAGTATAATTGATATGCTTAAGTGGACAGTCTGATCTGTTTGTACAACATTGTAATTGATATGCTTAAATGTACAGTCTGATCTGCTTGTACAATTGATATGCTTAAAGTAAATTCTTATCTGCATGTACAACATAATTGATATGCTTAAATGTACAGTTTGATCTGCTTGTACAACATAATTGATTTGCTTAAGTGTACAGTCTGATCTGCTTGTACAACATAGTAATTGATATGCTTAAGTGTACAGTGATCTGCTTGTACAATGTAATTGATTTGCTTAAGTGTACAGTCTGATCTGCTTGTACAACATAGTAACTGATATGCTTAAGTGTACAGTGATCTGCTTGTACAATGTAATTGATTTGCTCAAGTGTACAGTCTGATCTGCTTGTACAACATTGTAATTGATATGCTTTAATGTATAGTCTGATCTGCTTGTACAGTAATATTGATATGCTTAAGTGTACAGTGATCTGCTTGTACAATGTAATTGATATGCTTAAAAGTACTGTCTGATCTGCTTGTACAACATTGTAATTGATATGCTTTAATGTATAGTCTGATCTGCTTGTACAGTAATATTGATATGCTTAAGTGTACAGTCTGATCTCCTTTTACAAATTTGTCATTGATATGCTTAAATATACAGTCTGATCTGCTTGTACAATTGATATGCTTATTATAAAGTCTGATCTGCATGAACAACATAATTGATATGCTTAAATGTACAGTTTGATCTGGTTTGTACAACATAATTGATTTGCTTAAATGTACAGTCTGATCTGCTCTTACAATATGATTGTTTTGCTCAAATGTACAGTCTGATCTGCTTGTACTATACTCCTCAAAATAATTGAAGGACCAATAATATCAATTATTACATTGATGCATTTTGTATAAAACGTAATTTAAAAACCAATTTTACGATCTAGCCTAAATTTTTCGGACATCTTTGACGCCTTATTGCCATGTGAAACAGCAAAAAGAAAATGATAGAAAATGTTACTAACAAGGATTTTTTGTCATTTTAAAACTTGATCTAAATGTATTGGAATGTCATTTTTTGTGTGTGATCCATGGACCACAGAACTGCATGAAATGAATGAAAAGTGCTTTTAGATGTTAAAATCTCCGTTTACACATGCTTTTATGGTGTTTTAATCCTGTCGATACCATCCACCTCTTTCTGTGAGAGAAAATTGCCCCTTTTGGCTGTGGCGTAATGGCCAGACTATGGATTCAGACAACTGGTTTTGGCGATAGTCTGTGACAATCTTTAAACGATTGGTAGGGACATCTTTCTAACACTCAACGGCATAGAATTGACAGATTGAACAAGACTTACCTTGGTAAGGTGAAGTTTAATCCAAATTTCATCGACTGCAATTTCCCCCAAGGGCTTACACAGAGATGACCCAGCATCTAGCATTGTCCCAGTTTATCATTATTTAGAGCAGAGCAAACTGCGGAAGATTTACGAAGCAGTTTGCGATCAAAGAAGAATTATGAAGAATTTAAATATGGGTAGGTTGCGGGAGGGTGTGTAAGCCCTTGGGGGAAATTGCAGTCGATGAAATTTGGATTAAACTTCACCTTACCAAGGTAAGTCTTGTTCAATCTGTCAATTTCATCTCCTGGATATTTCCCCCTAAGGGCCTCACAGAGATTTTAGAGACAATTCTTCATAATTTTCTTAGCAAAATATATATAGCATGCATATTAATATGATGCAGGAGCAAAAGCAAATTGGCATAAATAAAAGTCTTTGTACTTGCAATGAGATTTAACACTAAAATGTGATGCAATAATATCATCAACAAACTTGTGTATACTATTGATTGCCCCTCCCCTTTTTGAAGCAACTATCAATAAGTTTTAATGAAGGTTAATTTTTACTTAAGCCTTGACAATACTTAAATTCGTGTTGTTAAACTTTTCAGAAAGCAGACTGCTAAACAGTGTCAACTTTTATCTCTTGATGGCCAAGTACACATTATTTTTTTCAGAAAACAAATCAATGTCAAAACTCCATTGTCTGCAGAGATGAAAATGCTTGCTTCCCAGTATATTGAAACTGTTTGAAGAATTTTTTGCATGTAAGCTGAAATGTTTAGAACAAAGTTTAATTTGATGTCACTTTCATTCCACTCAAATAACCACAGAAGAATTTCTTTACCCCACCCACTGCCTTTTGAAAGTGTGTTTTTGAGGGTATGCGCATTTGAGACACAATTATGACAGAATAAGACATGGGAATCATTAATAATGATTTTTGATTTATTGGCATAAAGATTAGAAAGACATGGGCCAAGTTTTACAGAATTCAAATGTTTGAGCTATTTATACTCGCGTTCTAAAATCTTGGTCCTTTAATTATTTTGAGGAGTATATATAATTAATATCTGATCTACTTGTACAATATAATTGATATGCTTAAATATACAGTCTGATTTGCATTTACAGTATAATTGATGCAATTAAATGTACAGTCTGATCTGCTTGTACTATCAAATTGATATGCTTAAGTGTAGAGTGATCTGCTTGTACAATGTAATTGATGCACTTAAATGTACTGTCTGATCTACTTGGACAAAATTGTAATTGATATGCTTAAATGTACAGTCTGATCTGCTTGTACAGTATGATTGATATGCTTAAGTGTACAGTCTGATCTGCTTGTACAACATTGTAATTGTCATGCTTAAATGTACAGTCTGATCTGTTTGTACAATTAATATGCTTATAGTAAAGTCTGATCTGCATGTACAACATAATTGATATGCTTAAATGTACAGTTTGATCTGCTTGTACAACATAATTGATTTGCTTAAATGTACAGTCTGATCTGCTTGTACTATATAATTAATATCTTGATCTGCTTGTACAATATAATTGATATGCTTACATATACAGCCTGATTTGCATGTACAATCAATTGATGCACTTAAATGTACAGTCTAATCTGCTTGTACAACATAATTGATGTGCTTAAATGTACAGTCAGATCTGCTTGTACTATATATAATTAATATCTAATCTACTTCAATATAATTGATATGCTTTAATATACAGTCTGATTTGCATGTACAATATAATTGATGCAATTAAATGTAGTCTGATCTGCTTGTAGTATCAAATTGATATGCTTAAGTGTACAGTGATCTGCTTGTACAATGTAATTGATGCACTTGAATGTACAATCTGGTCTGCTTGTACAAAATAATTGATATGCTTAAATGTACAGTCTGATCTAAGTGTACAATATAATTGATATGCTTAAATGTGCAGTCTGATCTAAGTGTACAATATAATTGATATGCTTAAGTGTGCAGTCTGACCGGCTTGTACAATATAATTGATATGCTTAAATGTACAGTCTGATCTACTTGTACAATAAAATTGATATGCTTTAACAAAATAATTGTTGTTAAAATATACAGTCTGATCTGCTTGTACAACATAAGGTACATTTTGGTCTGCTTATACAGTTTAATTAATATGCTTCGAATATACAGTCTTGTATCATCTTAAATAAAACTTTGATCTGCTTGTACAATAGAATTAATATGCTTAAATGTACATACAACATATCCTAGTCATTTTATCATTTATAAACATGTGTTTTTGGTGCTCAATGACACAATTTTTTTACTACAACACAGCATGTTAGAAAATTAAATCATAATAACATGCTCTTATCTAGAAGCCTGATTTCGACACTTATCCTGTTAGTCCCACACTTTGAGAAAGCTAAAAATGGCATCTTAAAGCATTTTCTCCCAATTTAGATTTGTGGCAGGCTTAAAAATCCTGCAGACATGTGTATGATGGCCTGAGGACAGACGTTTTCTTCTGCATCTTGAGTATTCTCCTCCCACTCGGTGTTTCTTCTTTGTCTGACAGATGTAATCGGTTAAAGGACCATCTAAATCTTTCATTAACAAAGTAATAGTTGAACTAAAGAGAACAACCAAGGGATTAATTGGACCAATTTTCAATTTGATAGATTTTAAAGAAAGGAAAATCGGAAGCAATGATGTCACCTGGGGGACCAGCTCATGAAGATAAATGGTTTTGATTGTTAACCCAAAAAGTGATGCTTAAGACAGTTTGCTGAATAGCCTTAGCTTAGAGACACTTATTTGTCAACTGATAAACGGTGTCATTTTCTATAACCCTTATAATTACACTGGATACTCGTTGATGGGTGTTTGGCGAACAGTGAAGACCCAGATGAATATTTTAAGAACATAGTACCTCTTGAACCTTTCTTCAACTGTTTCAGAAATGAATTCGAGAGCAATGGTAACATTCTTAGAAAGTTTTACATTTAAGAACAGCTTTTGAAATTTTCTAGAACAAATTTAACAGTTCAAGAGCACCAGCCCTTGCAAGACTGTGTTTAAGACAAGTTCTGAAAATGTTCAAGGCTATTTCATGAACAAATATGAACACATAGTCTTAAAGTGCTCAAGACTATTCCATGAACAAATAATACATTCTTAGGGTGTTCAAGTGTATCTCATGAACATGAACAAATATGTACACATTCTAAAGATGTTCAAGCTAATCTTAAAATGTTCAAGTCTATTCCATGAACAAATATGAACATTCAAGATTATTTCATGAACAAATATATTTATAAAATGTTCAAGAACAATATGAAGATAAATATGAACATATATTCTTCAAATGTTCAAGGCTATTTCATGAACAATTATGAACATATTAAAATGTTCAAGACTATTCTATGAACAAATAATATTTCATGAACATATATAATCATGTATTCTTAAAATATTCAAGACTATTTCATGAACAAATATTAATTTTCAAGACTATTTCATGAACAAATATGAACATATATATTCTGAAAATGTTTAAGACTATTTCATTAACAAATATATGTTCATATTCTTATAATGTTCAAAAATATTCATGACACATTAAAAAAATCATATTTTTAAATAGCTGGTGAACTGTTTTTAAAGCATGTTCTTGAACAGTTCAAGTACATTTATTTTGTTCTTGAAATTCTTCATAAGATCAAGAACATTTACTGATTTTCAGGAGATCTTCTTGACCTGCTCTTAAACCAGAACTCAAATTCATTTTGCATGGAGAATAGTCTTTAGGGAATAATAAGAGATATTCAAAACTAAATGAGATTTCCAACAATGTGGCATTTTGACAAGTGTAGACTCATATGACCCTGGGCAGCCTCCTTTTAAGCTTAGAAACTCAAAATGATGTTCAGTCAGTAGCTTAACAGTCATAAAATATTCAAGCCACTTACTAAGCAAAGGCTTTGTTCAGACTGTGCGCATGCCCAGGCTGATCTGAGGCTTTGCTAGTCGCACATACCACATTGTTGGACAATTCTGATGTCGCGGCTCAAATTTAACAGCTGGTATTTCCTTTTACTTTTGTACTAAAGGAATTATAAAAAAGGCTTCCTTAAGATAAATTGGGTGATTGTTACTTTTTTCAGTTCAAGGAATCTCATTTGTAATGAGATTTTTCTTTGTTCACTACCTTAATTGTTCGGATAAATCCTGCGAGCTTTTAATAGTTGGATCTTCGGAGCTAACAAGCCAATTTGGGCTGAATGAACAACAGGAAACTGCGCAAAATTTGAAGAAAGATGAACTTGAGAAGGTTTCCATTGTAATTAGTAATTTCGATGCCAGCTGCAACTTTTGCCATTTTTGTGACTGTGCACCTTGTTTAAGGAAACAAAGCTACAGTTAAGCCTTAACCCTTTAATATCGCGCTAATAAATATTGCCCTGTAAATATTGTCTGCTCTTTACGTCTGCAAACCACTATGAACCCTGATCAGACTTTAGCTATAGGTTACCTAAGATGAGAGGAGCAGAAGATAAAAGTCTTGACAGGCTGGCACACAGTGCTAGCAAAGTGCCTAGTGATGTGAAAACGTTTGTCATAGGCGGCGTGATCTAGATCCTAAATGACAGTCTGATGTATTCCTTTAAGATTTTTATCTCACCTGAGGCAACTGAGGCTCTTGGGTAAGCTAGGCATACCTTAGAATGTACAAACGAAAGCTTATTCAAATGGTCCAAGTCATATGACTGAAATGGCTTATATGCCCATATATGGTAAAACCCCTTAAAATGGACTTCAACAGATTCACCAAAAGGCCCATGACAAACACTCATAATTAAAACAAATCAAATATTGAAGATCTTCTCTGAAACCATGAAGTCGACAGCTCAGGTGAGTGGTATAGGCTCTTTGAGCCTCTTGTTGGTCTGATTATTTAAGGTTTTTTGGTAAGAAAGCTCTAGCTTACTGCATATCCAGGTCTTGGCTGGTCACCAAAGGTGGCTTTACGTAGATTAAGCAACCACAATACTGAGGGTCACTGTCCTTTTTGCTCTGTTACAAGTCCAGTTTAACATACAGTAAAACCTGTCTTAAGGGGCCACTCAAAAAGAAGACCAAAAATGTTTTCAAGATCAATTATCCTTTAATGCAGGTCAAAAGTATTTCAGAATGCTCCAAGTGGAGGGAGCATTCTGCAATACTTTCGACCTTCATTAAGCTACAATTTGTCATTAAGATCTTTGTTTTGTCTATTTTTGAGTGGCCGCTTAAGACAGGTTTTACTGTAATCCCAAACTTTGCAATATTTTTCTTCACTGTCAACAAAAACTCCTTGAAGCTTATTATAATATTAAAGTGTAGAGTAATATATCATATCGGCCTGGAGTAACGTAGCCTTTAAAGTGGTATAGCAGCAACACATGAGTGCCAAATATAAGACTCTATCATGAGTGTGGGGTGAGTGTGAGGGGGGATAGAAAAATGCGTTCCCAGGATCACCTATTGGCATTACGAGGCTTGCGGAGTGAAGACATACGCTGATTGCAAGGGTCTGATTTTTCTTTTCTATCCTCACACGCTTTAATGGGTTATTTTTCTTGCTCACCATTTAATACTGCATTTTTAAATTCAAAAAAAAGGTTTCCAGATTATTTCTGTGTTGTGGCTGATTATTCACATAGGCGCAGACTCTGCAGAAGATTCTCCTGAAAGTTTCCAGAAATTGTTTCGAAGTTTTATTAACTGCAAATTAAAGGTGGCACTTTAAGTATTAAAAATGTTGACATGTGAAAACCCCTCAGCAGGGATTATACAAGTTATATCAACAAATATTTTGATAAATTACTTGAAGCAAATAGCCCACTATGTTATAATAGTTTATGGTTTAAGCCGATTTTGTATATATAGAATAATCTTACAACTAGCAGTTACCAGTACATATCTCTTGTATTAACCTATATAAAGCTCCTTTTTGTAGGACATAGGCAAACAGTGCAACCCAGATCAGAGGCTGCAGAATGCAGTGTCTGATCAGGGTATCCACTGTTTGTTTACATAAAGTTCTATCAAAATTATAATAAAAATGAAAAATACCATCCAACCGCCCATAAAAAGGAAATTGACTGGTCCAATTGATAAGAATGGGAAATTCCATTCAGCTTACTGGGTTAACAGAACTTACCAGTACCAAATGCAGGTAGTTAATATTGCACATGTATGTACAGGTCTACATCATACCTTGCTAAAGCCATGGTCAAAAGCTTGGTTAAAGCCTGTTTCACATCAATCATACGATCTTTTGGCCATGCAATTTTCCGCAGGAGTCAGGCCAAGCAGCAGATTGCAGACAAAATTGTGTAACCTCATGTGGATTTTCACTAAACGTATGGCAGCCGTACGATACTCTCATGATTGTCTTGAGTGTTGCAAGATGGTTGTGCAGATTTGCAAGACAGTCACAAGTGTGGCCGTGCTTCAGCCATGCAAACTATATTGGTAGTCACATGTTTGGTAGCATTCTAGGGGCAGCCATTCAATAAAGTGCAAGATATGATTTCGGGTTACGTATTGCCTGATAGTCAGAGTATGGGTAAACTGGCAAGAACCGCGCTCAACGTTTGCTGGGTTCATTTAAGAAACATCATTTCGACTGAGGACAGAAGATCTTTGTCATGAAAATGTTGTTTGTATATTATAGGTAAATAGTGTCAAAAAATGAGACAAGTCAAGACAAAACTGGTTTATGCCTTATGTGAGAACAATGAATGCGCAGATCAGCCTGCACATATGTGCAGACTGATCTGCGCATTTATTGTTCAATGTCTAAAAAGTTTAATACCTGTACTTTCTACATCAGAAGATACAAGATTCTGGCTAGTCGTCTGTTGCTGAACAGGCTGGCTTGATTCTGACCTGGTTTAAGACTGCAAAGATCTGTTTTCTCTTGTCAAGCTTGTCATTGACAGAAAGATGAAAATGGCTTTGTCGCAAGGAAACCTGACTTTGTTGCATGCGAACAACAAAGGCACAGACCAGCCCCAGCGCATCGGTGCAGCTGCTCAGCGCCTTCGTTTTTCCCTCACTGCAAAGTATTATATATAAGCTTGCTTCATCCAAATTATCATTATAATAGCTAGTCTCTATAGCTGTCAGAAACCCCGAAAACAGGTTTTCTCGCATTTGGGCCTAAGTTTAATTGTTACTGTAACAGGCTATAATCTTTCATAGAATATGAAAGCCTGTACAAAAATGTGATTTTATTGATACAGCCTTAAGTGATCATAAGTAAATAGTGTCATGGAATGGAAGAATATCTTATGATAGATAAAAAAGATACAATTGAAAATTCTTTAAAGATAGAATTGAAATTTCAGTGGAAAAACTGAAAACCATTGAAAGAGAATGTTCAGTTATTATTTACTTTAAAGAAATGTAAATAGTGTCAAATTATTAATGATGTCATAATATGGAAAAAATACAGTTACAAGTCAATGTTAGTAGTACAGTAAAACTTGTCTTAAGCAGCCACTCAAAAATTGACAAAACAAAGGCCTAAAAGACGGATGGTAGCTTTCTGCAGGTCGAAAGTATTGCAGAATGCATTCTTGAAGCATTCTGCAATACGTTTGGCCTGCATTAAGCGATAATTGGTCTTAAAACCAATTTTTTATCTTTTTTGAGTGGCCACTCTGTACTCTGTTAAATTGGAATTGTAATCAGAAGCCTGTTATAACTGAGATATTGCTGAAGGGGTTGTTTGAGTTTGATGACAAGACAATATCTATCTATCTATCTATCTATCTATCTATCTATCTATCTATCTATCTATCTACCTATCTATCTATCTATCTATCTATCTATCTATCTATCTATCTATCTATCTATCTATCTATCTATCTATCTATCTATCTATCTATCTATCTATCTATCTATCTATCTATCTACCTGTCTGTCTGTCTGTCTGTCTGTCTGTCTGTCTGTCTGCCCGCCCACCCGCCCGCCCGCCCGCAGGCCCGCCCGCCCGCCCGCCCGCCCGTCCGTCCGTCCATCCATCCATCCATCCATCCATCCATCTATCCATCTATCTATCTATCTATCTATCTATCTATCTATCTATCTATCTATTGCTCCTTGTTAAATGACACATATATGCACGTCTTTTTTTCATGTTCTCATTGTAAGTATATTTCTGATGTAGGCTAGAAACATTGTATTATGTTTAATGCTGAATAAAGGTATTTGTATTGTATATAGCCAACAACATTATTTCCCTTTAATAAGTGAATCTGGTCCACAGGGGGCTTGTATCATGTTTTTTGAGAAGAAAAATATACTATCCTTTACTGTTACTATCTAGTGTGATCCGGTCAAAATGATTTTTTGTTGTTGCTAAGGCCAGAATTTTTTTAATAGTTGATTTACGGGAAATAAATTTCAGATTTAGGGTCCGGGGGACGAAAAAAAAAAGCTCTGAAAATGACCAGTTAACTGGTCATTTTTAGAGTTTTTTTGTTTGTTTTTTAATATCTCCAGAAAAAACCCAGTAAAACCTGTATTAAATCTTTAAATATTTTATCATTTTCCTAAAAATTTGGATAGGACAATTTTCTTTTAACAGTGTCACTCTCAAAAATACACAGACAGAACCTCAAAAATATATAATTTATTTTCAATGTTTAGAGTCTGCAGATAAAATAAAAAAATGATTTAGACATTAAATTTAATTTTTTCTACTGTACTGAAAATTACAGTAGGAGGGTTCGTAAATCAACTAATATGAAAATTCTGGCCTAACCTAGGGCTAGAGGGAATTACATGAAAAAAACCTAATGTCAGCTGATAGTGCAATGTCAGAGTTAAATAATATGGGTAACATATGGCAGACTAAATGAATTTAATGCTATTGTACAATTAATTAATTTAGCAACCCATTAGTACTAATTCTCATCTAGTCTTGCTGAAACCAGATATTGTAAAATATTTGTTATGTGCAGAGATTTGATCATTGAATTACTAACTTGCCATTTTTGATTTTTATGTCTCAATTTAAAAAGAATTATTTTGGGAGTGCAGACCCTGATGCAGCATCTCTGCTGCACTTAAATTGCCTTGATACAAATGAGCCATGGCACACACAGATTTTGGTACTTGCCGTAGAAGCACCCAAGTCTCCACATGGCAAAAGCTCAAGGACATGCATATTTGCAAACCATTGTCGTTTAATTGGCTTTGATATTGTTATAAATGGTAACTTCCAGCAGGACCATTTATGCACTGTCCAGTTACAGGCTGTCATTCATGACCACTTACTTTTTGAGATGTAAGCTAATTAATTCCGCTGATGGTGTGGCTATATTTGCTGTAAGGGGGAAAGTAGTTGGACCAACTACCAGAACTTGAACATTGTACCAAATATTGATGGAATCCTGAGACATATAGCTTTGGGCATGGTTAATTTGGATTCTATTTCTGTCCCTGATTATAATTTTGTGTTAGCAAACAGTGTAGATCCTGGAGAGATACCATCTGGGTCTACACTGTTTGTCAATGTATGCGATCATTTATGCATTTCCCATCAAAAATTCTTCCACTTCAGTATGCCAACACTCCAAAAGTGTCAAATAGACAATAGTCTAGTATTGGGTAGGCATTTAGTTCCGAAGTGGGTAAGTGTCAAAATAACCACAGATCATGCAACAAAAGGGTGTGGTAATATGGTCTTTATAAGGATATGAATTGATAGTATTAATTTGAGGAATTTCAATCTGCATAGTGATTGTTTGGGTGAGATAATGTAACAGTCTAGCACACTGGCTTAACTTAATTGGCTTAAAACAGGAGGTAGCAACTATTATATGCCACACTTCAATTCCAGCCCATGAGGTCCATAAATAAATACCTGTCCAAAATTGGGGTAAAATTTCAATATAGAATCTTCCTCAAATTTTTTTGAATTGTTTATAAATTTTGACACGAATAAATCTTCTTCACATCTTGAACATCCCTTTATGGAACGCTACATATTAATCTGTTAACCTCTGACCCCTAAATTAAAAATTTCACAGACAACCTTTCAAATATATTTTTGAGAATATTAACCTATTAAACAGGAATTGACATTTCATTAAAATTGTCTCAAATGAGACAATTTTAATGAAATGTCAATTCCTGTTTTGTTACACAATAGATAAGAAATGAATACAAGATACTGAACAACTGCATGCGGGTATTTGCAAATGTAAGCCAAAGTTAAGATACTTATTTATCTGTCTATAGATTCATCGAATTCTACAACTCATTAACCGTAAACAAAATGTATCAATGCTCAAATTGATTTGATATCACACTCCTCCCCCATGACCTTACCGATATCTTATCCTAGATCGAAATACCTCATCGATACTTTTGTATTTCAATCAGTATCAGATATATATGTCAAATAGTTGGTATTTTATTATTTGAATTGAAATGTCAACAAGAACTAAACTAAATACTTGCTCCCTGAACTGTTTCAACTTATTCTGACCTTATTTACACAATAGGACCATCCTTTTTACACAAGTCACCATTATTCCCAAATAAAGTGGACCCTGGGTAGCATGTCAAATTGTGGGGGATGTGGTTGCCTGAGTGTCCAGAGTTAAAAGAAGGCTGATCTTCAGATTAAAATTGGTTTTATTTCTCAACCGAAACACATGTTTTTGGTACATACTCAAAAGGATAGTCATTCTTTTGAACATCCAACATCCAAAACATAGCTTTAAACCAAACAAAATTTTCTTAAAAAGTTTGGTTATCTGGACCAATGTGGTAAGGCCAGAATTTTTTATTAGTTTATTTACGGGATTTTTTCTTACAGATTTAGGGTTGGGGAGGGGGTGGGGGATGGGGACGGGGGAGACAGGGGACAGTTGATCATTTGCAGAGCTTTTTTCAACTTTTCATTTTCAGGGCTTTTTTTTAACATATCCTAAACAAACAGTAAAACTAGTAAGGTAAACCACAACAGTCTGTATCAAATCTTTAAATATTTCATGATTTTCCTAAAAAAATGGATAGGACAATCACTTTTAACAGTCTCACTCTCAAAAATACAGACAGAACCTCAAAAATGAATTATTTCTTCAACGAAACAAATAATATTTAGAATCCGCAGATAAAATTTAAAAAAATAATTTTAGAAATAATGTTTTTTTTCTACTTTCTGGAAAAGGATTTTAAATCAACTAATAAAAAAATTCTGGCCTTTGCATTGTAACTGTTCTGTTCTTCCTTGTTGGTTAACAAAGTTGTCAATTATGACAATCCAGGATTTCTGGAAAGGGGGTTCATATGTATAGATGTGTGTCGTCGTCCATCCGTCAACATTTTCAAACATCTCCTCTGAAACCACTGGGCCCATTAAACTCAGATTTCATATGGAGACTTCTTAGGATGCGAGAACGAAAGTTTGTTCAAATTGTCTTGGTCACATGACCAAGATGGCCGCCATGCCCATATATGGTAAAAACACTTTAAAAATCTTCTTCTCCAGAACCAGAAGGCCGATGACCTTGGGACTTGGTATGTAGCATTGGGGGTGTTGGGCCTACCAAGTTTGTTCAAATAATGATCCTAGGTTGACCTTGACCTACTTAATGTCAAGGTCAAATTTGCTTCCTAATGCATTTAAATGGGAATTTTTTTGAAAAGTTGATTCTTTGAATACTTTTAAAGCCAAAGTGATTATTCTTACTTGATATGTTAAAACTAATGAGACAATGGCTATAAATAAGTTTCAAAGGTCAAGGTTGACCTTTGCCCTTTCAGCCAAGGTTGCTCATATTGATGTTTCTTCAACATATTAAAACGTAGTTTTCTCACAAACCATAGGCCCAATTGAACTCAAATTTCATGTGAAGACTCCTTATGATAAGATAGCTAAAATTTATACAAAATATTTTGGTCACATGACAAAGATGGCCGCCACACCCATATATGGTAAAAATATTTTAAAAATCTTCTTCTCCAGAACCAGAAGGCCAGTGACCTTGAGACTTGGTATGTAGCATTAGGGATGTGGGGCCTACCAAGTTTGTTCAAATGATGATCCTAGGGTGACCTTGACTTACTTAACATCAAGGTCAAATTTGCTTCCTAATAGATTTAAATGGGAATTTTTTTGAAAAGTTGATTCTTTGAATACTTTTAAAGCCAAAGTGATTATTCTTACTTGATATGTTAAAACTAATGAGACAATGGCTATAAATAAGTTTCAAAGGTCAAGGTTGACCTTTGCCCTTTCAGCCAAGGTTGCTCATATTGATGTTTCTTCAACATATTAAAACGTAGTTTTCTCACAAACCATAGGCCCAATTGAACTCAAATTTCATGTGAAGACTCCTTATGATAAGATAGCTAAAATTTATACAAAATATTTTGGTCACATGACAAAGATGGCCGCCACACCCATATATGGTAAAAATATTTTAAAAATCTTCTTCTCCAGAACCAGAAGGCCAGTGACCTTGAGACTTGGTATGTAGCATTAGGGATGTGGGGCCTACCAAGTTTGTTCAAATGATGATCCTAGGGTGACCTTGACTTACTTAACATCAAGGTCAAATTTGCTTCCTAATGCATTTGAATGGGAAATTTTTTGGAAAAGTGATTTTTTGAATACTGTGGAAGCCAAAGTCATTATTCTCACTTGATATGTTCAATCTAGTGTCTATAAATAAGTTTCAAAGGTCAAGGTGACCTTTGACCTTTCAGCCAAGGTCGCTCATATTGGAGTCCCATCAACATATTAAAACGTAGTTTTCTCAGAAACCACCTGGCCAATTGAAACCAAATTTCATATGACAACTCCATATATTTGGTTAGCCAAAACTTATACAAATTGTTTTGGTCACATGACTAAGATGACCACCACGCCCATATATGATAAAAACTCTTTAAATCTCTTCTTCTCTGGAACCAAAAGGCCATTGGCTTTGGAACTTGGTATGTAGCATTGGGGATGTAGGCCCTACCAGGTTTGCACAAATGATGAATCTAGGTTGACCTTGACCTACTTTATGGCAAGGTCAAATTTGATTCCTAATGCATTTATTTGGAGAAAATCTTAAAATGTACATTTTTCTATGACTGTTTAAGCCGAATTCTTAATAGTTAAACCTATTGAGACAATGGTTTTATATCAAGTACCAAATGTCAAGCTGACCTGTGACCTTTTATCCAAGGCCACTTATTTGGACTGCCACACACCTATCTAAACATATTTTTCTCAGAAATCACGGGGCTGTTTGATAGATTATTCATTAGATTGTTAACCAAAACGGCTGCAACCCCCATTTATGGTAAAAGCTGTAGTTGACCTTGACCTATTTTAACATTATTAAGGAGATCAGGTGAGCGCCTCAGGACCCTCAGGTCCTCTAGTTAAATATCCCATGAAAATGAAATAATTTGGTCTCACTGAGACCAAATTATTTCAATTTCATAGGATATTTAAAAATGGGGGGTGGGGAATGGGGTTCGCTTAAACCCCTTGAACCCCCTCTTGATCCCCTGATGCCACTGTGGCACATTATGTGTAAACCACATCTTCTCTAGATACTATGTCATTTGCTAAAAAGAATCAAAATTGTGATTTATAATGCATAATCTGTGTCTACATATATTGCCTGTATAAAATTGATCCACACATTTCACACCCTTTACTGGATTCACATAACTAAACACCTGCTTACATTATCAATTTAAATGTTTTCACACCTTTACAACAATGGTGTATCAAATAAACCTTCTTATATTAAATATGTAACACCTTTCTTGTTGTTGTTAATCCTTTAAAATGGGTCTTACCATGCACCCACTATGAATTTCAACACTTATGAGACAGGGAGTAACAGATCAGGCAGTTCATTCATGTTGCACTTATCATGTTTTGAAAGTTCAATTGAGCCTTGCTGACTCGTCCTGGGGTTCCAGAGTTTTCATTTTGAATTATCAGTACTTTCAGTTAAAAAGGAGCTGCTTTGTTTTAAAAAAAAAGATGATAGAACTCTTAAACTAATTATAAGTGTTAATATTTGGGCTGTGATGTAAGAAAACCTGTCTTCGGGGTTTCTGATCAGTCATACCAAAAGCCATCAATAGCTTGGAGCAGAAGAATTTGTTCTATGTGTTCACTTATATAAACCTAGCGTCCTGTTTGAGGGACATAGGCAAACAGTGGAGACCCAGACAAGACGCCCCATAATGCGGCGTCTGATCAGGGTCTCCACTGTTTGCTTACAGAATGTTCTATCATTATTAGAATACAATCAAAAAATACTGCCAAACAACTCTTAAAAACGGAAATGGACTGGTCCAATTGATAACAGTGAGAAATTCCATTCAACATAAATGGGTTAACAGATAGTAACCGTACTCAGTACAATTTGTACAATTTAACAAATTCTCTGATTTCTGGAGCCTTGGCTGTTATGACCAAAATCCCTCCCCCTGGCTTTCAGCCTTGTGTAACAACTTGCCACTGTGTGACAATATTTACAAAGAAGAAGCTAGACTAACTTGTTAAAAAGCCTGGTAGTGACGAGATTAACAATGGCCTAGTTTAGCTACCCGCAGGACGCTATTTTGTCCAGTCTTTGCGGGATATCTTATCCTCTTTCACACGACCAAATCCTTTTATTGCTGGCCTGTGTCAACACCATATGGTCGTAATCGGCAAAACTCAAGAAGGATTAAGGATTTCTCGAGTTTGCAAAATTGTCCAAACAAAGTCACATTATACCATTAACATTATTTTGATGTTTTATACTCCTACAATAAGGAGCCTGGTAGCTCAGATCATGGGTGGATCCAGAGGGGGGACAGGGGGTCTAGATCCCCCCACCCCCGGAAAATCACAAGTTACTGGTACGGACCCCCCTCGAGAAGCAATTGGACCCCTTGGTCCAATTGCTACCTGAGGGAGGTCCATACGGCCCTCTGTCAAATACGTTGATGACTAATAAAAGAATTTTCTGGATCCGCACTTGCAAATAGTAGAGTGCTGGACTCGTGGCCAAGAGATCCTCGGATAGAATCTCGATTGAAACTCAACATTGTTTGTCATGATTTTGCAAGTACTGCGCTGCCTTTACATGGAAAATTTACAGTGTAATGCTTAAACACACTTTATGGCATTAGCAGGCTTTCAAGTGGGCCCTACTCTTCCTATTTTTCCAACTTTTCCCTACTTTTTATACCCCCCGCAAACTTTGTTTGTAGGGGGTATACTGTTTTCACGTTGTCTGTGTGTCCGTCCGTCCGTGCGTCCGTCCGTGCATCCGTCCGTCCGTCCGTCCGTCCGTAACGCTTTGTTTCCTTAATAACTCGAAGAGTCATTGCTGGATTTTCATCAAACCTTGCAAACATGTTCATATATGCAAGACAAATACTTTAGACAAAAAAGTAAGGGCTAGGGGCCGATTCTATTAGAGTTATTTCCCTTTGTAGTTCTAAATGGCTTTTAATATAGTGCTTTTTCCTTAATAACTCGAAGAGTCATTGCTGGATTTTCATCAAACCTTGCAAACATGTTCATATATGCAAGACAAATACTTGAGACAAAAAAGTAAGGGCTAGGGGCCAATTCTATTAGAGTTATTTCCCTTTGTAGTTCTAAATGGCTTTTAATATAGTGCTTTGTGCTTATGCTATTATAGGCCATATACGGGCCAATCAACTCCTACCACAGCTTTCGATGGAACAATTTGATACTTTTCCTATACAATGTAGACACATTGATCATATGCATGAAGGAGTTTAGTTCAGAAAAGATAATTTTTGACAAAATGACAGCTGTGAGAACTTAGACAATTTTTCCCTAATAAGGTGTTTGTATATGCATAGACAGTGCCTTTATGGGCCGATCAACTCCTACCACAGCTTTTTATGGAGCAATTTGATACTTTGCCTATACAATGTAGACACATGAAGAAGTTTGGTTTAGAAAAAAATATTTTTTGACAAAATGACAGCTGTGAGAACTTAGACAATTCTCCCTAATAAGGCTTTTGTATATGCATAGATGGTGCCTTCATGGGCCGATCAACTCCTACCACAGCTTTTGATGGAACAATTTGAGACTTTGCCTATACAATTTAAACACATTGAACATATGCATGAAGGAGTTTTGTTCAGAAAAAATAATTTTTGACGAAATGACAGCTGTGAGAACTTAGACAATTTTTCCCATATTAGGCTTTTGTATATGCATAGATGGTGCCTTCATGGGCTGATCAACTCCTACTACAGCTTTTGATAGAACAATTTGATACTTTGCCGATACAATGCAGACACATTGAACATATGCATGAAGGAGTTTGGTTCACAAAAAATGATTTTGACAAAATGACAACTGTGAGAACTTAGACAATTATTCCCTTATATGGCTTTTGTATATGCATGGATAGTGCCTTTATGGGCGGATCAACTCCTACTACAGCTTTTGATGGAGCAATTTGATACTTTGCGGATACAATGTAGACACATTGAACATATGCATGAAGGAGTTTATAATTTTTGTTTGCACAGATTCTACTGAAATCTTCTTATCAAAACTAAGGTCTTCTTGTTCGAACTATAACTTGCCAAGTTTTTTCACTGACTCTTACTGTGCGGGGGGTATCTAATAAGCATTGCTTATTGACTTTTTTCATTTGATCTGCTCCTACTTTTCCTTACTTTTTCATGAAAATGCCCTACTATCCCTACTTTTTTACGCCGATAATCCCTACTTTTTCACTACTTTTCTGTTGATGGGCACTTGAAAGCCTGCATTAGAACCTGCCCATTCTAAAATAAAATTTATGTCGAGATAAAAATGGCCAAATCAGCAATATGCCAGCTTCTCACCAAGACCACAAGAGCCCAATACCTTAGATTCATTTACAAGAAAATACATTTTTTGACCCTGGACCTTGACTTTGGGGTCCAGGTCACACAAAACTTTTCCAAAGACCCTCTAGATCATTGTGACCTATGCACCTGCAAAGTTTGAAGTTGCTACGTCCAATGGTTTAGAAGGAGATGCAATTACAAGAAACATGACAGACAGACAGTCAGGCACACACGGAGGATGGACAGAAATTAATAGCCGCTTTTTTTCTAAAGTAAAATACAGGTATAATAATTTTGAAGGGCTGTAAAGACTAAATTTTTTAGAATCCCTCAAATAAGTCCCATTACTAAGCTATGCTCAAGTGCTATAAAACAATACAAAATCCAATAAGCAATTATGACAAACCAATCACTGACAGAAAGCTCTTGTATTAAAACCAAACAATAGCCATGAATTATTGCTTTCTTTAATCCCACTGAGCTAGAATAAAAAGCCATCATCCTACTGTTTGCCGCTTAAAAGTATAAAACAGTACTGATATTTAGTGATATGTTTGATTTAGGTTTAGCTTTTGTGAAATTGATACCGCATTGATCCTCTGTTCCATAAACTTCACCATTAAAGCTTTTCTATTCAGAATGATGCTTTTGTCAGCTTAATATTACTACATTGATAAGGCGGGTCTCCAGATAAGAATTAGGGGATAACCGTATTCAAAATTTTCATTTGGGGAGGTATATCATGTATGAGGTCGGAAATTTAGTTTTACACATTAGCGGAGCTGTAGAAAGTCATTTCCGAGCGTATATCAAATGATATATCTTCTCAAATGATATAATTTTGAATATGGTTATCCCAATTCTAATGCGCTTGTAACATTTTTCGTGAAAATGTAGTTTGCTGTGCTTACAGCCAGGATATGTCAGCTGCGTAAAACCACTTGCCAATCAATGATCAGCGACATTATGCAATGATTTCGAATTTGTGACAGTATATCGTTGGTATACTGTTGCAAATTTCTAATGTTATCCAATCAGATGAGCAGCCGAAGCCACCGCGAGAAAGTAATTACAATTTTATGCACAAAAATTTGCTTATCTGCATGGCGATGAATTAAGGTTATTGTTCTTAATTAATCAAAGTTCAGCCTAATCTGAATCTACTGTTTTCATGTTCTTGTCTTCTGCTGATTATGTTCAAGATCCAGTTCATCTGGCTTGCATCTGGTGAAGCCAGCTGAATACTGAAATCTACACTGTTTATCCTCCACACAAAAGTTGTACAAATACAACCAGGCAACCACCAAGTTATCATTTCATTCCAATGATACATCTAAAGACAAGCTGTCAATTTTAAATTGGCTATCTATTATTGTCATTCAGGTGCATAACAAACTACAAAAAAAACTTGTTAATTTCTACATGCTCATTACACTGAAACATAAAAAGTAGTTGAGAAGTTTGTGAAAAACCTGTTTTTTGGTGCAAACACTCATTTATTGAATGGACTTATGTTGTAGGAACACACTGGAATTACCTCTATGAGGCAATTCCAATGTGAACCAACAACATATGTTACTGAAATTAAGGAAACCTATTTTGAAATATACGCTTAACAAGTATCATGTCCATTGGCTTTCCTCTTTCAAACATCTCAAACTGCCAATCAGTATTAAAATACCTGTCACTATTTGGCAAATTGTTTATATTTACAAGACCGCTTTATCACCAAATTTGATCTCATGAACTATGCTTTTGCTAAGCTGGTAGTTGCATGGTTGTAATGTAAACAACCCACAAATTAAGTACTGTAATCAGTATGTGCTTATTTATTAAGTCATCTATGGTATTTTTCTCCATTTCAGCCTGTGGAGTCTATTGGTAATTTCAAAGACAAGTTACAAGTGCCTGAGAACGGATATAGATTTCAACGAAATGGACATTGTGACGTATGTGACACTCATGTCAATCAGCTGAAACAGGAAGCTGTCACCATGGTTCAGAGTATTCAACACGCACAGAGTGAATCTATCTCAGCGACCAATATACCTCAGCTAATTGGCTCTATTAACCTATCGCCCAGGAAAGGATCATTATCCGGGGTACCCCATGTCAGGTAAGTTGAGCAAAAAACAAACCTTTACTCAGTTGCACACAGTTTGGTCTGAATCACCCTTAAGCACTTCATACAATACCAACTTAAGCATGAAATATATCGTACTAAGCAAGGTCTACACTTATGTATGTGGTATATCATGGTTTGTTCAACTGTACAGGAGATAATCCACTCGCTAAAGCTTGTGTATTATCTCCATGTACAGGCGGACGAACCATGATATAACTATTACTTAAACGGTAGTCATGAAAAATCTGTGCTGCAAATTATTTCTGATCATTTCTATACAGTATTGCTTTCAAAGACACTAAGCAAGCACAGAAGCTTCTTTGTTACATACCAAATAAGTTGCTGCAAGTCTTTTGTGCCCATTAAAAAGATAGCTTGCAACCAGTTTAGTTCAAGGGACATTTTAATAGCAGTTGAATAAGTCCTTTCCAGGACATTGGCAATTTCTTTGCAGTTGTCTTGTGTTTGGTTGCAGAGGTCATGGAGTAACATCACTTGACGTTTGAAATATATTCAAGGTCTTGATTGCATAAGTCAGCAAGTGAGTTTGACCAGGAAATGCCACAATCATATACCACAGACCAACCCATGGCACCGTGAGGAAGAGACACAGCACAATGACAGTCACACAACAGCAAGAATACAATGACAATGAAGTAAAATAATCATCTCTGTCTTCCTTAGCAAGATGATCGCAAAATTAGAAAGGACATATCACTAATGACAAAACCACAAAACAAAGACCGAACACAAACCCCCACACACACAATGGGAGCTACAACAAACTGAATAAGCAATAACACAATCACCACCCTAGAATGGACACAGATTGCTAAGGCCAGAATTTTTTTATTAGTTGATTTACAAACCCTCCTACTGTAATTTTCCGGAAAGTAGGAAAAAAAATAAAATTTAATTAATTTTTTTTTATTTTATCGGCCGACAGTAAATATTATTTGTTTTGTTGGATAAAAAATTATTTTTTGAGGTTCTGTCTGCGTATTTTTGAGAGAGACACTGTAAAAAGTGATTGTCCTGTCCAGATTTTTAGGAAAATGATAAAATATTTAAAAATTCAATACAGACTGTTGGTTTGCCTTACTTGTTTAGATATAAAAAAAGAATAAAAAAGCTCTGAAAATGACCAGTTAACTGGTCATTTTCAGAGCTTTTTTTATTTATTTTTTTTTCGTCCCCCCCGACCCTAAATCTGAAAAAAAATTCCCGTAAATCAACTTATAAAAAAATCTAGCCTAAAAACAGAAATATTGAAATTTTTTGCTGAAGAGGTAAGCTTTATATAGGGAGCAAGGAAAGTCCCTGCTCATGTTTGAATTAAGTTTATTACCTTGTTGAGGGGGCTACCAGATTATTTGAAGCCCATTAAAGTGTCAAAGATTACATGGATTGGTGAATTATTGCTACTAGAATTACATCAAGTTGACAAGAAGAACAAGCACTAGAGAAATATTGAGAGGGCTATTTAGGTAAGCAATAAATCTTGATGCACAGAGCTGCACACAGAAGGTACATTAGGCTGAGGTAGATAAAGGTCAGTGTCCATCAGTAGTTTCAGCCATTTTACTTTCAGTAGCATGATGGCCATTCTGAGTACAGTTAAAGGGAATAGTCAAGTGGGGTTGCTATGACAAACATATATTGATTTTGTAAGATCTGTAATTTTAACTTGAATATTCGCTATGATAAAATATACTTGAACACAGAACTTGAACTGCTGATTTACCAGCAACTACCTGGAAAGAGAACAAAAACACTCCATATAACAACTTTTACTTGGAAATAGATACAATAGACCTTGAACACTCCATTTGATATTTTATCATGTATGATTGGTTATTTTCTTACATTACAATTTTATATACTTTCCTGGAAAACTGTTATGCTTTAATAAGGGTTCAATCTTTGTCTTATATATACCAGCAACATTTTCTATGTATGATATATCACCAACAACATCTCTGACTGATTTATCAGCAACAACATCTATGTCTGATTTATCAGCAACAACATCTATGTCTGATTTATCAGCAACAACATCTCTGTCTGATTTATCAGCAACATCATTTATTATGTTTTATCAGCAACAGCATCTATGTTTCATCAGCAACAACATTTCTGTCTGATATATCAGCAACAACACCTTTGTCTTTTTTATCAGCATTTTTTCTGATTTATCAGCTACTCTCTTGTCTGATACAACAGCAACAACATCTATGTCTGATTATAAGCAGCACCGATGATACACCAATGGCTGATTGGCAACATCTTTGTCCAATTTATCAGCAACTCTTTCTATGTCTGTTATCAGCAACTCTTTCTATGTCTGATACATCAGCAACAGTATCTATGTCTGATTATTTATGAGCAATGGCATCTATTTCAGATTTATCAGCAACTCTTTCTAAGTCTGATTTATTGGTAACTCTTTCTATATAAGTAACTCTTTTATGTTTGATTATCAGCAACACTTTCTATGTCTGATTTATTGGTAACTCTTTCTTTATCAGTAACTCTTTCATGTCTGATTATCAGCAACACTTTCTATGTCTGATTACTTATCAGCAATTGCATCTATGTCAGATTTATCAGCAACTCTTACAATGTCAGATTTATCAGCAACTCTCTCTGTGTCTAATACATCAATAGCATCACTTATGTCTGATTTATCAGAAACAAAATCTATGTCTAATTTATCAGCAACACCTATGCTAAATATCAGAAACTTTTTCTGTGTCCGATATATTAACAACATTTTCTTTATCTGATTTTTCAACAACTTTTATGTCTGATATATCAGCAACAGCATCTCTGTCTGATATATCAGCAACAGCATCTCTGTCTGATATATGAGCAACAGCATCTCTGTCTGATATATCAGCAACAGTATCTTTGTCTGGTATATCAGCAACAGCATCTCTGTCTGATATATCAGCAACAGCATCTCTGTCTGATATATCAGCAACAACATCTCTGTCTGGTATATCAGCAACAGCATCTCTGTCTGATATATCAGCAACAGCATCTCTGTCTGATATATCAGCAACAGCATCTCTGTCTGGTATATCAACAACAACATCTCTGTCTGATATATCATCAACAGTATCTTTGTCTGGTATATCAGCAACAGCATCTCTGCCTGATATATCAGCAACAGCACCTCTGTCTGGTATATCAGCAACAGCATCTCTGCCTGATATATCAGCAACAGCACCTCTGTCTGGTATATCAGCAACAGCATCTCTGCCTGATATATCAGCAACAGCATCTCTGTCTGATATATCAGCAACAGCATCTCTGTCTGATATATCAGCAACAGTATCTTTGTCTGGTATATCAGCAACAGCACCTCTGTCTGGTATATCAGCAACAGCATCTCTGCCTTATATATCAGCAACAGCATCTCTGTCTGATATATCAGCAATGGCATCTTTGTCTGATTTAACAGGAACAACACATATGTTTGAATAATCAGCAACAGCATTTATGTCCAATTTATACTTGTACCTCTGATATAGCTCTGCACCATTTTCTATGTCTGATCCAAGCCGTATTTCTAGCCCTAGCTTAGAAATAGAATTTTTCTTTATTTCTTCATAAAAACATTTATTGTGTTGCTCAAAGCTCAAAGTATTCCAAACACATCTGGCCCAGAGGTTATAAAAAATTCATGCTCAACTCCATCTGAGCATGAAATTTATCCTGCTTATAAATGTTAAAATGCCAACAATTGTTGGCATTTTAACATTTATTAACAGGATAAATACACCATCTGATGTGTTAAGCAGGGAAAAATCTTTAATTTTCAGTATTTTAGTTCTTATGAGCAGTTGAAAAAACATGTTCAGATGATTTGACCATGAAAAAAGTATTACTACGTAGGGTGCTGCTTACTTCACCATAGTACGAGCTTTTTAGACTATGGTTGTATATTATTTCTTTCCTGTAGACAAATGTCTGCCTTGTATAGATTTTCAATGCCCTCTCTCAGAAGGGAGTGTTTTCTCCGTCTTGAAGTCGGTTTATGACATTACATTAAGTCATATCTTTATGACATCTTCAAGCATTTACAAATTACAAACTTTTGGTTGGATTGATATGGTTGTGATATTAACATTATGTAGCCTCACATAAAATTTATCCTCAAAAATCTGGAGCACATAGTGCTCTAAAGTTACAGAGGCTGAACTAGTGGGCAAAGAGTATCTGCATGCCTTGACCGCTGATATTCTTTGCAAACACTTTGGACCCAGATCCAACAAAATGTCAGCCCTGTTCTAGATCCAGATTGTTTGACATTGATGATATTCCTGAACAATATTTTGGGGGAAAAAATCAGCAGATGAAAAAAAAATCATGAAAAAATTACCCAGCATACAAATAGTTGTCATCATCTGAGGTTCAGTGATCTCTGATGAATGTTTTGGTTGCTGCTACTGTCCTGCCAGCCAAGAGTGACAGTGATGTTCTGTTTTGTTTACAAAGTTAAAAGACAATCGATAGATCACTTGTGTATTAATCCTATCCACAGGATAGGATTAATAAACAAGTGATCTATCGATTTGCGTTTCCTTAAGTGAAGTGTACAAGTTAGTGTTAAACTTAGCAATTGTTAAAAAAGTATTACGTCACTGTCACTCTTGGTTGGCACGACAGTACTTAAGTTTTTATCAACTAAAACAGAAGATGCAGATACTCAATAGAAGATCACGTTTTTGGCCAGAGTTGGTAAATTAAAAAAAAGTAAGCCACAATTTTTTTGTATTTAGCTGTTAATCCTTGGCAAGTTGAAGTGACCTGCACTCTGACAAAGGTAATTTTAAACATAAAAGTGTCAAAAATATTATTACTGTTTTACTATAGGGTATGCAAATTATGCAAATAGACCAAAATGTTAATACTTTACACAAGCAGGTGACATATTCTAAGCCCAAAGGATAGTGGCTCAGTGATAGAGTGCTTGACTCGAGACCGAGAGGCTGCGGGTTCGAGCCTCACCGGCGTCACTGCGTTGTGGTCCTTGAGCAAGACACATTTATCCTAGCTTAGTACTGGTTCAATCCAGGAAGACCCGTCCCTGTTTAACTGAAATATTGTTGATGGGACGTAAAGAATCAAATCAAACTAACAAACAAACAATAAGCATACTCACAAATTAAAATGCTTCTAGATTCACTTGAAGTAAAAGAAGAAACTTTAACAGTAAAAAGTTATGCTCTGATGAAAATCTCAATGGTTGATGACTAAAACTGCATGATTGAGGAGAAAAGTAGGGCTAGGAGGACAGTGGCTCTGTCTGCTATTGGCAACCATGGAGAAGAACAGACTGTCCAAGAGCTATTGTTACATTGGATTGTATGCATTCATCATTGGCACTAATTATCAGTCGGTAACGTATCAGGGGTGGCAAGTTCGATCCCGGCCGGTCCCATACTTTCGCTGAGATTGATCATGAAATAATTTCTTCGGCTATTCTCCTCCCTTTGTTGATTCAAGAAGGGTTGTTGTCAGTTACATGCATGAAGTACTGGTTTAAACCGCTTAGTCAAGCTTGCCCAGGAAAAAAGTGTGGTTAGGTGAACTGACCGTCCCAACATTACCATAGCTGTTGACTGGGACTTAAAGCATCAAACAAATTATCTGTTGAACTTGCAGTCAGTGTCCTTGAACACCTAAGGTTGGCTCATTGTATGTCAGGTCCATTATAGATGTATGTGTATAAGGTCTCAAAGCTTTTCTTTTTTTTCAAAATTAACTTTTTGTGAAAAATTATGTACAGCGGCAAACAGCTTGGATCCAGATTAGGCCCGACATATTGTAGAGCCTGATCTGGATCCAAACTGTTTGCAAGATTATCAGCAGAAGATATTGGCAGATAAGGATTTAACAACTTTCTGTCAGTGTGTCTATATGTCTGTCTGCTTAATTAGCTCTGTAGTCCAAAATATTGACAAAATAAGTATATTATAGTCTTTGATATCTAGATTAGCTCATCATGTTAACAGGCCCATTAAGATAAGTGCCCCATTATCACTCCAGCTTTATCCCAGGTCACTGCTATCTATATGAAACATGATATGCCCATTTCTACTTGGCTTCAGTATTGCAATGGTTTGAGGGGTGTGTGTGTTGTGTTTGAGGGGTGGGGGTGATTTTATAGTTTTATACTAAGGTCCAGGGATCCTCCACCTTTTTGCAAGGTATTGAAGGCAGTCCTTATGATAGCTTATACATGTAGCTTGTTTGGGGTTTTACATCCCAGATAGCAGCTATGGTCATGTCGAGACAGTCAGTTAACCTACCCACGCTTTTTTCTGGGCAAGCTTGACTAAGCAGTTGTTAACGTAACTGACACAAGAATAACCATAGAAAAATATTTCATGATCAATCTCCACAAAAGTATGGGACCTGCTTGGGATCAAACTCACAACCCCTAGATCTGCAATCAGACTCACTTCCATTTGTGCTAAAGGACCCGGTAATGATAGCTCATTAAATCCTCTCATAAAGGTGTAATACTCCACTGCCCTCTTCCCCCAATCCTATCCTCCACATAATGGGATGGATGGGGGATTGTAGGGCCAATGAAGTGGGTTTTTCAGCGTAAAATTGCGATTATTTTCTTATCTATTAGTTTAAACATGTGTTCTTTTGAATATCCACAACATATGTTTTGGTTGAGAAATAAGAACATTAGTTTTTCCTTACGCACCCTTATCTGGGGGCCTGAGTATTGGGTACCATTAACATATGTTTTTGGTTGAGACAGAAGAAAATTAATTTTTGAATACGCGCCTGTGACCAGTGCATAACCTAACATAAGCTTTAATGTTTGTCACAAAACTGATGATATTGGCAGTCTGATTAGACCCTGATAGGAATGCATTTACATCAGTTGCCCCAAATCGGACAACAATTTAAGGCACAGTCCAACCAGGTATTATAAAGCCAATAATATAACCAGTAATGGTATGGGATAAGCGAATAACAAGTTTTAAATTCATACAAAAGTATTTAAGAGGGCTTGTTATTATCAATAGCGGTTATTAGGTGGTTTGTGCACCAGGTAGTTCGGTCAGTTATTTTGGATGAATGAATGGGTATTTGACACATTTGGAGAAATCTATTTTATTTTTAAACTTAAATGATTTGTGATATAATCGTTATTGTTTAGATTGGAATTTACTTTGTGTTTGTATAAGAAATATTATTTGGAAACAGTGAATAATGGTTCAACTTTCAGTTCTTGAATTATTGAAAGTATTTTAATTATTTGTGTTGTGGAATAATTCATTTCTGTAAACTGTAGAGCCTAGAGTTGTTCTGTTACTGTTGGAATTTTATGCTGGAGCTAATTTTGGAATAACGGGTGTAAAGATCAGAAGGTTGAAGTGACAGGTACAGTATTATACTTCATTTCTATACATGCACAGATTCAGAGGGGGACATTACCTGGGGGTCTGGACCCCATCCACCCAAAAAGCTAAAGGGTTTCTTAGCAACACTGGTCCGGATCCCCCGAAAAATCACAGATTCAAAGCCAGCATTCTATGTTGGGCAATCATCTGCCCGCCAGCAAAACTCCATTTAAATGGCCTTTCGCTGGCAGGCTGATGATGGCTCGCCTATAGTAGTATTTGGTTCAACTCCTCCTCTCATCAACTTCTCCCTCTCATCACCTTAAAAAATAAAGAAAAAAGAAAAGCAAAAAAAATTTCTAAGTTTTAAGGTTGTTCCCCCTCTGTCAAAACTTTCTGGATCCCCGCATGCTATACCCTCTGGAGACAGATAGTTGGTAGGTCTTGTTGATGTAGTTCATTGCACGATTTCCTCATCATGGTAAGAGTACCAGTACAGCATCTCCAAGTTCACACCTTGACTCTTTGCATGCTGGATACCGTTATTTTAAAAATATATATACAGTCTGCTGATCTTTTCAAAATTTGTTTTAGTTGATGATTTACATCCCAGTCAACATTTTTCAGTCAGGTCAGGATGTTTTCCTGCCTTCCTGGGTTGAACCAGTACTAAGTTTCTTGCTGAAGGAAACAAAGCAGAGCCTCCAGTGAGTCTCAAACTAGAAACTCTAAGACTACCACTGAGCTCCTCTAAAAAGATAACATTTTTTAGAAAATTCATTCAGGAATACCATCGTTGTCTGCTGATCACCTTTGCAAACAGTTTGGACCCAGATCAGGCCCGACATTTTGATTTGGACACTGATTATATTCCTGAAAGAATTTTTGAAGACAGTTGAATTTGAAAAAATCCACAGATGACGTTAAAGGAAGACAGTATCAGCTCTAGCAAGCCAGGCATAAATGAGCAGATATGTCTGTGTGCATGAAGAAAAATGATGCCAAAGTCGGGGGTTCTAGTCCACATCCAAGGGGAACACTAGTTGAAGGCTCTAACCACCTGAGCTACCAGAGTAGTCCTGTCCAAACCACCATCCGGGACATGTAGCGCAGTCCGTAATTGTGTCTGACTGCAGATACATGTCTGACTGCAGATCCAGGGGTCGAGAGTTCGATCCCGGCCAGGTCCCATTCCAGGGTTTTTTCTCAGCATTTTGGTAACATGACCCGACCCCTAGAATTGGGAATTTCCGCATCGTTTTATAGAAAATTGGGAAAAAACACACCCTATAATAAAAACAAAAATATCAAGTATTTCGTTTATTCAACTTCTTACTCTTCACTGACTCATAAGCAAATTCTGAAATCTGATTTACCATTTGTTGTGGGTGCTCAAAAGAACCCTCTCATTAAGATGGTTCTTTTGAGTACTCACAACATATGTTTTGCTTGAGAAATATAAGAATATTTTTTCTAAACAGCACTCTTATCTAGAGGCCTGGAAAGGTTAAACTTAAAAGTAATATAGGCCTAATAATATTGTCATCGCTGCTGTCATGATTTGAATGAGTGTCATCACACTGAGAAGGTACACCAGCGGATGTCGACGGACAATTTTTTGTGGAAGCAGACGATTCGGCAATTTCGGCCGATGCTTCTACTTTTTCGGTCTGTTTGGGGGTGATATTTGCAGAATTCTCCGATGCTAATGCTTGCTGACGAAAAAGCACATCTATTTTTTACTTGATTCCGTTTTTTTAGTTTCTCTCTGTAATATTTCGTATTGTGCGACATCGCGAAAATATGTTACAAGCTTTTTCTTTTTTTGTTATGAGAAAGGTGCCCCGTTTAATCTAAATTAATACGCCAGAGTAGGGTACCAGTAAAATAAACCATGTGTGTTTATTACAAACTCCCCGGCACCTTCTCGAATAAATTCTGCTGAATTGCCGCAAAGGGACGTTACCGTTTGGGAATTGCAATATTTGGTTATTTCCCTTGTATCATTCGGACTGTTCGGACCCGCTCTTTCAACCACAAACATAAACATCGTAAAATGGCATTATTTTGTTATTTTTTCTCCCGTTTTTTTTTTTTGTTCCTTGAATTGGGAATTTTCTTATTCAAATTGGGAAAAAAACATACTTTTTGGCATTGGGAACACGACCGAATATCGGTCGTCAAAACGGGCCAAAAAAAACCCTGCATTCTTTCGTGGAGATTGATCATGAAATAATTTCTACGGCCATTCTCCTCCCTTCCACTGATTCAAGAGGGTTGTTGTCAGTTACAAGAGCAAAAGTATGTACACAAAGTACTGGTTAAACACTTAGTCAAGCTTGCCCAGGAAAACTGTGGTTGGGTGAACTGACGGTCTCAACATGACCATAGCTGTAGACTGAGATGTAAATAACCAAACCAAACAAACAAACAAACAAAACTTCTAGTCCTTAGCTTTTTCAGAGCTAAGCCAGTTGGCTTTCTATCAGAACTCTGCCAAATAGCACTTGGCTCTGAAGATGAACTGAACCTGTCAGCCAACAATTCTGAAAGCATTATAATAAAACCAGGAGGAAAAATGCCTACCAAGGTGAGGCTTGGACCTAAAGATCTTTATAGCAGTACTGGAGTTTTCTAACCACCTGAGCTATCCCAGCAATCCTGTTCCAAACACTCCTACAGACACTCAGTGTCTAACCCTTCTCCCTCTTCTCATTAATTCTGGAGAATAATAGATGCATATCTGCCATAGCTCTCTCAGATTCTACCATTTAAACCCATCCACCAACATATTGTAGTGTTACCAGGGGATAAATAATGCCAGATGTGGGGCTTAAACCCATGACCTCAGGACTACTATTTTGGTGCTCTACCTGAACTACCGGGCGTAGTACTTACCTGCATCAACAGATACTTCACCATGCAAACAGCACCAAATGTTATATTGGAAATTCTGAAATTTTCACGAATAGCATTAAAAGACCTATTTGCCACGTCAAAAATTCACGATCATTTACCTACATCAGTAAACGTCCGAGTGATTTCACCATTTTGCTAGATTTTTATTTTCCCAAACTTTGTGGAGCATCCCTTAAGCTTCCTGAAATTAAAATCCTCATGAAAACTTCTGAATTTACAGTATGATGGGCTTATTTTTGACTAAGAAGGGATGTTTTACAATTGTGAGGGCTAAAACTGGTCAAATCAAGCTTTGGATTAATGGGCTTTCCAAGTGACTTTAATTGAGGCAGTGGGTGGACAGCCAATTATTATGAGTAGATTAGAAGGGTGTTCAGCTACCTAGCTAGTTTTCTTACATTATGGACCAGTACATGAGATTTCTCCTAAGTCTATACTTTGTGTATATGAGAATTTAAGGATCTAGGAAGACAGCGCCTATGCACAGGCTTGTTATAATTAACTCTTTGCCTGCTAGTGTTGGCTGCTGATAACCTAAATGCAAGCTGTCAGATAGGGATCCAAACTGTTCGGAAAAAAATAGGCGTCAACAAAACTCAGAATGCAAAGGGTTATAAATTGTGAACTTCATTTAAAAATTTGCAGATGAAGATCAGAGTTTCTTCAGCCGCTACCTATATATGGGCCTCAACGCGAGAAACCCTGTCTTCTAGGTTTGCATACAGCAAAGGTGCAGACCAGCCTGTGCTTCCGCGCAGACTGATCAGCACCTTTGTTATAAGCTTGTTGGAAAGTATCATGTCTAGAGTTGCTACAACCGAAATTGCAATTTCCTAGCTAATCTCTGTAGCTGAGGAGATTGGTTTGTTTCACCCCAAAGACACCCAGCAGGCACACAACCTTGAAACGTCGAACCAATGTCGATGCGACGTCATGACGTCGCACCGACATTGGTTCTAGGTTGTTTTGACGTCATGTGCCTGCTGGGCAGGTTTTCTTGTGTCGAGTCCCAAATTCTTGATAAAGAAGCCTGAGGAAGAAGCTTTCAACCCAAAATTTTGTTGTTTTTTCTCTGTAGGAAAATGGTTAAAACATTTGTCAAGTAATTACTCTGTTAATCTGAAATTCTAGTCGCTATTTGAAACAGATCTGAAATGATTAACAAAAGACAAGAAAAGTGATACCTAACATGGTGTAACAGAGTAATATAGGCCACCTTGTTGCAAAAAACTTGTCTGATAACCATCAGTAAGAAATCTTTGATCCCCTGGCTTTGATCGATGAGCCTGCGCGAGGACACTGTTTAAGACTGACAATTAATAAAGGTTTGACAATTAATAAAGGAACACAGAAGTTAATGAGACAACTCAAAAGACAGTGTGACCCAAAATAGTCTTTTAAAGTTTTAAATTGGGGTAAAATATTCCTTTTTTGAGTAAATGTTCATTGAAACTTTTAGACTCTGATGTGACCGTCAGGATGTGCAGATTCATCTGAGCCGTTGCTGGTATCCTATGGAATTTATACCAAAATCTCATGTTCTGGTTCATATATATTTCTTCTATGACTTCACAACATGCCTCAAATGATTATGCACAGCACATTTGTTTGTGTTGATACTTTACACCCCATTCAACAGTTTATCAGTCATGCCTTCCAGGATGGAATGAGGATATAGTATCTTTCTTCAGGGCACAGTAGGTATTACTTGACTTTTTGGTTACTGTAAAGGCGGCACCTCATGAATGTGTAATTAGGACTGGTCAACCTTAGATAAAAGCTGAATTATTCAAAAGTAACTGTATCATCTTGCGCCATTACCTCAGTATAGACGCAAAAAACCTTATTTAGTCCAAAAACGCCAGCAAAATAACTGCATCTGAAATCTCAATTTAACATAAGCATAGAGGCAAACATTGCGGACCCAGATCAGACTGCTCCTACAGGAGCACAGGAGCAGTCTGATCTGGGTCCACACTGTTTGTCTGCGAGGCTTCAAATATTTTAGTGGACGTCACAAACATACATTTTGTGATTTTGCACCGTAAGGGTTAAGAAATGTGAGTTCAGTGTGTGTATACGGTTAGGATTTTCATGAAATACACGCACGTTTGCGCGGCCCAAAAAGCTGATTAACTCTTTATCAAATTATACAAAAAAACCTGATTTCCCTTCCCTAGCAGATGAAATAGCCAAACCACGCCCAGATATGAATATTAAAGTTGCCACCTTTACAGTAAGCGAAAAGTCAAGTATTAAAAAACAGTGCCTCTGGTGAGTTCCTCAAGTCTAACATTCTACCACTGAGCGACTGCGCTCCTCACACAACATATGGGTGACTTACTAATTCCTTTTAATCTTTAAAGCACCTCCTTTATTTCATAGCAGATGATATTTCAGAAAAAAAGAAGAAGCAAGCTAGTCTTGAAATTCCAATAAATCATCACATGGTCAGACAATTCAAATGAAATACGAAGTCATATGTTGCTTCTTAAACCTTATTTGCGCTGAGACAGGCCAAAACTCCATAGAGTTTTGGCCTGTCTAAGCACAAATAAGGTTAAAATAAATAAAATAACCAGCGATTTGTTTTCTTCTTAGATTGTGACTTGTAAGTGTTAAGAGGGCTTAATAATTATAATGCTAGATTAAAAAGTATGAAATGAATTATGAAGTAAGGCAGTACTGGTTTAATTGAGAGGAAAAGATTTATATTCTTAGGGAGATAAGCTGTTGTAATGCATTTGAATAATTTTACTGGCAGGCATTCCATTTGACTGCCTATAATATACTGACTGTGGTTTAGCCTGCATTCAATTGTTTTGCTTTATGTCCCTGGGGTATATTGTGCATGTCATTGGGTTGCCTATGGTCTAGTCCAAGAGGTAGATTGTTCATACCATTGAGTTGCCTTATGATCCTGTGATCTAGACCAAGAGGTTGATTGTGCATACCATTGGGTTGCCTCTGGTCCATAGGTATATTGTGCATACCACTGGGTTGCCTTTTGGTCATGTGTTCTAGTCCCAAGAGGTTGATTGTGCATGTCATTGGGTTGCCTATGGTCTATAGGTATATTGCACACGCAACTGGGTTGCCTTTTGGTCATGTGGTCTTAGAAGCCCAAGAGGTTGATTGTGCATACCACTGGGTTGCCTTTTGGTCATGTGTTCTAGTCCCAAGAGGTTGATTGTGCATGTCATTGGGTTGCCTATGGTCTATAGGTATATTGCACACGCAACTGGGTTGCCTTTTGGTCATGTGGTCTAGCCCAAGTGGTAGATTGTGCATACCATTGGGTTGCCTATGGTCATGTGGTCTAGATCAAGTGGTAAATTGTGCATACCATTGGGTTGCCTATAGTCCTTTGATCTAGTCCAAGAGGTTGATTATGTATACTGTTGGGTTGCCTATAGTCCAGTGGTCTAGTCCAAGAGGTTGATTATGCATACCATTGGGTTGCTTATAGTCCTGTGGTCTAGTCCAAGAGCTACATATGCATGCCATTGGGTTGCCTATGGTCCTGTGGTCTAGCCCAAGAGGTAGATTGTGCATACCATTGGGTTGCCTTATGGTCCTGTGGTAAGCCCAAAGGGTATATTGTGCATAACACTGGGTTACCTTATGGTTCTGTGGCCTCGTCCAAGAGGTATATTGTGCATATCATTGGGTTCCCTTATGGTCCTGTGGCCTAGCCCAAGAGCCAGATTGTGCACACCATTGGAATTGCTATATGGTCTTGTGGCCAAGCCCAAGAGCCAGATTGTGCACACCATTGGGTTGTCTTATGGTCATGTGGCCAAGCCCAAAATGTAGATTGTGTATACTATAGGGCTGCCTTAAGGTCCTGTGCCCAAGCCCAAGAGGTAGATTGTGCATACCATTAGGTTGTCTATACCAAGAAGTATATTGCCTTATGGTCTTGTGATTTCATTGGGTTGCCTTATGAATCTGTGGATTGTGTGGCCTAGCCCAAGAGGTATATTAGATTCCCTAATGGTCCTGTGGACTGAGCCCAAAAGGTAGATTGTGCATACCATTGGGTTGTCTTATAGTCCTGTGTCCTCGTGTAAGAGGTAGATTGCGCATACAACTGGGTTGCCATTGGTCCTATGGCCTCGTGTAAGAGGTAGATTGCGCATACAACTGGGTTGCCATTGGTCCTATGGCCTCGTTCAAGAGGTAGATCGTGCATACAACTGGGTTGCCTATGGTTCTATGGCCTCGTTCAAGAGGTAGATCGTGCATACAACTGGGTTGCCTATGGTTCTATGGCCTCGTTCAAGAGGTAGATCGTGTATACGACTGGGTTGCCTATGGGTCTATGGCCTCGTCCAAGAGGTAAATTGTGCATACAACTGGGTTGCCTATGGTCCTATGGCCTCGTCAAAGAGGTAGATTGTGCATATCATTGGGTTGCCTTGCAGTACTGTGGCCTATCCCAAGAAGTATATCGTGCATTTCATTGTGGATTGTGTGGCCTAGCCCAAGAGGTATATTGTGCATACCATTGGATTGCCTTATTTTCCTGTGGTCTTGCCCAAGTGGTAGATTGTGCATGTCACTGGGTTCCCTCCCTTATCATCCTGTGGCCTAGCCCAAGAGTTAGATTGAGCATGTCATTCCGTTGCCTTTTGGTTTTGAGGTCTAGATCAAGAGGTAGCTTGTGCATACCATTGGGTTGCCTTGTTCTGTGGCCTGAGCCCAATAGGTATATTGTACATGTCATTTGGTTGCCTTATGGTCTAGGGGTATATATTCAGCATACCATTTGGTTGCCTTATGGTCCTGTGATCCAGTCCAAGAAGTATATTGTGCATATTATTTGGTTGCCTTATAGTTCTTTGGTCTAGCCCAAGAGCAATATTGCCCATTCCATTGGCTTGCCTGATAGTCTTTGGGACATTGAGATGGTTCTTTGAGCAACCAAAATAACTGATGATCGAGGAAGAAAATGATTTAAATTTTACGCTAAATTTTTTTGCTTATCTGGACCTATGATAGTACTTTGCCCGCTCTCTTTTTCTTCAAAGATATTCAATAATTTACCAGTGATTTATTCCAATCTGATAAAACAGTTTAATGTAGTTTTAAACATTTAAGGTGATTTTACCATAGATAATTCTACATCTGTTGAAAAAGTCTGCCTTTAGATCAAATCATTTCAAGCTATTAGCTTAATTTTATCAGATCTTTGTCCCCTTTCTTTCAAAAATAGGCAATTCCAGATAAATTGTTCACCTCTGGAATATGTGTATATGCTATAGTTTGCTTGAAAATATGTGTATGCACGCTTCAGAATTGGCTCACTCATTTTGTTACGCGCTTTTTAAAAGTGTGTTGTGAACTTAAAAGCATAAATGAAAAAACAACCTTATTAAGCGCTACCAAATTTTGCAGCATATTTTATCTTCTTTTTTTCACAAATAAGCCTTAATTTTCCTCAAACAGTTGTGTTTGGCACTAATGGTTTAAAACCAGCTCTTTGCATACTGGGAAAATTTGCACATTTTTTTTAAATCCAGATCAGGCCTGACATTTTGTGGGGCCTGATCTGGGTCCAAATGTTTTTGCAAATGTTATCAGCAGATGACAAGACAGGTTAAGAGGTTAATGCCATTAAATCTAAGTTAATGATGGTTGTTTTATCACTTCAAAGAGATTTTCCTTTATTTAAAAATCTGATCTAACACTAATTTTAACCTGATAGTGTAATGGAAATTTAGCTGAAGGAAATTTGAAACTTATTTGTGAGTCAAAACTATTTATCAGAGAAGTCATCCAAAATTTAGTAAATTACTTAAAGCTCTGAAGAAAAAAATTTCAAATGATTTTTTTTCTTTTTTTCTTTTTTAGTTTTGAATTAAGTTACTATCTGATATTCAGAATTTTAGCTGTTGGTTGTTTTTTTATGTTTGTGTGTGTGTGTGTTTTTTTTTTTTTTGGTAATTAAGTCGGAGGACTGTAAGTATAGTAATCACAACGGATAGGCGGCAATCAAAAACGTTAAAACTATCGACAAACATAGATAAAAATCGTTAGAAACAGAGTTTTT
This sequence comes from Loripinus fragilis, assembly GCA_964019695.1. NCBI lineage: Eukaryota > Metazoa > Mollusca > Bivalvia > Lucinida > Lucinidae > Loripinus > Loripinus fragilis. Next base: position 123,798,660 of record OZ026514.1, on the reverse strand, counting down.
GATTGCCATTTGTCACCGGACTGGCGACAAATGGCAATCAAAAACACTGTTTCTAGCGATTTTTGATCCACATTCGTCCATTGTTAAGAGCGTTTTCGATTGCCGCCTATCCGGTGTGGTAATGGGTGATGTCACTGTACCTAATTAGAATATTGTACCTAATTAAAATATGATAAATTGACAGTTTATTTACTCTCAAAATTTTTGTTTTTATGGAATATGAACCATCCTTCAACTCAACAATAGGGCCTTAATTGGTATAATTTGAACAGGCCTAATTGGTTAGAATTTCTAATTGATTTTCACTTGATTATTTGTATCTTCCTTTTATTTATTATATTTGCAAATTCAAAATTTCTGGACACCTTTAAACCCTTAACCTGCCATCAAAGGCCAGTATTCTTTTGTCTAGAAAATGTTGCTTAACCCTTAAAGCGCCAATCGCAACAAAAGTTGTCTGCTTTTCTCGTCTGCTGAAATGTTAAAGAAGCCTCTATGACAAACAGTGTGGACCCAGATCAGTCTGCTCCTATCTGTTTGCTTCTATACTTTAATTTGTCAGTAATGTTAGGCAACTATTTGCAGCAGACGACTTCAGCAGACGTAATTTTTTTCTTGGCGCTTTAAGGGAAATATTCAAATGCAATCCAGACTGATTTGATCATGGATACAAACACAATGAACCCTCAGGAGCAGTTTGATCTGGGTTCACATTGTTTGCAATATTGACTACCAAACTGCATATGCCCAGAACTTGCAGCAAACTTATAAACAAATTTTGGACTGGTTAGTGGAATATTTCCTGCAATAGTAAGAGAGATAATCCATGTAGCCTTATTACTTCAAATTCTGCTTTGGTTGTTGGAAGTCATGCTATTGACAGGCAGTCATGCTGTCACCCTCACCCACTACCCCCCCCCCCCCCACCCACCCACACACACACAGACACACACTCTCTTATTATTACCACTGTCTTCTGCTGATCTAGCTCTACACTGTTACGTCCAAGATCTGCAAGACATATGGGTCTTGCATAATTGGTACACATTCAGAAACATTTAGAACACAGGCCTCTAGAAAAATGCGTAATTGAAAATTAATTTTCTAATTTCTCAACTAAAGCATATGTTGTGGGTACTCAGACGAACCACGGTTCTTTTGAGCACCAAAAACAAATCTTAAAACTGATGGATAAGATTAAAATTAGTACAGTAAAACCTGTCTTAAGCGGCCACTTAAAAATAGACAAAACAAAGGTCCTAATGGTAAATGGTAGCTTAATGAAGGTCGAAAGTATTGCAGAATGCTTTGGAGCATTCTGCAATACTTTTGACCTGCATTAAGCAATAATCGGTCTTGCAAACCATTTTTTGGTCTGTTTTGAGTGGCCGCTTAAGACAGGTTTTACTGTATTCACAATTTAAATCAAAATAATTGTTTATCTGGATCCATGAGCACTAAAAAAAAATTGAAAAAAAAAGAAAAAGAGAAAATAAATGCATTCCATACAATTATAGACTGTGTGTTGAGGGCATGACTTTCGGCATTGTGTGATGTTATGCTATCCCCCAGCATAGGACCTGCTCTATTATTATGATGTCATTACTTTGCATTTTTGGTAATTTTACACCAACCCCCAACCGTTGAGTTATAAATCTGACATTTTAAGTTACTTAAGTCTTTCTTTTCATTGAACTGATTGGCACTAATGAAGTCAGATATCTTAAACTTTTAATTCTTAAAATTTTATTGTTGGCATACCGAATATATTCCAATAAGCGTTGTGGGGTGTTTTAATTCATATAATGTATACAATATGTTTGTGACTTAGTGGACCTTTCTTAATGGACCCTTGTTGGGTACTTTAAATTTCCCAAATTAAAAAGCATTTACAGAATAAACCTCATTTGCATATAAAGGGGGCTAATTAGCTCACAATGAGAATGAGGTTTATTCCATAAAAATTATCTGGGATTTGTTGGGTACTTACGCTTTCTTGGCTACTTTTTCTAACACTGTAAGTACTCACCAAGAATCCAAATGTAAGAACATCCGTCCGTCTGTCGTCACAAAATCCTGTCCACTCTATAACTTGAAAACCATTAGAGATATTTCAACGAAACTTCATACATTTGTAAAGCACATTCATATGACATGTCATGCACAAGAACAATAACTCCTGAGTATTCATTTTTCAAATTATTCTCCTTGTAACATAACTAAATGCAATTTTTGTCCCCATGGAACTTGAACACTGTCAAAGCTATTTGGTGGAAACTTATGTGTCATGCACAAGAACCATATCTCTGCTTTGGATGTTTTTGGAGTTATTTCCCTTTGATAATTTGCAATGCTATTTTGTGTCTGCTCTATAACTATAACCGTTAGAGGTATTTCAACGAAACTTCATACATTTGTAAAGCACATTCAGACGACATGTCATGCTCAAGAATGATAACTCTTGCATGTTTATTTTTCAAATTATTCCCCTTGTAACAGAACTAAATGCAATTTTTTTTGTAAGTTGAACACTTGTGTTAAAGCTATTTGGTTGAAACTTCATCCACTTCTAGAGCATAATGAGACACTGTGTCCTGCACAAGAACCATAACTCTGCTTTGATATTTTGGAGTTATTCTCCTTTGATCATTTGCAATGCTATTTTGTGTCCGCTCTATAACTTGATAACCCTTAGACGTATTTCAAGGAAACTTCATACATTTGCAAAGCACATTCAGATGACGTGTCATGCACAAGAACCATAACTTTTGCATGTTTATTTTCCCCCTTGAGTCTGTTCATGGGTCTGTCCGTCACAAAATCCTGTCCGCTCTATAACTTGATGACCCTCAGAGATATTTCAACGAAACTTCATACATTTGTAAAGCACCTTCAGAAAATGTCACATGCATAAGAACCATAACTCTTCCATGTTTATTTTTCAAATTGTTCCCCCGATTGTTCCCCTTGTAACATAACTAAATGCAATTTTGTGATTTTTTTTATTTCTAAACGGGAGAGACATCTGTTTTTTTTTTCAACAATCTTTTTAACCCAATCAGGATGATATATAATGCAAACATTTAATGGGGCAAATTAGGTCCAGGTTTTTCAAATTTTCATATCAAAATTTGCAAATTAGTTGTCACTGCATGCATGGCTTGTAACAACAGCTAAAGCTCTAGCTGTTATGTGCAAAGTCTTCTTCCAATTCACCAGTCTTTCCCCTCATCCCAACTCCCACCACCCACCCAAGCCCTATCCCCATGTACACGTACATATCAACCTGTTGAATGCATATAACCGTTGCTTCTGCTATCTTCAAAATTATTTATCATAGTGTCGAACAGTTTGGTTTGTTTGATTTTTTGTTTGATTTGATTCTTTATGTCCCATCAGCAATCTGATGGGTCTTCCTTGGTTGAATCAGTACTAAGCATAATTAATGTTCTTGCTCAAGGACACAACGCAGTGACGCTGGTGAGACTCGAACCCGCGGCCCCTCGGTCTCGGGTCGAGAACTCTACCACTGAGCCACTGCACTCCCATCCAGATCAGGACAGACGCAAAGGCTATCAGCAAATGTTTTTGATGAAAGAGTTTTGTTGGAGGATACAGGAATGACAATCTTATAGAGCCAGAGGCGCTGATAGCCTCAGGTAGTATCGTACGCCTCTGACTTTTCAAAATTGCTTTCATATGTGTCATATAAGGGACATTTTTACACACTACGTGACTATAGATCATTATCAGAATTCTGATTAATTCATAAATTTTGTACAACAGGTTTCCTTTATCATGTACTCATCTATTCTTAACTCTCGATTATATTTTGATTAATTTTTATCATCCCATTTTATGCTTGTAGTACTCGGACCCCTGCTGCTGACAACATTTGTTGGACATTTTCAGATTTTTTTTCGCCCAAAATCAGGCTTTATCTTACAGACGAGTAGTCTCCCAAGGAGACAATTTGGATGAATAACCAAACCCAGATTACTTTTTTTTTTAAATTGAAAAATATTATTAAATGTCTGATGCAGTTCAAATTCTGCATGTCATAGGTCTATCTGCTGGTGCCGTCTGCTCATTATTCCTTTGCAAACTGTTCTGTCGGGCCTGATCTGGAACCAAACTGTTTGACACTGATGGTAATCCTGAAAGAATTTTTTGAAAACTCTAATTTCAAAAATAATCAGCAGACGACAAATGAGCATGTAAAATTACCCAGCAAGCCAAGAGTTAAAGTACTGGTGCAATATGGTCAGTTTTTATCGGCAGCTTATTAATTTCTTGGTGTCCATTGCATGCAGTCGAGCATGCATAATATCCATTTAGCACGGCGTATTTATTAATGAAATTCTATTAATATTCCGTCAGAAATTAGCGTCTTTTAATGTCCTACTCGCATTTGATGTGAGATAAAGGAATATTGAGATAAACAAATGTTAGTCTGGTGGTCATAATTGTTTTCACTTTTCTGTCTCTGTATGGTAGACGTTGGGGATATGCAGAAATAATGTGAAATTAGTGATGAAGAGATTATGATATTTTCTTTCGATCTTTCCAATTCCTGACCATATGTAGCCGCTCGTGGCTCATCAAATTATTTTCATTCAATAGGTTTTTGTTTGGAAGCTTTTAAGCTAATTCTGGCTTCATTTTAAAAAAGCTATATTTACGTAATTGGTTGATCAGTGTTGCTTTTCACTGTTCCATGGAACATTTTCAGTGCATAATCACAGGTTTAGATAAACAAACAATTTCAGCATAAAATTGTAAATATTTTCTTACCCATCAATTTTAACATATGTTTTGGGTGCTCAAAAGAACCGTCTCATTGAGACGGTTCTTTTGAGTACCCACAACATATGTTTTGGTTGAGAAATCACAACATATGTTTTGGTTGAGAAATAAGAAAATTAAATTTTCGTTACGCACTCTAAACTAAAGTCCTGATAATAATACCAACAAGTTCCCCTGCGAAATGGTCTAGAACCATTCTAGAAGAGTTCTAGAATTTTCTAGAACTAAGTTCTAGAACTGTTCTAGATATGTTCTAGAACATTTATGGGACAGATGTAGAACGTTAAATGGGACAATTTTTTGTTCTACAAATGTTCTAGCCAAGGTCAAAAGATTTGTTCTAGAAAAGTTCCAGAAAATTCTAAAAGTTTTTCCTAGAACAGTTTTAGAACAAATCAAGTTTGTTCTAGAACAGTTCCAGAACAAATCTTTAGAACTTTTATGGAACAATTGTAGAACACCCCTCATAAAACGTCCCATTTAACGTTCTATAAATGTCTCGGAATAGTTCTAGAACATCTGTAGTATGGTTCCAGAACTATTCCAGAAATGTTCTAGTGGTTTGTTCTAGAACTGTTCTAGAATTAACCTTGGTTTGTTCTAGAACTGATCTAGAACAAACCTTTAGAATTTTTCTGGAACAATTGTAGAACAACCCTAAAAAATGTCCCATTTAACGTTCTATAAATGTCTCGGAATAGTTCTAGAACATCTGTAGAATGGTTCCAGAACTATTCCAGAAATGTTCTAATGGTTTGTTCTAGAACTGTTCTAGAATTAACCTTGGTTTGTTCTAGAACTGATCTAGAACAAAGTTTTAGAATTTTTCTGGAACAATTGTAGAACACCCCTAAAAATGTCTCATTTAACATTCTATAAAAGTCTGAATCATTCTAGAACATTTTTAGAATGGTTCCAGAACAATTCCAGAAATGTTCTAATGGTTTGTTCTAGAACTGTTCTAGAATAAACCTTGGCTTCTTCTAGAACTGATTCAGAACAAACCTTTAGAAATTTTCTGGAAAAACTGTAGAACAACTCTTCAAAAATCTTGTCATAAAAACATTCTATTAATGCCCCTGAATTTATTTAGAGCATTTTAGAATAGTTTAAGAACAATTTCAGGAATGTTCTAATGGTTTGTTCTGCAAATGTTCTAATACAACTGAACTTTTTTTAAAACAGTAGTTGAACACCTCCCCAAAAATGTCCCATATAGGGTTTGGAAATAAGATTTCATCGAATGCTATCTTTATATATCTGGAAAACTGTTGACATTGGTTTAAAACCCCAATAAGTAATCACACAATAAATAAATAAACATCAACTGGAGGAGAATTCTTATAGGGGCCCTAAGTTGGCCTAAATGTTGTTAGTTATTGCCACCCTGTTACCCCGCCCATTTCAAAACATTGTCATGCATTTGACCATGAAAAAACAGCAACTACAGCAACAATAAACATTAAAACTTAAGAAATTGTGTCTCAAGCCTACTCACTGTCCCAGACTATAATACTGTCAATTTGCCATCTAGAAACTGCCACAAGTGCTTTTTGGGCTCAGCCTTCATAATCCCTCCAATTATGGCAGCCATGTTTTTCCCAACATCAATCTGGTTAAATTAATGATAATGACATGCTTGTTCTAGAACTGTTCTAAAAATGTTCTAGAACATTTTTTAACTTTTGTAGAACTTGCTGGTTCAGTAAATTTCAGTAAAATATTTCTCCCGAATTATCAGTGAATTGAAAAATAAATAACATTTATTGCAAAACTGTAACATTGTAGTTTTTGGAAAACTTATTGGATGTTAACTGCTCAACCCCTGTTTATAGTAATTAAGCCATGATCATCTTCTCATTGTGGTAACATGCCACCCTGTATTACCCCACCCATACAAATCATTGTCTTGCATTTGCTAAAAAAACTTACAAACAACAACCCCACCATTAATCAACATTTAAAACCTTAGAACAACTGTTTCTCAGGTCTACTCACTGTCTCAGGCAAAACTACTATCATGTTTGCCATCTAGAAATTCCAAAACAAATGTTTTTGAAGAGCCTCCACATTTTCCCTCCAATTCTTGCAGCCATGTTTTTCCCATCATCCATCTGGTTATCACATGTTTCCTCTTTAAATGTTCTAAAAATGTTCTAGAACTTTTTAGAACATTTCTAGAACTTGCTGGTTCTATAAAAGTACTAAATGAGTTCTAGAACTTAATTTGATTTTTCTTTTACTTGTTTTGCCCCTTTTTTCTTTTTTTCTCTATATACTGCCAGACCCTCGCTTGCGAGTATTATTGGCAAGTGTACTCTGTACACTCCAGGTTGCAGGATGAAAGCCTACAAGTAATTAACCATATCTAAATTACCGTAGGGTTCTTTAACCTGCACAAGGGATGACCTTCCCTTCAAAGGGGACATCCAGTTAACGTCCCGATCCAAAGGACCATGCACTTATCTAGTGTCATCCCTGCAAATGACACCAGAGAAAGCGTGTTCGTACACAGAAAGTTTCCTCACCACAAGCAGGGATTGAACCTGGGACCTCTAGAACCAGAGGCAAGTGCCCAACCACTGAGCTACCTGATGCTTTCTGCTCTTGAGAAGTTCCAAAAATGTTCTAGAATTTATTAGTATATTTGTAGAATTAACTAGTTCTAAAAAGTAAGACAAATGTTCTAGAACTTAATTTGAATCATTTTTAGAAGTTTCTGTCAACTTATTTTGTTCTTGATTTGTTCTAAAAATGTTCTAGAATATTATTAGAACATTTGTAGAACTAACTGGTTCTTGATTTGTTCTAAAAATGTTCTAGAATATTTCAAGAACGCTTATAGAATGACAATCAGTTCTAGAATGTGTTTGATTTGTTCTATAACAATGTTCTAGAACAGTTGTAGAACCAGAGTTCTAGAACGAACATATTTACCTGTTTAGAACAGTTCTAGAACAGTTCTAAATGTTCTAGAACAGTTCTAGAACATCTCCAATTTGTAGAACAAAATTTCGCAGGGGTTGAGTTCTGATATAAAAAATGACAAACATTAAACTTCAATACCCACAAATATGAGGATTTCTGGACAAAGAAATGACAAATAATTATCAAGCATCACTAATTGTCACGAGTAATTGCGACCATTCTGTCTCCCTTCACAATTGGATTTCACCTAAGGCTTTTGTTTTATCAGTCCGCAGGGAGGCTGGAATCAGACCACTGTCTCCAGGTTAATGAAATTAACAGATTTATATCGTTATCTCACTTTTAAACCTTTAAACACCACAAACTATTTATCGGGCGGCGTAGCGCAGTAGGTAACATGTATGACTACAGATACCTGTCTGACTGCAGATCAAGGGGTCGCCAGTTCGAGTCCCGGCTCGGTCCCATACTTTCGAGGAGATTGATCATGAAATAAATTTTTACGGCCATGCTGATTCAAGAAGGGCTGTTGTCAGCAACAAGTGAAAGTATGTGCACGAAGTACTGGTAGCTTGTCCAGGAAATAAGTGTGGTTAGGTGAACTGACGTCCCGACATGACCATAACTGTTGACTGGGACGTAAAGCATCAAACCAAACAAAACAAAACCACAAACTATTTGCAGCATTTTCAATTTTTTCTCTGCTTTAAGAAACCACATATGGCATGATATTTCATATGTTACCAAAAGATCAAGTCCTCTCCACCAACCCCGCCAGCTACATGTATGTCAGAACTGTATACACGGGCAGATCCAGAGAAGGGGGATAGGGGGTCCGCAACACCCTGGAAAAAATCACAAGTTGCTATAGGTTTCCATAGAAATTCTCCACGGACCACCCTCGAGAAACAATTGGACCCTTTGGGTCCAATTGTTTCTCCTCGAGGGGGGTTTGTAAGGGCCCTCTGTGAAATTTGTTGACTAAAAAGAATTCAAGACCCCCTGACAGAATTTTCTGGATCCGCCCATGGTATGCATATTATCCAGTGAGGGAAGAAAAATTCTAGTGTTTGATCTTTGCTAAAGCTAGTGGATTATCTCCACGTATAGGCGGACAGACAACCCATGGTATAACTATTACTTGTCAGTGTGAGTATATAGTGAAGGCCCTGGCAAGACTGCACCCATACCCAGGCTTGTCTGAATGTGTTTTTCTAAAGCTATAAAACTTAGTCCCTTGATGATCAGCTTTTGAGGAAATGGCAATATTTATCATAGAAATATCAGAAGAATTAAACCCATAAATATATATGAATCATATCCATAAATGCACTTAATTATCAGGCTGCTACTCTCAATGTTAGCAGACTACTCTGTTTTTATTTATACCTAGAGAATAACCATATAAATGGGAAGTATGTGAAGTTTTATTTTTTAAGGGCTTCTTTTTCAATCAATGCCATCACTTGATATTTAGTTTGGAAATAGGCAAAGGGGTCCAGTTTTTCCACAAATCAATAGTACCTTTTGCCGTAGCAACAAGTTATTTTTAACTCCAGCTGAATGGAGTCTTTCATCCTGATTTATTTTTTGAAAAAATTTCGGCATGTTTGGGTAGTATGAGATGGTAGGGGCCTGATGCTTTGGCTGTTGTCAGGCCCACCATGAGGGTTTACCTGTTGGATTTCTTTTGCTCCTGTATTCAGTTTTATGTACTGTTGATTCCTTATCTTTGCTGTATCTCCTTTTTATATCTTGATTTATATGCTCTATGAGATGATGCATGGATAAGTTAGGGGTCTTTCATGCAAACCAAACATCTATGTGTCTTGATCCACATCTGAACTAAGGGTGAGGTTGGCGCCATGAAACCAGTTTAAGCCCCCCAGCAAAATATTTTTACTGACTGTTCCAAGGCGGTACTTCTGTTGTGGATCATTTGTGTTATTTATGTCTTGTGTTTTTCATGCTTTTGCATCTGTTCATTGCTGCCTTGTGGTCACCTGCTGGGAAAGGGCTGACCTCTTGGCTCTTGTTTGTGATGTTTTATTGTGTTTTTATCACTTTCACATGTGGTATCCTGGGTCAGGTGTGGTACTTGATTGTATCGATTCCTGATCTTTGCCTCCTTTCTTACTTTGCCTTGTAAGCCAGGGGTTGCGGGTTTGATCCTCTGCTTCACCAGTCTGTTAGATATGTGTTCGAGCCTCATCTTCACCAGTCTGCCAGATGAGACTGGAGCCACGGCCGTCTCAGAATGACCTTAACTATTGGTGGTACATTAAACACAAACACACACTTTACATACTGAGAATATTTATTTTACTTTTGTGAAACTGTCTATTATAGACTCCAATATACAGGACCCCCATTGGTTGAATCTGTGCTAAGGGCAGGAGTGGATTATAAAAAGCAAATTAGCTACCTGTCTTCAAGGCCCTACAGCATGAGGCCCCTGAGATTTACCCTTTAGGACTCCTGCAGGCTGTCATAAGGGCCTCGACGCGAGAAAACCTGTCTTCAGGGGGTTTGCGAACAACAAAGGCTCAGACCAGCCTGCGCATCCGCGCAGGCTGATCAGCGCCTTTGTTATTAGCTTTTTCGAAAGTATAATATCTATACTTGCTACAAGCGAAATTTCAAGTTTCTAGCTAGTCTCTGTAGCTGAGAAGACTGGTTTGAGTCTCACTTTCTTGGAAACCTCGAAGACAGGTTTTCTCGCGTCGAGGCCCATACAGTTTCCCGAAAGCTACCATAGAGTGAACATCTAAAGTAGCTCCTGCTAGAACTATAAAGTGTAATTTGATTGGTTGTTTCTGTAGGGGGGGGAGGGGAGTTCACCTGTTAAAAGATTGACAACTGCTTATCAGCTCAGTGACACAATAAATGCTTCTTATCAGGTCAGTGGTATTATCTACTGTTCTGCCAACCAAGAGTGACAGTGAGGTCATGTTTTGTTGACAAAGTTATTAGCCACTTATAATCGATAGATCATTTGTGTATTAATCCTATCCAAAGGATAGGATTAATACACAATTGATCTATCGATTCGCGTTAGCTCAAGTAATGTGTACAGGTTAATGTTTTACTTAAAAATTGTAAACAAAACACATGTCACCGTCACTCTTGGTTGGCACGACAGTAACTGCACAGTTTCTAAGCTCCGCCTACTTACTGCCTCACACAGGTAGCTAATCCTCTGCTGGAGGGTCAATACTTGAGGGCACAGCACAGCAATTCACATTTTCCTGCCTTTCCATATTTAAGGTTTTTGATTGATCATGAAACCTGCTGTGTTGAATTATGTAAATGTTAACAATTTATAGAAAATGAGTGGAGTAATTTTCTTCAATGAATATAAAATATTACAAAATATTTTCTTTTGATCAAGAGACCATGTAATAGGCTGATACAATTATGATTATATGAAACATGTAAAAATACCAAATTGGCCTCAACATGTGTCTTTGGGGGTTTGCAAACAACAAAGGCCAAGTATTATTTGCTTATTGGCATATATCATATCTGAACTTGCTATGAGCAATTTTCTAGCTAGTCTCTGTTGCTGAACAGGCTGGTTGGAAACCCCGAAGACAGATTGTCTCGCGACAAGGCCCAAATACAAACTATGCATAGTTTGATATGTAAAAAGGGAGCCTGTTATACTCTGATCACAGCTAGCGCCATCTGCTGATGACCTTTGCAAACAGTTTGGACCTCAATCAGGCCTGACAAAGTGTCTGACCTGAATTCTGGATCCAAACTGTTGGACAGAATTTTTTTTGAAAGAGTCAAATCATTGCAAAATTACCCAGGATGCAAAGAGATGATTATCATGACAGAATTCTGAACATATATGTGCTGTAAATTTGGAAATTTTCGCGAGGGATATATTTTTGTGAAACTTCGCAGATCTGAAGTTTCATGAAAATAAAACCCTTGTGTAATGACGACGTCACTCTGTCATTTACTGATGTAGGTAAATCTTGCCCGTGTCGCGCATTTTTACCATGGCAAATATGTCTTTTAACACTATTTGCGAAGATAAAATTCACACACACATTTCTGAATTTACAGTAGCACATTGGTACCAGCATAGGCTCAGACGAGCTTCTTCATTGACACAGAGAGCCTTCGGTATTTGAACTCAATAACTGTGGAATTAGTTGATGATTTTATTCAATGCTATGCAGTCATCAGATCTGGTACCTACATCATATAAGTTTGCCTTTGTCGGTCCGTTCTACTTAAAACATCTGATAAAGTACATGATGATTTGCACCTAAGTATAATCTTGGTGTCTATGATTGGTCCTCAGAAGCATACAAGTATGTACAGGTAATCTAAAATTTTTTTTTAGTTCTTAACCAAAATATATGAGCCATGACATGAGATTTCCAACAATGTGGCATGTGCGACCAGCAAGGGCTCAGACCAGCCTGCGCATAGGCGCAGTCTGATCAGAGCCTTTGCATGTTGATTGAATATTCTATGACTCTTAGGCCACCGACCGAACATCATTTGGAGTTTCTAAGCTTAAAAGGAGGCTGCACAGGCTTGTCTTAGTGTATTCATGTCAAAATGCCACATTGTTGGAAATCACATGACGCAGTTCATATGTTGTGGTAAAAATACTATCACAATGAGATGGTTGTTATGCTTATGTTTAAACTGAAGGATAAGAAAATAATCATAATTTTACAAACCAAAATTTTGTTAGCATGTACTACGAGTACCTTTATCGGATGGGCTGGCTGATATGCAAACCCTAAATTCAATCTTCCCTAACGCACCTGGTTAGTCCCACCGAGATGTTCAGACTGATTTGACGTGTGTCACTGAAAGGGAAGTTTGCTTGTGTTGTGGTTGATGTATCAACTTAAACTTTTATGAATGAATGCATGTACAGAATAAAATGGTGAAACTTTATCATGAATACAATCTGTCATATCACTAGAAATGGGTCCTTTAGTAATAGCAATAGCAGCTAGCAGTTAGGTATTGCAATCCATAACAAAGTAATAAAGATGGCAAGGAAACGATACAATCAAGTACCACTGCTGACCCAGGATACCACATGGGAAAGTTACAAAAATACAATAAACATCACCAACAAGAGCCAAGAGGTTAGCCTTTTCCCAGCGAGTGACCACAAGGCAGCAATGAACAGATGCGAAACTGAGAAACACAAGACAAAAAACACAAATGATCTACATAAGAAGTGTCAGTAAAAATAGTTTACTGTGAATCTATAATGCTTGAAGCAGCAAGATATATGTCAGATGGAAGCAGGACTGGTACAACCTAGGAAAACCTCTGGACTTGACTGAGTGTTGACTTGGCCGTAAAGAATCAAATAAAAGGAACAAACACGCCTCTCCTATATCCATTTTACTTGTTAAAAGCATAGACTTTATGGTGAAGGCAGTTTGGATCCTGACCAGCATCGGAGCCTTCACTGTTTATCTTTGTTCATCATAATAAGGGTAAAACTAAAAATATGAATGGAATAATTTGCTTGTTTTTAACCTTCAAATATTATATTGCAGTATATGAAATTTCATCTGAGTCCGAGTGTATCAATGACGTGATACCTAATATCTTCCGCACAGCTGAATTTTGTACATGCATGGGCAGTCTGCAGTCCTTCCACCAATGCTCGCTGATATTGAAGATGGAATTGATAGTTTAACTGTCGAATCTAACTTAACAATATTGAAAAAAAATGGGGACTATCATACCATGCATATTGACAGATCATCGGTGCGATTTTTTGACAAAAACCTGATCAGATCAGTTTCTGATCCTTAAATGACATTTTTAAGGTATATGTAATCAGGCCCCCCAGATAAGGGTGCGTAACAATTAAAATTATTTTTCTTATTTCTCAACCAAAACATATGTTGTGGGTACTCAAAAGAACCGTCTCACTGAGACGGTTCTTTCGAGCACCCAAAACACATGTTTAAACTGATGGATAAGAAAAAAATAGCAATTGTATGCTGAAAATTTTTGCTTAACTGGCTCTTTGTGTAATTAGCTTAAATTAGTACCCATAACATACGTTTCTGAAATGAAAATTACATTTTGTTTTTTCTCTTATCTAGGGTGCCTATTTAGGTACTTTTCTTGCCAGAAAAACATACAGCTAAGTGATTATACACCTAAAATTGTCACATTATCAATTATTCAGAAGCAAATGATATTTAAGCTTCCCATGCATGCTCAGCAAATATCATAAATATGTATCGTGCAAACTTCCAGCATTCCATCCAGTATGTTGTTCTTGGCTTACAAAATGATTGGTAAATCTTGCAGACCATGATCAGCTTACATCAGAATGAGCAGGCTGGTGTGGATCTATACTGCTTGAAGCAGCAAGATTATGTCAGATGTAAGCAGGACATGGGTTAAATGGTATGAATGGCAAGCTACAGGGAGAATTCTCCCATGGGAGAAAATTGGGAGATTATCATTACCATAGATAAGAGGGGGCTAAATCCAAGTTTCTATTTTCCTTAGTCTTCTGTTGAAAGCATTGGTTGTGATTGCTGACTGTAACCAGCACCTCAACAACTGCTTTCATGGAGACATAAGAAAAGAATAGCCACTTTTACCCTTAAAAAGCCACTTATCGAGGGCTTTGAATGGTTTCTGTTGTTGATTAATAAGTAATGGCTTTCAAAAAGCATTATTTTATGGAGAAAAGAATATTGGCAAAAAATAATTCTGCAATATCTAAGTGGGACTACATTGTAACTAAGGATTGTATAGTGTGTGTCATTTATGATCCCAATCCCATTTATGATACCTAATATAAAGTAAGATCTGCTCTGTGTGCAGCTAGCCAGTTACCTGGAGAGGGGCGGCCCACTGATGTGGAAGATGCTCCTGCACCTGTATGTTAATCAAAGCCGGATGATGATGAATAACACTGGACCCAATGATATTTGGCTGTAAGCCATTACTAAGGAACTGCATTATATTGGGCTGGTTGTTATTACCTGACATATTGGGCTGTATGCTGCTACCAATGATATTATTGACATATATGCTGTTATCAATGAACCCAGACATACTGGGCTGTTACAATACCTATGAGCCCAGTAATATTGAGCTGTATGCTGTTACAATGAACTGAATGATATTGGGCTGTATACTGATACCTATGAACCTGTATGCTGTTACCAATGAACCCAATGATATTGGGCTGTATGTTGTTACCAATGAACCCAATGATATTGGGCTGAATGTTATTACTAATGAACCCAATGATATTGGGCTGTATGTTGATACCAATGAAGTCAATAATATTGGGCTGTATGTTATAACTAATGAACCCATAGATATTGGGCTTTATCACATACTTATACTAGTATTGCCCTTGATACTAGACCTTTGGCCCAGCCGTATCAACCAATTCAAGAAGAGCTGTCCAGCCCTGCGATCCGAAACTCATGTAGAGGGCTGATACGGGGGCTGATATGGGGGCCAATATTTTCCTGTCCCGCCCTCCCCAGGAGTTGATCTCCCCCTGGAGAAAAAAACAGGGAATATCTGCAAAAAAATTGTAAAAATAAAGAAAGTGGACTTATTCTTGCACATTTTACCTGATTCCAACCAAAATCGCACTGAAAACACCGCTAAAAACCTTGAAATATCATTTTTTTTTACACCGAGTATCTCCATACAAAATGGCGTCAGCGTCAAACTTTCGAACGTCATGACGTCAGAACAATGTCAAAGAGGCGCGCAACTTTTTCGCGAACAAAAGGATCAGCCAAATGATCAGTCAAGGCCGCTTTATGTGTTGAGGCTGAAAAAAGTCACTTTAATTTAGTGATTGTTAATTAATGTGCTTTAAAATAAAGAAATTAATGTATTATTTCACAGCTTTTTCACACGCATAAGTATATGATAAAAATATTATTACACGGTGTTTTTGATCCCAGCCCTGATCTCAGCCCTTGGACAGTATCAGCCCTCGCCCTTCGGGCTCAGGCTGATACGGTCTATTCGGGCTGAGATCAGGGCTGGGATCAAAAACACCGTGTAATAATCTATATGTATATTAGTTTCCAATGAACCCAATGATAATACTGTGGGCTGTATGTTGTTTCCAATGAACCCAATGATATTGCGCTGTATGCTATTAATTGCCAATGAACCCAATGCTTTCGGGCTCTTTGTTGATTGATATTGGGCTGTATGTTGCTACCAATGAACCCAATGATATTAGGCTGTATGCTTTTAATTGCCAATGAACCCAATGATTTTGGGCTCTTTGTTGATTGATATTAGGCTGTATGTTTTACCAGTGAATTTTAACTAAATGATATTAGGCTGTATGTAGTTAGACATGGCTGCTGTAGTATGTAACATTTGAATAACAGTTGTATTGATCAGACATTGTGGGGCACAGTCTGATCTTAGATGGGGGTGGGGTTTCATAACAGCATGAACAGGCCTTCTCATGACATGGGCCATTCTCTGTGTTACTACCGTCAGAAGTGGACTCTAAGTTATGTTCTATCTTAACGCATTAATTGTGCAGTTTTTCACAACTTCATCCATCTCAAGGAGCACATTTTATGAAATATCAATATCATAATAGCTCGATCATTGTGTCGTGTTGATCAGATTATGGACGATGCCGTTAACTATGGTCGACTGGGATGGCCCGAGTGACCAGTTCATTTGCATGACAATGCATGAATCAATAGCCATGAGCATATCCACAAGTTTATCCTGATTAGGGAATACTCTAATTGTCTCTCCAGATATTTTGTTACAGAGGCGGCTGCAGCATTAATTCGGAGATGTTTTCCATGATTTCTCCGCAAAACCAAATGTTGTGGGTACTCAGTTGAATCGCCTTTGCAAGGCGATTCAAATGAGTACCACAACATGTGGTTTGGGGGAGAAAATAAAGAAATCGTTGAAAAATGATCCTTATATACCTCTCCTTAACAGGTTCTCTTGTGGTCACTCTTTAGGGTTGGAGGTAATTTTGTTAGCTAATTGATAGGAGAGGGAAGATGTAATCCAATTTGATGTCATAACAATGTGTGGATAGAATTAATTAAGTTGTAAGGGATGAAATTAGTAAGTTGACAATACCTTTATTAATCCCTAGGATCCTGGGAAAGTGACTTTAGAGAAAGAAATCAGTGGATGAGAGAGGCATAGAGAAAGGTCTGATATCAAATGATTGGCTGAATTTTACATATTTAGGGTAATTTTTAAAACAGGAATTCCCAGTATTATATAGCCAACTAAATATGGGCCTCGTCGCGACAAAACCTGCCTTCGGGATTTCCAACAAAGCAAGCATCAAACCAGTCTCCTTAGCTAGGGAGACGAGCTGGAAAATTGAAATTTCTTCAGCAGCAAGTTTAGATATGATTCTTTCCAAAAAGAGAATAACAAAGGCGCTGATCAGACTTTGCGGATGTGCAGGCTGGTCTGCCCCTGTGTTTTTCGCAAACCCCCGAAGACAGGTTTTCTCGCGTTGCGGCCCATATGATAATCGTAGTTTTATCAGAAATTCTGTATCTTCTGGTCCAGAGCAGATGCATGCACATTCTTAAATCTGGCCATAAAAAAATAATTTTAATTGTTTGTTTACAAACATACACAGTTTGAACATGTTCTGTTTGTCTGAGGAGAGAAAAAATCAGTATCCAACACACTAGGATTCCAGGACCTGTTTCGTAGAGCTCAGATGTTGCTAAGAGTTTACTGTTGTCATAATTTTCTGCTTTAACGATACTGAGCACAATAGTGTTAAACATATTGTTTTTTGTTTGGAATATCCTTGGCTCTTTGATGATACTGCCAAATATCAATGCCACTGACATTCCCCATTTCATCATCCCAAATAAGTTTACATGTATATTTATATTTTTAATGTAAAGGCTTTTCACAAAGCATTATGAACTTATTGTTTCATATTTTACATGGATTTTGTGCATGATATTTTAAGTAACCAGCAGGCTAAGAGTTCAAATATTCACCTGTTTTTGATAAGCTTAAAAAAGCCAAGAATAGTCTTTTATCAATTTGGTCTTTTTGATACCATCAGTCTGGATCACCTGTTTCCACCTGTTGCCACTTCAAAAAAAACTTTACCTTTGTCGTGCTGAATATTTTTATGTCAACAACACTCCTCCCCAATTTTTATCCTGTTAACCTGCAGCATACCTGTTGTAAGCAAAGTGTTATCAATCAGTCGAAAATGTGAGTGTGGATCTTGATAAGATTGCTTCGTTAGAAGTCCTCTGATCTGGATCTACAGTGTTTACGATGCAGGAAAAACCAGGATTCAACGGGACAAGGGCTAACATTAGTTAAAGTTAAAAAATAGCTAAATGAAAGACTTTCAGCATTTATGTGATAAAAAGCAAGTGACTTGCTTTTTATCACATTAATGCTGAAAGTCTTTTATTTAGCTAAGCAGTCAGTTCACATTGTATGTTCCAGCATAGCTCTGTGTCCATTTCTTTAACTCTCTGTGCAGATTTCTGGCAAAGTCTGCACATGTTTCTAAGGAAGCACAGAGACTGCAGACAACCTTAAAATGCTGAGAAAGGAGAACTTTGCAAATTAAAACAACACTATTTAATCATTATAATCATCTAATATTCACTTCATATTATTCCAAAAATTTCCCAGGCCTGAAAAATAATTGAACAGATTGACTTACAACAGCTTTGTCTGTTGGAATAATTATGAATTGTGAAAACCTATGTCAGAATTGCTGTATATAACCTAAATATTTGGACAGATACGCCCAAGCAAATAATGTAAACTCAGATCAGACTGCTCCTTTATGCTCCTAAAGGAGCAGTCTGATCAGGGTTATCGTTATTCACCATTCCATTGAAACAAACAAATAAACGCTCCTGATCAGATTGTGAAATGGACTAGTTACATATATGTCAGAATATTTAGGGTTGATACTAAATACAGTGGCAAAACACTTGTTATCTTCAAGCCTGCATTTTTTTAAACTCTTGGGGCTTCTGGTCAATCTATCTAAAATATTTCTTTGTATCTACTCCTTAATGTTCTTACTACCAGTTCGCCTGGTGATTAGATAGAAATACTGATTCAGTAAGAGCTGTTGTCAGTTACTAACAAAAGCGTGTTTACACTAGTACTGCAGTTTATCATATGAGGTTACTGATACATATGAGCCAAGATCTGACAAATGGGACCATCTGGCAATAAAAAGCAAAAGTGAGATATTTACAGAGAAAGAAAGACCTAGCTATTGTGAACAATTACAGAAAATTTGAAGAGATTATCTTTACAGATAACAAAGATATGAGCATTTAAACTCGTATATACGATGCGTTTTAAACATGACGTCACTTAACGTTGTTAATGACATTCTGACGTCAACGCCATTGTGTTAAAATATGACGCCAATACAAATATGCTAGGAGCAATATTTCAAGAATGCTTGTTGTTTCTGTAAATTTGATGTGTATGCAATTGCATAGACTTCACAAATAGCCCACATACGAACATCCCGTGTTTACAAAAGCATTTGAAATGAGATACCCTGTTTTCAAGTAAGTGTGTAGTCCATATGCACAGCTGTTGCCATGGCAACATATATTATATGTATCACTTAATTTTATCAGAACTGTTTGGGCCTTTGATTGTATTACATGTAAGAAGCAATTTGAGTCTATTGTAAGAACATGCAAAATCTTGAAAATTTAGAAGTCTTTGAAATTTTGATTACACAAAAACTGCTAAAATGCCCGAAGGACCCTTTTGTCAGATAGGCCCTCATATATATTCAGTGGATAATGTCTTGACATGTCCACAGGTTACATTCATGATCACACTTTCGGTGGGATAGATTAACGCCATGACAACGTCTGTGACAACAATGCAAATTTTCATGGAAAAAAAACAAAAAAACTTGATATGATAAACAGAATCTTACGTTTGTGATCATTTCATATTAAATTCATTTAAATTGCCGAAGACTCGTTTAATAAGTTTCATATGAAATGATCACTCGTGTAATATCCTCTCATATAAGGAGAGACAACAAAAGTCATGAATGACGAGAGGAAAAGGGTATAAAGCACTTGTCAGTACTGTATGATCAACATAATGGACATGTACCTGAGAAATGACAAACTGATTTAAACTATTTGTCAGTTATGGACCAAAGGTGCCGACAAACTTCTATAAAAGTCAACCATACAGTTGAACCTTTCAATTAAGTGACAATTTAGGACAAAAAAGAGCTATTCTTCTGGTAAATTAATGTGCTATGTATCATGTATAATTTTTTATTACAAGCTTGACCGAATTTTATGCAACTTGTGAACTTGATGAGTCCATGATGATGATTTAGCTGCCTCACTGTGAAAGTAAGAAAGACGGCAAAGATCAGGAAATGGTGTCTCTATGAGAAATACAGCTGGTTCTTGTCATCTATCCTAGACCATGTTCAAGTTTAAGAACACTTAATTGTCAATGATTGTGGAGAAAAATTAATATTGTTTTCCTTTGCTTCTCTTTGCAGATACGGACGATCTTCCAAATACATATCTAGTAACTACCTCTCCAAGTCTGCCCCCATCGCTGCTCAGGCACAGGCTTATCTTGAACAAAATGTCCGACCCTGGAATGCCCCCAGAAAATTTGGACAGGTATGTTAATAATGGAAAGGTAGTATAAGATTATAAAAAAGCAATCACAGACCAAACCCACGGCACACAGAGGAAGAGACACAGAACAGAATAGCTCTCTTAGACTTCCTCAGCAAGATGATTACAGCACAAAAACAGACAACAAGTACTGAATTGCAAAAAAAAGACCAAACACAATCCTTCCCACTCCAAACCTGCTATTCCATTCTTTAACATAGTTATCCTGCGACGAGCCACCATTTTATCATTTATGAAAAATACTTTTGAAAAGACAATGACTGGAGTTTTTAGGATTGTACTGAACTTGTCGCAAGGATTTTTTCTAGGGTGTGTTGGAACTGATGCATTTCAACAGCAATTCTAGAAAAGTGCTATATGCATGGGTTAAAATTTTCAGGATTAATCCTGGAATCAGGATTTTGAGGCTGACTTTCCATAGAAAGTCAGCCTCAAAATGCTGAATTAAGGAGATCATAATAGTTTCTTTGATTAGTTTTCAGATTATCTAAATCCAAGGATCATTGACGGTTTGGGCCTTATACGCCTATTTTTCTGATTCCCAGAACGCTGCTTTTGAGCTTCTAGTGTGGTGCATGCAGTATCAGTGCAACAGGTGAATCTAATGGCAAGAGCCAGCTAGCAAAATATTTTCAAAATTCCTACGCACTCGAGAGCTATGGCGGTTAGAAAGGGGAGGGGGTCTGAAATTTCATGAAAATAAAAAGTGCTTTAAAAAGTGATTTCTGCACGTTTTCTTGATTTATTTGTTAGGCATGATGATATCTATTGAACATACCATATACAGAGTATTAACTAATCACGATAATGGATGAAATTGTTTTAAAAACAAAATATGTTTTGTAATTAAATGATTTTGGGGAGATAATTTAGAAGATACCTGTACATTTTTGACTAAATGTACGGTAAATAATACAAAAACTGAAAGCTCAACAAATGAAATAAATATTTTTGAAGGAATGAAAGTGTCCCATTTAGCATTGGAAGTAAAGCTGATTCTAACTAGATCCTTTGAATATTACTTTTGCTTTGTTTAAAGGGCATAGCATGTTGAATGTATTTAAAGTGTCCTAATATTTATGGTATACATGATGCATGTATATCCCTATATGAGACACTATATTGAACACTAAAGTATTTACCTGTTATAACTCTTTGCATGCCAGTGGATAATTTTGTCGTCTGTCAATAGCCTTTTGCAAACAGTTTGAACCTAGATGAAGACCAATAGAATGTCGGTCTTTATCTGGATCCAAACTGTTTGACACTCTGATGGTGGTCCTGGGTGGTTTATTTTTAAAAACTTTATTGTGAAGAAAGTCAGCAGACGAAAATAAAAACATGAACAATTCCCTAGCATGCAAATAGATAAGTACAGGACGTTTGCAAAATAATGTGTAATTTAATAACAGTGAGATTTTTTCTTATGAAAAAATGCATAAAACCTTGCTAATTCTACTTTTAATATTTAAGTACTTTATATTAAACGAGCACAGAATACAAAGCAATTTAGGAGGATGGTTCTAGAGAACTTCATAACTGTCATTAATTTTTTATTTGGTAGAAAAGGCATTTTGTGGGCTTAGGCCCTGGGTTTTTGGGCTGCTGAACATCTTTCCCCCCCGTGTGCCAGCAAGCCACTTCCATACAAAGTGTAAAATATGGTAACACATATGCAGGCAAAAGCTTTTGCCGGCACACGGGGGGGAATGATATTTTAAAAAATGTTTTCGGATTCCTATATATCTTAATGTAAAACTGATTGTTCTACCCAAAATTTTACATCTTTGAAGCATTTAATATCGAAAACGGATTTCACAGCCATAAAGTACTCAGGTCAGGGTAGCATCAAGGCGAAGAAAGGGACGATTGACAAACTTTTATTTTTACTTAAAACCATAGGCATTTACCCCTAGCAAGTGTCAATGATCCTTAATCATTTTAACTTTAAATTATCCTTTTTTGTAGCCATCTTGCAAGTTTTAAAATTTGAATTTCAAAAGTTCAGGATTTTGGAAATTTTGAACTTTCACCCATGTTACATACAATTCACAGGTGAAGTGTGCCATTTAAGTTATAGCACTTGTTTTAAATGATAGGAAAGAGCAGTGAATAGAATGTTTGGTTGTCAAACATTTTGTTTCTCTTCTCACCTTCATGTACTTAAATAATATGACTAACATCAGGACTTTAGTTAAGAGTGCATAACAGAAAAATAATTTTCATATTTCTCAACCAAAACATATGTTGTGGGTACTCAAAAGAACCGTCTCAATGAGACGGTTCTTTTGATCACCCAAAACATATGCTACAATTTTTGGGTAAGAAGATATTGACAATTTTACGCTAAAAAATTTGTTTATCGTAACCTGTGGGTAAGTCAGTAGTTTGTGCCT
Source organism: Loripinus fragilis (assembly GCA_964019695.1). NCBI lineage: Eukaryota > Metazoa > Mollusca > Bivalvia > Lucinida > Lucinidae > Loripinus > Loripinus fragilis. The sequence goes on along the minus strand of OZ026514.1, from coordinate 123,775,832 downwards.
GTGTTGGGTCCTTGTTTTGTGATTTGGTTATTGGTGCCGTTCTAGTTTAGCAATCATCTTGCTGAGGAAGAGAGAGCTGGTTTCTTAAGCCTTAATTGTGTTGTGGCTGTCTGTGTTCTGTGTGTCTTCCTTGTGATGCAGTATGTTGGTCTGCAGTTTGTGATTGTGGTATTTCCTGATCATACTCTCATACTTTTATCATCAATCTGCTTATTATAAGCCATAATCCAGTAAGCACCCACAAGAGAAATAAGCCAAATACTGTCATGTTTAACACATTAAGGTGAATGGACTGACCTACCCTTATCAGAAGGACAAACCCATTTGCAGTTTTAGGGGTGTTGGAAGGTTTTCATTTTTTTTTCCAAATTTAATATAACATTCTATAAGTAAACAGGGAAGATCCTGATCAGACACCACATTATGCATTGTCTGATCTGGGTCTGCATTGTTTGCCTATGTCCCACAAAAAGGACTCTAAGCTTATATGGGTTGCCCTCATATCGATGAAGTGATAGATTATAAAATGGTCCATTAATGAAGAGTAGTTGCTGATGTTTTCAAATAAAAGACACGCTCCTCCATAATTAGGAATTACGCACAGAATATGGGTTTATTCATTCGATCTAACTGCCTTTAAGCAAATAGATTTTATCCAAAAAAAATAATGAAAATTGAATTTGACGCTGGTGATTATGCATTTTGTTGATGTACATGTGCTGCAAAGCTTGTCTTAATTTTCTTTCTATGTTCAACGCATGACCCCACCCCAACTTCATCATTGGCGTAGCTTCCATTTTGCATTTAGGCACGTGCGTAATAAAAATAGTAACATTTGAGGGAGGTCACCTAATGTGGTAAAAGTGATTTATCATACCATTAGGAACTGCTCTTAAAGGAAAGAATTCGCTCCCTCTGGGAGCAAATTCTTTCCTTTAAGAGAAGTTCCCATTTTGAAAAGGGATGCAATTGAAGAGAATCACTACTCTCCCTTTTATGTGTGTTACTTTTCCAGCGTTCTGGCTATACGCTATTGCTCATAAATGTTTATGGGACATGTTGCTTTCCTTTCATTTGTTATGCATAACTGTATGCTCCTGAGAAACTTGGGGACAGAGTTATAAAATGCTCAGCATAGTCTAGCATTTTATCTCATTTCTTTCACTTGTTTATTTAATACAGGAGCACTCATGTAAGATCTTCTATAAAACAGCAAAGTGATATGACCATAGTTGGAAAAAATTCCCCTTCACAAAACGTTTCATTATTCCACAGGACTGCATTTATTTGAATAACTACAATATAATTTGATCAGATACTTCGAGACTGTCCTCCTACTATTCTTTCAAGGGCAGAATTAATTTATGCCATTCACAAATTAATAATTATAACAGATTATTATTGATGGAGAAAAGTTACATTGTTAACTTCTAAATTGTCCTTAAACTTTTTGTCCTTTTTGACATTTCAATATGAGAATGACAAAGTGTGTACAGGTATATTCTGAGACCAGATGTTTAACTCTTTGTATAGCAGGTACTTTTGCAAACATGCAGCATTTCATTAGGGTCTACACTATTTGCTGAGAAAAAAAGGACCTTCAGAGAAAAAATTACATTTTTTACCTGTAACCCCTCACAATGGACCGTCCCAAGTTTATAGGAAGAATCCGTTTAAAGTACATATAATATGGAAGCTGGCTGCACAAGTTCACAAAACTTGAATTTTTACTGCCAATCACAAATGTAGAGTCTAACAAATTTGTTAAGTCAATCCACAAAAGATATCAAGCCATATTTGCTCCTAAATGACACCCCCCCTCGACACACACCAGTCCTCCTCCGAATTCAAATATGTCTTTCATGGTTAAATAATATCTTGCCTAATGCATGAGATTTGAATTATACTGATCGCAAAATCTACAAGTATAATATTGATCTAGCTCATAAGAAAATGGTCCTTATCTATTTCTTTAAACATGCATGCGTGACTATCCCGTAGGATGTAGATCTCAAGTTTCCGGCATGAACCGTCCTTGTGTAAGCAGACAGAGATTGCACAGATGAACAGGCTGGCCTGGGTCTCTGCTGGTCGTACATCTTACACAATAGGTAACGAAATCTCATGATCTGCCTCATTAATTGCTGTAATCGAGTGCACTATGCAAATGCAAACATTGTGACTGGAAGGAAAAAATACACAATCAGATTTAATTTAAAAGATTCAGTTTTAAACTCTCATTAAAGAAAGGAGGGAGTGCAGTGGCTCAGTGGTAGAGTGCTTGACTGGAGACAGAGAGGCCAAGGGGTGCAAGCCTCACCGGCGTCACTGTGTTGTGTCCTTGAGCAAAACACATAAGTCCTAGCTTAGTACTAGTTCAACCCAGGAAGACTTGTCCCTACATAACTGAAAGATTGTTGATGGGACGTAAAGAATCAAATCAAACAAACAAAATCATTAAAGAAAGGCGAAAAGTGGTACAGAAATGTACTGTTTACAACTTGCTCTCCGGTCTTGATTATCTAATTGTTTTGTTGCATGGTTGGTGGTTGAGGTTGGTTGATGGATGGTGCAGCAAAGACCTTGATAAGAAATAAGCAAGGTTACTTTTTTTCTTTTTTTTTTACATAAAAACATTTGTTGTTTTCATTGGAGCATTCCAAGGAGAAATAAGGAAAACATTGTCATTTACAGTTGAAAAAACTACAACTTACTACTGGTATCTAGTGCTATATAGATATGTCAAAATTGTATTATCTTGTTAACCGGTTTAAACTGATTTTTAATGACAGAAATTTGTATCTTTGCTGTGTGAATAGGTACTTTTGTCACCTGTGAAATTCAATTTCAAGTTCGGTCAATGAACCACAATATACTTCAATAAACAGGGGAATAGTTTGTCATAAATGATTATTTCTTCACCTTCCTTGGCCTAACAAGGTTGAATTATTACAGTGTCAAATAATATAACAAAGTGTTACCTTACTAACTCAAAATATTCAATTTTCAAGCATCCCGAACATCTACTGTAACAGTACTTTGGCAGTTGTCAGAATCTTTACCGATCTAAATTAAGATTTCATCTAATCACAAAAGTAGAACGCTGGTTTTGAGCAGGAACTAATAAAATAAGCCGTTTTGATAACCCTATGTAAGACAAGTTTCAGTTGTTCGAAACAGATGACACTTTGCTAACTTATAACTACAAAAGACCTTTTTCAGAAAACATTTGTGGTATTTCTGCATCTTATTGGCTGTTGTCCTTTAAGGGAAGCTTGCAGTTTTCCAAATCTTTTTTTAATTGTCATCATCTATTTGATTTACAAACTAGAACCAATTATCAGGAACTGATTAAGTTGATCCTGTCCATCAGACCTTTCAGGATGGCATTAACAAACCCAACTCATGAATCAGACACAATGATAGTTAAATTGAAGACACCCGACCATAATGGACTAATAACAATGTTCCCAATACACAGGGCTAACGTACCTCTATTGACTTTGTTAAACGGACACGTGACCGCATCACAACTGTGGACACTGTCATGCATCAAGGAACATAATTGGCACCCTCAGGCGGTGACAATATACCGTCTTTGTTTGAAATTGTGATTATTTGCACTTCCAATGCTTGAATGTTTAGTGTCGATAGACCAAGTTGCTGAATGGAAACCCTTTGTCTGCTCATAATACCATGACCAGGAGGGTCGTATCTAAAGTTGTGAGAACTTGAGACCCAACCCCATTGCTGTAAATTTTTGGCAATAAAATATGTTTAAACTAGCTACCAGTAGATCCGAAACCACTGATATCGATGCAGGCTTCACATGTTTTAGATTAAAAATTTAATTTTCTTATTTCTGAACCAAAACATATGTTGTGGGTACTCAAAAGAACCGTCTCAATGAGACGGTTCTTTGGAGCAGCCAAAACATATGTTAAACTTGTTTGTTTGATTTCATTCTTCACGTCCCAGTCAACAATCTTTCAGTTATGTAGGGACAGGTCTTCCTGGGTTGAACCAGTACTAAGCAAGGATTAATGTGTCTTGCTCAAGGATACAACGCAGTGACGCCAGTGAGGCTCGAACCTGCGGCCCTTCGGTCTCGAGTCAAGCACTACCACTGAGCCACCATGATAAGAAAATATTCACAATTTTAAGCTCAAAAATCAATTTGTTTATCTGAATCTATGCTTTATTTTCTCAGTAGATCAACCTTCTTGAGCAGATTAAAACAGTTCCAGGTCTAATGCAGGATTTACGTTGGAACTGTGCAGATTTTTCATCTAGACCGTTTCACAGATACCCTATTTTCTCGTATTTTTTCAAAGCTATGATCGCCACTTAAAACTGTTTAATAGAGCCAGAAGCTACAAGAGAAGGCATTATTGTAATGAAATGGTTCTAGAGTTGTAAAATAAGAAAATATTATAGCACTTAATTGACTGGAATCAGACAGTAAACCAATACAGGAGGCTCCAAAGAAACTGGAGAAGGACATTTATGGGGCCTTGTTAAAGATCACTCATAAAATCGGGTCTTACGCCCCTGAAAAATCAACAGTATAACAGTCATAAGGATCCGAGTGGCGTGTGCGGGGGCAGTGCTGTCATTGTTCCGTGTTCTGTGCCATTAGCAAAATTCAGTAAATATATCACCATATTTGGCTATAAGCAGAGGTGGGGCGGCATGGTCAAATAAATGAGCCAGTGTCCAGCAAAATGTACAAGTTAGCATGTCAGGATGTGTCCCCATCAAAGACTCAGATCAGCCTGCGCATCCGCGCAGTCTGATCAGAGTCTTTGATGGGGACTCTCTGGGTAGCTTAGAGTTTAATGTTTCTTAAGGCGTAAAGATTAGACTGATCAGACTGTGCAGCTGCCCAAACTGATTTGAATCTTCGCTGTAAGCGCATGCCAACATGTATGTTATGGTTGATACCACTCAAATATGGTCAGCTTTCATTGAATACAATTCAGCTGAACCTATAAAATTATCGGAATTGTACCAAATAAAGAGACGACTATCGTGGGTGCCATTAGCAGGATATACAATAAAGCTGTACAAAAGCCTGATTAATAAATTGGCGCAAAATACTCAGCAACATTGTCTGCTAATATTGAAATTGACACTAAAAGAGTATTCATCCTGGCAACTACCATTATGCCGATAAATGACTTGCATGTTGCTTTATGAAGCAGTTTTCCAAAGTGCAGCGCTTTCCCATAAAAGAGCTTAATGCATACAAAAAGGCTTTTACAACACTAAAATAAGCCAACTCATGATATTTTAATAATTATCACTTAGGCTCAGATAAGTCTGTGCATCTAAACACAGTATCCCTGATTGCACAAAGTAAGGACGGTAAGTAATGAATGTTTAGGGCAAACCCGTAACAGTTCTGACCAAGCCTGATATAGATGCATATGAATTGTACGCATTTACAGAATGTAGCACCAATATGGGCCATATCACAACAAGCCTGTCTACCAGGTATGAGTCAAATGAAGCTGCTTAGCTACAGAGATTAGCTAGAAAATAGAACTTTCGCATGCTGCAAGTTTTGCCATTCTTGCCAGAGATTCAATAACCAAGGCGCTGAACAGACTGTTTGGATGCACAGCATGTGGATTGGTTGGTATGGGTCCTCTGTTGTTTGCTTGCAACAAAATTAGGTTTATGCCCAATTTTTGATAAGTGTTTTCATTTTAGAGCTATGTTGCTCCTAGGTCGTCAAACAAAAAATTTAACCGTAAAATTGTGAATATTTTCTTATCCATCAATTTTAACATTTGTTTTGGGTGCTCAAAAGAACCGTCTCATTGAGACGGTTCTTTTGAGTACCCACAACATATGTTTTGTTCGAGAAATAAGAAAAATAATTTTTGATTACGCTCGGCCTAGCCGGTTATTCCATTGAAATTTTCCCATAAAAATGTAAGGAAATATTATTTATGCATGTATGTTAAAATATTTAAACTTTTTTGAATTCTAAATGAAGCATTTGAAATGAAGTGATGCATATAGCAGTTGCAACAATCTGCAGTCATAACTCCCTCAACATTGTCTGACATCTTTGCAATTTTCTCTAAGAATTGTATTTGATACTTGTAAAAGATTCACATGAAAAAGTCTCAAATTGAGGGCTGTATAGTAATGCTGAAACATCATTTTTCTTAAATTTGATTTTAAAAGTGTCGGGATTTGTACATGCTGTGAAGGGGCAAACCAGAGAGTATGAGTGTGTAGTGCAGCCTGATCAAATTCATTGTCTTTCACCATTTGAAATATTGATAATCAGTGTATTTAAAGCCCGATTTTATAAAAGCTTTCAAATATTCTGATTTACCAATTATAATTTTTGAAATTAAGTCCCATTTTTCTCATTCCATTTTCAACCACAAAATGTCTCATGCCTTGCAATGATAGGGCTCAGTCTGGGAACATGGCCGTACCCAGACAGTTTTCCATTAATTTTGCACTGATATAAGAACAATTTCAGCATTTTTTTCCTGTAAGTAGTAAGGAGGCAAAAACAAATTTTATTAACTTTTTAATGTAAAATAGGTATTTCCAGTAAAATCACAATACAAAAAAACAAACTTTAGAAGCACCACTAAACTATTTTCTTGCTTGTGACGAATTTTGTCATCTGCTAATAACATTTGCAAACAGTTTGGACCCAGATCAGGACCAACAGTTCCTGTAAAGAATTCTTCGAAAAACTTAATTTAGAAAAAAAAGTCAGCAGACAACAAAAAAGCATGATAATTACCCAGCATGCAAGGAGTAAAAGTGTTGAAAATTGCTGAACCTGTGAAGTCTTTCTCTTTAATACCTCCCATGAATTTTAAAGAGATGAAAATTTTCATCATTATTGTCACAAGGTTGGCTGATTGTCAACTGATACAAATTTACACACTCCACCGAATGCCACAATCGTGCAGTCAAGTTATCATAAATTACAATAGTGTTGTATATCACTCTGATCATTGTCACAGCCGGTGTCGCACGTGGCTTGGAAAGGTTGTTCGCGACAAGTTTTTCAATGAATTGGAATACTTTTGTTTTGAACATATCATATGAAAGGTGTACCTCTTAAACGCAGTTGTTGCAACCGGAGAAGCAGGTTTTTTTGCCAGATTTATTAAGAGATTGCGCAAGTTGACAAGAAGTGAAACGATGTATTTTGTCATCAAAAATCAAAATAAATGGAGTTTATAAATGGAATAGCCTGCAATGTCAGAGATTACACCTATGCTGTCTGAATAAAGTCTTCACTGTTAGCATGTCTGCTCTACAAATGACAAGGTACCTTCTAACAGCAATTACATTGATCAAACTGCGTGTATATCAGGTTCTTTACTGCTAGTGAATGTTGTACCAAAAGTTTTTCTGTGTTTCGGCTAAATTGTGGATATTTTAGTGCAAGATTTCGTGTCAATGAAAGAGATAGATTTGAGTTTTATAGATTCTGGTTATGAATAAATCTTATATAAACAGCCGCAGGGATTTGGATGAAATTTTAGAAATGTGATTTTTTATGATTAATTAACTTTAGACATCCTTTTTGATAGCATAATGTGATGAAGTGATCAGTGTATTGGAAAATAGTCAGAAACGGCACACTAGCTCTCAGGTAAGCTTACAGCAAGACTTGATAGGAGGGGTATTTTCGACATCCATACATGAGTGCACTCCCTTTATTACGCTAAATTTGGGGTCCATAGGAGTGGACCGTGTTATAAGTGAACCCTGTTATAAAGGGACAATTTTACAAGGGAATTATAGGAAAATGACCATCCCTTTGCAAAATTTCATGGTAAAAACAAATTGGGAGCCACAACATGACCGAGTTATATCCAAATCTGTGTTATAATGAGGTATGTTATAAAGAGACTGCACTGTACTGTTATGTGTGCAAGCAGCAAAGACTGGTGAGACTGCACATTTGTGCAGGCTTGTCTGAGCCTTCACAGTTTGCCTTTCCGATAAGTACCAAAGGCTCGTGGTCTTATTCTTACACAAATTATAATTGCAATCTGATTGATCAATTATCTTATTGACTGAAATTGGTATCTCAATTTTAAGTTTATGTTGACTGGTATGAGTGACCGTCCTTTTAACCCATATAAGCCTTGCGTCCTTTTTTGTGGGACATTATAGGCAAACAGCGCAGACCCAGATCAGACGCCGCAAATCACGGCGTCTGATCAGAGTCTCCACTGTTTGCTCACAGAATGTTCTATTAGAATTTGAATAAAAAATGAACAATACCACCCAAAACCCCTAATATTTGAAGTAGACTCATCCAACCGATAGAGATGGGAAAGTTCATTCGGCTTAAATGGGTTAAGGTCAGTTCTGAGTAGAATATAAAAATCAGTTTCTTTAAGATGCTTATATGAGATGCTGATATACTCTTGGGAATCATGTATCAGGCTGTGTGATGATTTTCACAATCTCTTTCTTTCTAAAATCTATCATTTGACAGGTGGTCTGTCAGCTGTTAAGATGTCATGTTTCAATCAGCAGCTGAATGATTTTTTGAATATTGGTGTTGATTGCAATCGGTTACCTAATAATCACTTTTCTTGTTCCAATTTTTTGCTCCAGTGTGATTTATTTCACTGTTCAGCCTTTCTTTCAAAATAGCATGCGCAGATCCAGAGGAGAGGACAGGGGGTCCAAACCCCCCCCCCCTGAAAATTCACAAAACTATTGGGTTCCTTAGCAATACTGGTCCCTGAAAAATCACAATAATAACAAAGCTACCACGCCAGCATTTCATGTTGGGCCATCATTGGCACGCCAGCAAAACACCATTTAAATGGTGTTACGCTGGCGGACCGATGATGGCCCGCTTATAGTGGTATATTCAACAAAAAAAACAATATCCGTGTTGGACCCCCTCTGGCAAAACTTTTCACTGCTGAAGAAAAGAAGTTCAAGAAATTAACACATCCTAACACATCCCCAACTCCACATGGTAGGGTGGGTGAAGAGCAGGGTTAAGGTGTGGGGCAATATGTATATATATTTTTTAAAATTTTGTTGGGGGTGGTGGGTGGGGGGGAGGGGTAATAATAGTAGGTGTGTTATTTCAACATACTTTTGGGGTTATTTTAGCAACATATTTCACCTGCTTCATACCTGTATAACATATGTCAAATGTCACAAATAGGTGAAAACTTAACATTTATATTTCTCATTGCTGTTGATATTAGTTATAAACCATGTTTATAGCCATATCACAGATTTATCAAGCTGCAACATTTTTTGCTTCTCATCATGTACAAGATCCGGTCACCTGTTGACAGAACTATATATGTCAAAGTTTCTGGACAGCGATTTTGAGTGATAGTCCCACCAAATGTGCATAAATCACGAAAGTGAATGGCTTAAATGTGATTTTTGTGATTATATGTTCATTTGTTACCCTGACTGACACCGCCTAAAGCATTTATTAGTTTTAAAAAATATGACAATTAATGTTCTTAAATTTGATTTGTCGTTTCTTTTTTGGCTCTTTATTAGAAGAGATATCAACCTTGTTCTTGCTGAAGCCTATAGGTTTACTACAACTGTAAAGCAGCAAAGATCATGATCAGCTGGCTTCTTTGAAGCCAGCTGATCAGAATCTTTGCTGTTTTATATTTGCTTTGCATTAAATTACTAGAATAAATCTACTAAATTACATATTGGAGGATAGTGATCTACTCAACAGTGCAATGGGATAGCCTCTGTTTTCTTCGCTCTTGTCAACTGTCATTTGTACATTGTCAATTTCACTAATTTATGTTGTCAATTAGGGCAAATGATTCAAACCATGTCCATTCTGCCCATGAATGGGCCTTTTCAGTAGCAAAAGAAAAATTTGTAAGAATTTGAAATAAATTGAAGGTTATGAGTCTTTGGGATGGATGTTTGACATTATGAGGTAAAAGTGATTTAATTCAGTGAAAAGATTTGGGTGTCATTTTACAAATCTTACTGGCTTGTTGTGAATGAACTTAGATTTTCGACAGATAATAGTGAATTTAATTATGATCTAGGGGTAGATTGGGGTTGACCATTCTGTACACTTGTTGAAGCAGCCCAATAAAAGTCAAGTGTACCATGATTCATGACTCTTTTTAAAGTCAAAATTTTTAGCATTTTTATTAGTTTCTATTAGTATGCATAAGAGCTGCATTGACGACAGTATGAGCCCTCGCATAAGAAAACCATTCTCCAAATTTGGTAAGTTCTCTATTATGGAAGGATTCATTTTTCAAGATTATTTAGTTGGATGCTAAACTACAGGCCTCCAGTTAAAAATGTGCAGTCGAAAATTATTTCTTCTTATTTCTCAACCAAAACATATGTTTTGGGTACTCAAAAGAACCGTCTCAATGAGACGGTTCTTTTGAGCACCCAAAACATATGTTTAAATTGATGAGTAAGAAAATAATGACAGTTTTACGCTGACTTCACCTATGCAACAATAATGGTGCAGATGAGGCTGTGTAGTTTCTGATCTGTTGGTTATTTCAGAACAAAAGCTAAGCATGCTATGTCCAAAGTGTCAAGATTCTAGATAGTCTCTGTAGCTGAGCATCACTTTATTGCAAACCCTGAAGACTGATTTTACTCAAAATATGACTCCACTGAGTATAAAACGTCCTGAGTGCTGCAGAAAGAGACAAAGTTTCCTAATCAGAGCAAATTCAAGGCCATGACCAAGACCTGAACAAAGAAAGTTGACAGGGTAAAGGTTATGAAAAACAGTCATCAAAGAGTAATTATTTGATTGACACTTATGATAATTTTGTCATAATTTTCTTACAGCACAGTTTAGGTAATTATTTCATTTTTATAACAAAAAAACGGGCAAATGGCAAATTATTATGTCAATATAATGATTATAAAAAATGATCCTAGCAGCTGGCTTCAGATCTAAATTTAAATTCGAAAGAGAAAGAACTTCGACTGACAGTCCCTTTTACCCAATATGAAGACTGAATATGGGCCTCGACGCCAGTCTTCGGGGGTTGAGAACAACAAAGGCGCAGACCAGCCTGCGCATCTGCGTAGTCTGATCAGCGCCTTTGTTATTCGCTTTTTGGAAAGTATCGTAACTGAACTTGCTACATGCAAAATTTCAATTTTCTAGCTAGTTTCTGTAGCTGAGGAGGCTGGTTTGAATCTCGCTTGGTCAGAAACCCCAAAGACAGGTTTTCTTGCCCATATACAAATGTGCTACATGTACTAAAATTGTTTACAGTGTAAAGATTCCATGGTCATCACATGATCAGCCCCTTCTTTTTAGCAAAAATTCAGGAACTTAAGTGGTATAATTAAAATATGTTGGCATGCACATAAAAGCACTTTTAGATGGGCAGCAGGCCCAAGTCTCATTTACATTCCATTTAGCAGTACCATAACTGTATGATTTGGTCACATTCACATGCAAGGCTGTCACAAGATGGTTGTGCAAATTTGCAAGACTGTTGCAAGACAGAAAGACGTTGAAAGGGCAAGCTCATTGCACGATGATCACATGTACGTCAGTCTTGCGACATTCACTAGACAAATATGTGGGTGCAAACTCTTAAGTCAGTAGGTAGAACACCTTAAGTGCCTTGCAGCCTCACAGCAGCCTTGCGTGACTTGCAGCTGTTTTGCGTCCTCACAAATCAAGCAAAAAAAAAGCAAAGAAAATGAACATGTTGAAAATTTATTTTTTAGACATTGTGTGTCGGCCTTGCGACCCTGTGATATTGCAAAGCAGCCTAAAGTCCTGAAATTTGTCTTTGAAAACAGGTGTACTGCTGCCACAAGGCTGATGTGAAACAGGCTTTACTGCTTATGGCGACAAGCTCACTTTTGGTCGTGCTGTGGTTGGTCTGTGCCTAGTGGCATATCATTTATTTTCTTTTATTTCTTGTGGTTTCTGAGTGAAGAAGGGATTTTTGACTGCCATTAAAGCACTGTTGATATACCATTAAGTTTTATTTGAAGTTTTGAGGTCAGTGGGCATTAAAAGGAAAATGACTAATATTAGCAATTCATCTTTAAGAAACTAACATCCTTCTATATAGGGTTTATGAGGGTAATAACTGCTAGATAACATCACATCTGTAGTACCTTTCATTACTGGTATGCCTATCTAATAGATAACATGTTTAAGCATTTGATTTACAAAAAAATCCATGACATGCTTACATTCACATATGATGTGTCTGTTCATTGGAAATGCCTCCTTGAGGCAGTTCCAAAGAATAGACACATCATATAGCTTGATGAAAAAGACTTGAGGAATTATTTTGGAAATGTAAATATTATTTTTGCCTTATCAAGGCAAACATAATAAATTTCATTGACTTCGTAAAATTGCCCACAATGCAATTTCGGCATCCGTTTTTGTCTACCTTGCGGTTGCAGCCAGGTGGATGTGTCTCATTCCGCAAACATTTTTCACATGAATGAAAATATATTGGGAATTTTTCAAGAAAGACCATATATGTAATCAGTCATTTTATGGCATTTTACTTTTATATACATTTGTTTATATAGAACGGTAAACACACTTGAGAATGGAAATATCTGTAGATGTTTCTTTTGCGTCATTGATCTCCTCTGATTGGTTCTTACCTTATGTTCATTTCACAGGCTTGTATGATCCATTTCATTCATATTTTTGATTTATTCGTTTCATTGATCTCTTGGTTTAGAATATGATTGACAGTGAATGGAATATGGCTATTTTCATTTTGTGAGGTAGGACAAAGTTCATTTCTTTGAAACCAGTTTTGGGGTTTGGGTACAGCAGTGAGGACTATGCAGGCCATGGTTTGGAAGTAAATCATATGTTTTCACTAGTAGCTTAGCTCATTACCATCTAGTGACTGACCATTTTTTGACTCCCTATTAAAATGGGTTTGTCGGTCCCTAGATCACACCGTATAGGCGGCAATCAAAAAAGTTAATACTAGCGACAAATGCAGATCAAAAATAGTTAAAGAGTTTTTTATTGCCTTTTGTCGCCCATCTGGCGACAAATGGCAATCGAAAGCACTTTTTTTAGCGATTTTTGATCCGCATTGGTTGATTGTTAAGAGTGTTTTCGATTGCCGCCTATCCGTTGTGTAGATGCAATGAGTGATGTTTTGTTGATCTGGAGTTACTGCCTTTCTTGTCACATTTCTCAGATGTTAAGTGAAAATATCTCATTGACTTTTATTTCGAAGTTCTGAATAATACATTAGTAATGTTAGCAGAAAACAGATCTTGGGACATATTCTCTTGCTGACTTTGTCTATAAGTGTCATCTGCTGATAACCTCTGCAAACAGTTTGGACCCAGATCAGGCCCGACACTTTGTCAGGCCTGATCTGGATCCAAAAACTGTTTGACACACTGATGGTATTCTTGAAAGAAATTTTTGAAAATGTTGATTTTGAAAAATATCAGCAGACCGTGAGATGACAAAAGAGCAAACAAAAACTTCCGGCATGTAAAGAGGTCTACCAAACCGTGTTGTCTAAGTTTTTGCTGAACCATTTCCACTTTAGCTGTTGGTTTTCATATTTCAACCTGTTACACTCAGACTGGTAAAACCTTGAAAAGTTTTGACCGATCTGGGTACAAAAAGATTAAAGCAGTAACTTTCTGGTCAGAGTTATCGAAGTTAACAGTACAGACACTATATTGAGAGACCCCATTCTGCAGTCCTTAATTCAAATGGATCTCTAATGGATCTTGGAAGATCTCTGTTTGAAAGTGTAAGTGTAATGGGCTACACATTCAGTTGTCCATTGCCTTCATTACATATGCATGTATGGACTGGTTTCATTGTCTTCAGACAAGAAAGTTTTCATCAAAATATGTATCTTAATTTTGTGACCTTACAAAAACTAATTTAGCTATAACACAGGAAAATGAACCCTTATCATAATTGGACATCGTTAGTCAGCATCAGGATCCTGGACAGAAATAATTCATAACTCAGCCCCCCCCCCCCCCCCCCCATCGCCCCCTGACTCAGATGGCAAGGTAAATTGGTGGCACAAGAGAAGGTACAATGGGACAGGTAGATCTGTGATTTCTGTCCAGGTATGCTCATTGCAAATGGCTCTGTTTACATGTAACAACTAATCTGTATGTAAAATCACTCTCCTATATGGAAATGAGGCTTTGTTAGGAATGCGGCCAACTTCATTTAATTTTACTTTAATTGCATTATTTGCTGTGGTAACCCACATACCTGGCCGCTATTACTTGTGTGTCATCGGGGTAAAATTTGTACCAGAATAAACACCCTTTGAACTGACTTGTAAGCTCATAGGCTGTGGATTGGATTCCCATGCCAGTTACTCTTGTTTCTTAATCCTAATCCCAAACTATAGTGTGGATCAGGATTAAAGTGGTACTTTGAGGAGTGCAGTGGCTCAGTTGGTAGAGTGTTAGACTGGGGATTCAATGGTTGCTAGTTTGAGACTCACCACCGGCCATTCGTCACTGTGTAGTGTCTGTGAGCAAGACACTTTATCCGCTGCCTAGTACTGGTTAAACCCAGGAAGACTAGCTGCCAACAATTTTCACACATTCTCACATGGGATTTAAAATATGATCAACCTGCTTACCCATTAGCCTAGCCTTATACCAGATACAGTACTAGCCAGTGAACTCAGCTTATGCCACAGTCACTGATATTCGAGTAGTATGTATACCTTTCAAGGAAAAGTGTAATATGATTAACTGACCTTTGTGACTGAAATATTGTTGAAAGTGACTTTATCTCCAAACGTAAAAACATAAGGGTCTTGAGGCGAGAAAACCTGTCTTTGTTGCATCCAAACAACAAAGGCGCAGACCAGCCTGCGCATCCGCACTGTCTGATCAGCACCTTTGTTATTCGCTTTCTGGAAAGTTTTATGAGCTAATAAAGTTGCAACAAGTTACATGCATAATTTCAATACTCTAGCTAGTCCCAGTAGCTGAGCAGGCTTGTTTGTTTTTTGTTTGATTTGATTCTTAACGTCCCATCAACAATCTGTCAGTTAAACAGGGACGGGTTCCTGAGTTGAACCAGTACTAAGGTAGGATAAATGTGTCTTGCTCAAGGACCACAACGCAGTGAGGCTGGCAAGGTTCGAACCCGCGGCCCCTCAGTCTTGAGTCAAGCACTCTGCCACTGCGCACACTGAGCAGGCTTGAATTAGTCTTTCCTGCAGTGGCAGATCCAGAGGGGGTTCGTTTAAACCCCCCTCCCTGCCCCCTGTTTTTAAATATCCTATAAAAATGAAATAATTTGGTCTCAATGAGACCAAATTATTATAATTTCATGGGATATTTAAGAAAAATGTGATAAAATTAAAAAATGAACTCCCCCACCTTTATACATATGAACACCCCTTCTCAGAAATCCTATGGTCCTGTACCTGGTCAAATACCTTTGATCAAGTCAGGTTTTCTCACAACGAGTATAATAGTGGCACTTTGCTGCACATGGGACTGCATTAATTGTCACAAACAATATCGAAAGTGTTGAATTGGGGAAAAAAACTGAAAAAAAACAACATAGGAAGCTTCCTTTGTTGATTTTGCTCTCATTCAATGTACATGACTTGTGTACAATACGTATATTTTATTTTTATCTTATCAAACTCTGTGTCAAGAGCACTTCTTGTATCTTGAGACAAGACTTCAAATAGTTTCAAAATCTTTGAATTCTGTGCGCTATCTTATCGTAGATCATTTTGCCGGAGTGCAACAAAACCGACTGCGTGAGCATGGTTGATGAGCAATGATCTACCGCTTCAAAGATTTTCTACATTTTGTAAATGGTATTTTAAATTTTTTTTTTGCATTTTGAAGACATTAAATAAAAGAAAGTTAATATGGAATTTTCTTTTTTTTTTTGTTTTGTATTTTTGTTTTTTGTTCATTTCAACTTCATTTCTGTAATTACGACAGTGCCATGAGGTGGCGATGATAACTCGTTCCTTTTGAGCCGCATCATGAGAAATCCTATGTAGGTCATATACTAACAACAAAGACACAGATCAGCTTGTGTATCAATGGCGGATCCTTCCGTCCCCTGTTTTAAATATCCTGATGAAAATGAAATAATTTGGTCTCAGTGAGACCAAATTATTTCGTTTTCATGGGATATTTAAGAAAATTGAGATAAAACCCCCACACCTTTATACATATGGAACCCCTTTCCAGAAATCCTAGATCCGCCCCTGTGTATGTGCACATTATGATTAGTATTAGTGTCTTCATTTGTTTCATGCTGATATAGTATACATGTAGTTACTATACATGCTCATATCGAAATGCTCAAGACTCTGTAGCTAATAGCATGCTTCTATAGGTCAAATCTGATGACAAACTTTGAAGACATTTTCTCATAATAAGGCTTTAACTTGTAACAGTACTGCTACCTTGGTGCCTTGCCACTCTCTTGACTCTTTG
Organism: Loripinus fragilis; assembly: GCA_964019695.1. NCBI lineage: Eukaryota > Metazoa > Mollusca > Bivalvia > Lucinida > Lucinidae > Loripinus > Loripinus fragilis. Next base: position 123,759,365 of record OZ026514.1, on the reverse strand, counting down.
ATCATCAATGTCAAACCCCATGCATTCTGATATTTCCGCTCTTCTTGTCTCTGGCTTCATTCTTCAAATGTGCCATTTCATAGAACAGCACCACAGCCAGTTTGAATACAGAATGGCTTTAATTGCTTGCGAACCAATTTCCATATCAACAGATTTGTCTTAAATTCCTGTGGTCAGTACTTTGTATGTTTTCCTTTTCCCAAGCCCATTCTTCAGATATACCAGATCTACAATCACCTACTTATAATCTCTGAAGCATATTGCACCTCAGTCACAGAGCTTGTGGATTGTTTATTAATCAAACAAGACCTTCAGTCACCCAAGGTAAATCTGTTTAATTTCTAATGTAATTGAATCTTTCTTCCTTTCAAAGAGGTAAGAAATCAATTAAAAACCATTTTACAGCTATAAAGGTTAACTTACCTGAGAGTCTTCAGAAGTCAATGGAAAATGATCTAATACAAATATCTAAAGCTGGTGTGAAATCAAATACCCTTCATGTGGCTTTTGTGGGTATCTTGATTTTTGGAGAAAGGCACAAATGATGGACTTTATGGTTTATTCTCTCAGGGAAAACTTGGATCGGACTGCACACATGTGTGCAGTCTGATCTGAGATTTCCTGAGAGATTGATTTTAAGGGGATATTTTTTCAAGTGCAAAAGCATAGGATCTATAGAATTGTAATGCAAAATGGTATGATGTTAATCTGAATTAATCTAAACTGGATGCATACCCCTTAGGGTTTGTTTTCTCATGTTCGGATCATTTATTGGTGTAGGTAAAATTAGAGGTTTTGACAACAAAAAAATGACAATTATGAAAATAAATCAAAATTTGGAAGTAGCTAAATATGTTAGTGTTTGTATAGCCTGAAGTGGATAAAGAGTTATAGGACAGATCAAGGTGGAGGTATGATACAAGTAGTTGATCATCAGGTTAATAAGGACATTGAGGCTTTGTGATCTTTTTTATTGCTTGCTGTTTGATCGCTGCATGGGTTAGTACTAAATGGATTGTGAGGTTTTTGATTATATAAAGAATAATTATCTTAAATGGCTCATTATTACATATTAAATCAAAATTGGCTCCCATTTATAAAGAAATTGCAGTCCAATGACCAATTCATTTTCGTAAAATTATTTTAATATTGTCCCTAGCTTTGAAAATAGTTTTGTTTTGATGCTTTACTTCCCAGTCAATATTTTCAGTCATGTAGGGATAGAACTAGTAGTAATTAAGCAGCGGATAAAGTGTCTTGCTCAAGGACTTCGATTCCCAGTCTAACGCCCTACCAACTGAGCCATTACGCTCTACTGTTTGAAAACAGTGTTTAAATGTTTAAATATAACAATTGGCTTACAATGTAATCTATTTCCTCTCCTTGCTAGCAACGACTTTTGTCATCTGTGGGAGCGCAGTGGCTCTGTGGTAGAGTGCTTGACTCGAGACCGAAGGGTAGCGGGTTCGAGCCTCACTGGCGTCACTGCGTTGTGGTCCTTGAGCAAGACACATTTATCCTAGCTTAGTACTGGTTCAACCCAGGAAGACACGTCCCTATATAACTGAAAGATTGTTGATGGGACGTAAAGAATCAAATCAAACAAAACAAAATCAAACAAACAAACAAAACTTTTGGCATCTGCAGATAACCTTTGCAAACTGTTTGACACTCTGATGGTGTACCTGAAACAGTTTTTTGAAAAAGTTTATTTTGAAAAAAGTCAGTTGACAACAACAAAAGCATGAAAAATTACCCAGCAGGCAAAAAGTTAAACTGTTCTGAAAATGCTGAATGTGGATTTCCTCATTTTGTACTTAATATTACTAGCAATAGTAATAATACTGATAATAAAAATGATGATGATGATGAAATTAATGCTATAAAGCATATGTACATTAATTTTGAGGTAATGCAATTTTAGAGAGAATGTGAACATGGTGATGGCTTGTCAAGTTTTATGACCTGTGCATAAAAAAAGTGGAAAGCCTCCGCTTATCTCAGTAATGGAATTATATGTTTGCCCATAAATGGATATAATACTTATTAACCTTATAGTCGTAAAGTAGTCGGCAGTCATAACAATGATTGCCTGACACTGGAGGGACTGCCTGGGGGTAGGGGAAGGGGTGGACAGAGGTTACTGGTGTTTTACCTGGACAGCAGGTTTGGTTTATGGGCCTCGATGGCCATAAATACTGGAGCGCTGGCTGTCAACCTAGGACTGGGAAATGACTGCTGGCTTGACATATTGTGGGGAAACAGCATGGGGTGCTCTGTTAGGCATTTAGCTTGCTGCAAACACTAGGAAGCATACAACAAACTTTGGGCCAGCCAGTATGATCATTGTACTTGTCATATTGGCGACCAGTGAAGGCTCTGACTAGTGCGCTTCTGTGCAGTCATGTCAGATCATTCACTGTTCGCATGCACAGCTTATTGAATTAAAGGAACAGACACCTCGCCAGGACAGAAAGTACCATATTATGATCATGAACCTTTTTTCGCTTTATTGAGTGAAATGACCATAGAGCAAAGAGAAGAAAAAAAAGCTATACAGTAAAACCTGTCTTAAGCGGCCACTCAAAAATAGACAAAATAAAGGTCTTAAAGACAAATGGTAGCTTAATGAAGGTCGAAAGTATTGCAGAATTCTGCAATACTTTTGACCTGCATTAAGCGATAATCTGTCTTGAAAACCAATTTTTGGTCTTCATTTTAAGTGGCCGCTTAAGACAGGTCTAAAAGTTTGATCAAACTGTCTGAATGAGCATACTACATGTCAAAATTTAGTTAAATGTACAGAATAATGTTTTGAGGATGTGTTATTTTAGAGAACTGAAGTTTTCTCATGTCCGGTTCGTGAATCGTCACATCATCCAAATTTAGATAATATCAGGTAATTATCTTATCTTTTGCTTGTATAGGTTAATACCCTTTGTCATTTAAATGCTACACTCTTTAATTTACATCTTCAGTAAAGGGGCAGACTACAGGTACTAGACTGCTTTATTAATGATCAGAATGAGACATTGAATATAGGTAACGGTAATGATTTAATGATATGGAATTCTGGACCAACACAGTTGGAACTTCTATAATGGGATTTCCAACAATGTGGTATGTGCGACCAGCAAAACCTCAGATCAGCCTGCGCATAGGCGCAGTCTGATCAGAGCCTTTGCTTGTCGCTTGAATATTCTATGACTGTTAAGCTACTGACTGAACATCATTTGGAGTTTCTACACCTAAAAGGAGGCCGTACAGGCTCGTCTGAGTCTACTGTTATATTATAATACTACACTATAGTTGCTTGTCGATCAAAGGCCTATACAAACAGTGCAGATTGGTCTCAAATTTTGAATTTTCTCTTTATTCTCAAATATTATATGGGTTCTCAGAGCTGGTATTTTCAAAAGGCTTGTCAGAAAAGCAAACAGTGAAGACCTGAGTAGGTCTAAGCTGTTAATTTTGGCAGGCATCTAGTGTTAGTTTTAGAAGTTTAGAACATCTAATAATTCTATCATAATGTTCTATTCTAAGCAGTACGATGATTCTATATTCAGATGTGCAGACTAATCTACCTCTTTGTCGTTCACAATGCAACAACAACAAAAAAAAACATGTTTTCTCTTGACATAGGTCATCTGTCTGTGATCTTACTAAGTTGTCTCAAAAATCTACTTAAGTGGTAATAGTTTGCAAAATTTGAGCAAACTTTACACATAGGATTATTCAGTGAAAGGGTGCGGGTGCTGTAACAATTCTTGTTTTTGTTGCTTTTTTGTAAAAACCACTCAGAAGATACATCATTATTTTTTCAAAAGGTGTTATCCTGTTAATACAAAGGGAAAACAACAACACCAAAGTGTTAAGTGCCAGCTATTTTCGCACAACTAAGCTAAAATTGGATTAGAAGAAAATGGAAAAAAAAATATTTTCATAGCAAAGTCCTAATAAAACGCTTCTCTATTTGACTTTGAAATCTGTTTTATAAATATTATAGTAATATGATTATTCTTTTCAACACCTGTATGTTAAGTGGTTGTTGATTGGTCAGTGAGGTTTTTATGGGTCTGCTGGCCATAAACAATATTGTCCCTACTGGGTTCAAGTATAGCTGACCATAGAAGGTGTCAATATTTATGATAGCTATTATGGGTCCAGTCTGACAGCTTACTGAAATTTTAACCAGTAGTGGATTTGTATTCAGAAGTTGTTCTTGGATTATTCTATATTTAGCAGTAATAATTAAATGACAAATTATTATAATAAGGGAGATTAGAATGCATAATTAAAAATTAATTTTCTTATTTCTCAACCAAAACATATGTTGTGGGTGCTCAAAAGAACCTTCTCATTGAGACGGTTCTTTTAATCTCTCAAAACACATGTTTAACTTTTAGATAAGAAAATGATTTAATTTTACATTAAACAACTTTATGTGTCAATCTGGATGTGATTATAATTATTAAACACAATAATACACTTAACCAAGGAATGATCTATTTCAATTACATTTAATGTTCTTAGACTCTTTCAATTACATTAAATGTAATTGAAATAGTCTAAGAACAAAATGTAATTGAAATAGATCATTCCAGGTTTAAGTGTATTATTGTGTTTTGGATTATTCTATAAATAATGATGATATTAATGTAATTGAAACAAAAAAATAATATAATATTATTTTAGAAACGGAAAGTGTCTTTATTAATCAATACTGAACTTTTCTGTGTATAGTAGATCCGCGAGATTATATAATATGTCTTGGAGATATTAGAACCCCACATAAGCTAAGAACAGGTGATCAGAGTCTACAATATTTTCTCTGATATAGTCACCCACAATATTTGCTCAGTCACTCTGTCCAAATACTATTGCCATAAATGAGAGCAAATAAATGTATCTAGAGAAAGTCCTAGTTTGTCTCGGATAAACTGATAGCAACAGATTTCACAAGCAAGGAAAGTCAATAGGTAGTAGAAGTTTTGGTCCTTATTTGGATAGCAGTGTGTGTACTTGTAGAATTGATTCAGAAAACTGGATTTAAAAGCCAAATTGTGACTATCAAGTGTGTGTGTGATCTAAGGATTTTTTTTATAATAGTTTATGAATGGAAATGGTATGTGTTAGTAAAGCAATTTGAGAAAAAATATCTTTTAAATTTAACAAATTTTATATGTTCATTAGTGCAAGTTCTTAATCTCATTGCTTAATCTCTTGACTTTATGAATTGATATGATTATGTGCAACCAGCTGGTCTGTTTTCCAGCCATACTCCGTTGATAATTTGACGGAGTTACATGTTGCATGTAAATCTGTGTTGATCCTTAACATGGGCTTCATCAGAACCTATTTGATCAGGATCTGCACGGTTTTCAGTAAGAGATCATAGGTTTAGATAAACAAAAATTTTTAGCGTAAAATTGTAAATATTTTCTTACCCATAATTTTTAGCATATGTTTTGGGTGCTCAAAAGAACCGTCTCATTGAGACGGTTCTTTTGAGTACCCACAACATATGTTTTGGTTGAGAAATAAGAAAATTATTTTTCTGGTACCCACTCTTAACTAAAGGCCTGAATTAAGTAAATATAAGAATACTGGAAACTCTAGATTCTGAATGATTAGTATTCTATGTCACAAATACCATTAGCACCTTGCTGTGCCAGCTCTACAAGATCTAATCCTGAGTGTCACACAATAAATTACTGGACAAACAGTGCAGATCCAGATCAGACTGCTCAAAATGAGCAGTCTGATCTGGATCGACACTATTTGCATGCTTATGAGATCCAATTCCATTACCACTTGTCATCATCATATTGTTTTCCCTATTGTTTTACTTAGAGAGTTTATGGATTGACTGATACAGTGCACAACCATTTATTGGTAAAATATATCATAGGGGGGAATTATTTATTGGCAGTTCTTCCATAAGTATTTGAGAATAAACCAAGTAATGGAGGATTGCTTCTGGTGCTGATTTAAATTCCTGCAATATACGGGAACCAATCCATTTATGGAATGCAATACTACGGAACTAAAAGATTGAGAAAGAGTTTGGTAGTTTTGTGAAAGTTTTTATGTGCAGACATGGATAACTTTTTAAACTCGGAAAGAAGTGGATTATATTATCATTTGGTCGAGAACGAGGTAAGAGGTTGTGACATTTTTGTTTGTACCCATATACAGTAAAACCTATCTTAAGCGGCCACTAAAAAGAAGACCGAAAATTGGGTTTTAAGACCGATTAGCACTTAATGCAGGTTAAAAGTATTGCAGAATGCTCCAAGCGGAGCATTCTGCAATAATTTCAACCTTCATTAAGCTACCATTTGTCACTAAGATCTTTTTTTTGTCTATTTTTGATTGGCCGTTTTAGACAGGTTTTACTGTAAGCTGAAAGGAATTTCCTATCCTTACCAGTTGGAAATGTCAATTTCCAATTTTAGGGTTGTTGGGTGCTATTTAAAAAATATTCAAATTTTAATAGAACATTTGCAAGCAAATAGTGAACACCCTAATCTGACGGTCACTTTGTGCATTCTGCAGCCTCTGATCTGCGTATGCACTGTTTGTCTATGTTCCATTAAAGGACGCTAGGCGTATATGGGTAATTGTGTTCAACAGATCTGATCTAGGTCAACAGGTATGGTCATGTCATTTAGACATCTACTTTTGTGGTCCCTTTCATATTTGCTAAAAGATTTCCATTCTATGCTGAATTCTGGTTGCCATGGAAACCAAAAGCAAAAACTTCAAAAATCTTATTGTGAAGAACTGCTGGGACATTTATTTGGTACAAATATAGTCCTTGGGTGACTCTCTACCAAATTTGTTTAAATTTTTTGATTGGTTGAAAAACAAGGCTACCAGGGTACATGGCCAGTTTTTCCTATGTTAATAAAAGAGAAAACTTAAATTTCATAAGGGAGACAACACTTCCAGTCGTTGTTGTCTTTGACTAATTACCAATGGTTAGCTTTCTTTATTAATGGAGTAAATAGGAGTTTACTCCCTTGAGCAGGATAAACAAATAAAAGGAACATTTGTCTTAGAAGATTTTAGTGTTTAATTCCCCATTATTGGGCCTAAAGTGGCCCCGTCCTGGGGCATATATAGGAAAAACATCTTATTGCCTGAAACCATTAGGCATAAAAGCCTTGATACTATGTCTGTAGCATCATCTAGTGAACCTCTACCAAGTTTGTTCAAATCCTGCCCCTAGGGGCCAAATAAGGTCCCTTCCCGGAGGTCACATGTTTTACATAGACTTATATAAAGAAAGGTTGAGGTTCTTCATCCTGTTAATTTTATCAACAGAATTAATGGAAATTTTTCCATTTAAAGTTTTAATGAAACTGCTGATCTATTGATATTCACAGCTGGACTTTGGGAGGAGCTATGCTTTCCTATGCCTTTATAAATAGTCATTCTCAGGTGAGCGACCGAGGACCTGAGGGCCCTCTTGTTAATGTTGTGATGTGGTTGCAATGTTAACCCTTACCCTGCTTATATTTTTGTGTCCAGAAAATGTCTGCTTATTACGGCTGCTGCATATATTCAAATGCACTCCAGACTAATTTGATTATTAGGAAGCAAACACTATGAACCCTGATCAGAATGCTCCTAAGGGAGCAGTCTGATCTGGGTCCATAGTGTTTACAATTTTGGTCGCCAAAGTACAGAGAAGATGACAATTTAATGAATAGTGGGGAAAAGGGTTAATAATTTTGCTGACAGTGAAGATTTTGGTACTCTCCAAGGTATTATTATATAAGTTAATAGTTCCAATGAGAGTGACATTCTGTTAGCTTGTCAGCAGTTCCATTGTTATGCTATCCATGTTCTAACAGTTATATTGAATCCAATACGGTTCCAAGCACTTCCAGGACAGTTAAGCAAATTATACTTCTGCTTGTTCAAAATCAATCAATAGAAATTTGATCAAGCTCCATCATACATGTATGGCTGATTCTTTCAGAGAATTTATATGTTCCAAGCGATCTATTCTGATGCTGTTGATTTGATCCAGTTTATGAGTTTGTTTGTGCTTTAAATGTCCCACCCACAGCTAAGGTCATATGGAGAGTTGGGGCCACAAGAGCTCAAAGTCTCTTCGACCGAACCTTCTTTTCTCTCTCCCGAGTCCCGACATGACTGAAATAATTATTTGACTGGGAATTTAAGACTTATAACTCAATCAATTTAATCAAGAACAAGCTAAGATAAATGTCATGGCCATGAGAAACACTGTCACAGATACCTTGAAATTCTAACTGCTCAGCTACAGAGTCTGGTTGGGCCAAATAAAAAAAGAAATGTGTTTCGGGTAACAGTTCTGAAAAATTTAGGTAGGGTAGGCACACATATTTTTTTTATTTTTTTTTTCTGGAAAAAATATAATTTTATGCATTTTGAAAGGCATTTCGCCTTTCGAAATGCATAAAATTATATTTTTTTCCCCAGAAAATCTAAAAAATGTTCTAGGTTTCACCAGTAAATTTAGGTAGGGTAGAGTAACCCTAAACACAGTTATTTTTTCATTTGGCCTTGGCTGTGTGAAATGTAGTAACAACTCGGCAACTGTCTCATGTTATAATATTATTATAACATTACTCTACCATAATACATTAAGAGTTACTTCCCTTGTTATGTGGGAAGCTTTCTAAATGGTAATGATGCATAATGACATCTGCTGGAAGCCTTTGCAAACAGTTTGGATCCACACCAGGCCAGACAAAATGTTGGGCCTGTTCTGGTTCCAAACGGTGTGACACTCTGATGGTAGGCAATGCAATGATGTGCATTATATATATATATAAGAACCATAACTCTACTACAGCAGCCTTAATTGTTTTGGAAATATTGGAAAACACCCCATCTTAAAACTAAATCAATACAAATGTAGACAAAAAGTAGAAATGTCTATCTACATGTAGAAATAAGATTAAATTTGATAGGCGAAGATAGAAATGAGAAAATTTTCCCTTGTGGTGCGCAAGAAACGATGCAATCAGACGTGCGCTTTGTGATTGCTGTTTAGAAACATTGATATATGGATATCTTGGTTTTATTCTGTTCCTCAAATGTGTCTATATGAAATTGTATTAATCCCTGTGAGGATTTTTGTTGATTTTTGATAAGCGTTTGAAATTGGAAGCTGTCATGCAAAAAAGGAGTCTTTGAGCACATTTTCTTCTGCAAGATCGACATGTTTCGGTTGAGGTTTTGCATTTCTACTGTCTTGCCAGCCAAGAGTGACAGTGACGTCGTGTTTTGTTTACAATTGTTAAGTAAAACATAAACTTGTACACTCCACTTGAGCTAATGCGAATCGTTAGATCACTTGTGTATTAATCCTATCCCCAGGACAGGATTAATACACAAGTGATATATCAATTCTAAGTCCCTAATAACTTAAATTGTAAACAAAACATGACGTCACTGTCACTCTTGGCTGGCACGACAGTAAATCTCGCTGAAATTGGAAGCTGTCATGCAAAAAGGAGTCTTTGAGCATATTTTCTTCTGCAAGATCGACAGTTTTTTTCGATTGAGGTTTTGCATTTCTAACCCTCGTTGACTCAGGAAAGACAATTACAAGCTGCAGGACTTAAGTTTAGAGTGCGCGTAACAGAAAAATTGTTTTCTTATTTCTCAACTAAAACATATCTTGTGGGTACTCAAAAGAAACGTCTCAATGAGATGGTTCTTTTGAGCACCCAAAACATATGCTTAAAGTTGTGGGTAAGAAAATATTTACAATTTTATGCTGAGATTTTTGTTTATCTAAACCTTGTATAGATTGAGATGTGATGCTGCTTACCCTTTCTTGCCAGTCTTCTGCTCTGTCGTCTACTTATTTTCTTTTATCATATGACATTATTGTTATTCAGTGGATAATGTCATGTCATAAATAGTGTTATGACCACACGTTACATAACATTTCGGAGGGGACGAGTATGATCATGATGACGTCCGTTACAGCAATGCAAATTTTCATTGAAATAAACAAAATTTGAAGGCAATAAAATCACATTTGCATTTAAAAGGTCATATGATAAACAGAATCTTACACTCGTGATCTTTTCATATGAAGTTTATTAAATGGGGCAGTTTAATAAATTTCATATGAAATGATCACGAGTGTAAGATCCTCTATATGTAGCCTATACATTGCAAACAATCTGGATTCATAGTGTTTGCTTCCATGATAAAATAGCATGAATAATGCAGACGCGAAAAACAGACAACATTTTAAGGACAAAAAGGTGGGGTAAGATATTCCAGATATCTGGTTGTTGGAATGAATCATCAACTACTTCAATCTGAGGGACTGGTGAGATTGCAACTGAAAAGCAGTCTTGCTTGTCAGCCATAGCAGTTATATAACATTTTCATATGAGCTTCAAGATTATGGCATTATGTAATTTATTGCCTCACTCAAACTAATTAAGTTGAAATATAGAAAAGTGTACTTTCAATTTTAAAGATCAATATTAATATTTTTGACAGTTGCAAAGAGCTTTCAAAGAATTTGATGTGATAGAAGATGGCTTAAATTATAAAAAAAGTGAAACTTTCTTAGACCAAGCTGTACCTAAGAAAGCAATTGTTAACTGGAATTATTGGAACTACATTTCTTTAGATGTGCAACAAATACCACTGTTTTTTTACAAGTTGAAAAAAAATGGCAGTATATGAAATCTTTGAAAATCTCTAAAATGAAAAGGTCTTAAATGTAGACTGGTTAGTGTCTAAAAAGCTTTAGAATTTATGATAAGGCCCCTTTCTCATAGTATGTTGGTTTAATTTAACCAAATTAAAAGATTTCACATTAATTTTCTTCAGTTTTCTAATTAGAGCAATGACAGGTTTGCACTTATATTTTTTGTTGAGGAAATGACTAAGCAACATCAAGGGCAGCATATCAAAACTGTACATGTAAGGAATTGTGCCTATCAGTGGCATAGTTGTCTCCTAGCCATAGATTTAAGCAATAATGAGAAAAAAAGTTTCAGAAGGTAGAAATTTAAAGCGCACCAAAAACATCAGCTTCAATATACTGTCCTTATATTGCGAGAAAACTTGACTGTTGCCTGCGAACAACAAAGGCGCAGACCACCCGGCACAGTCTGATCAGCGCCCTTTGAAATTTGCTTATCAGAAAGTATAATATTTAAACCTACAACATGTTGATTTTCAATAATCTATAGGTATCCTTGCTTAGTACTGGTTCAACCCAGGAAGACCCATCCCGACAAAACTGAAAAATTGTTGACTGGGATGTAAAGAATCAAATCAAGCAAACAATATTCTATAGGTGGAGTCCGTATATAGTAACTCGGTTGAAAAGGTTGCAACAAGGCCCATACAGAGTTGGAATGAGCATAAAGTTTGGCACTCGGTACATTACGATTGATTCTAGAAGGTTTGGGAATTCCTATTCAATATGGCTAAGGCTTGTACTTAATTGACCCCTTCTGAATCGATAAGCTGTATAGAAAATATGAAAATATGATAAAGTTGTATGTCTAAATGGTCAGTCCCTGAAGGGAAGCCAATCTGCATTCAGCAAGGTCTCTGGATAAGCAACATGCATTAGTTTGTACATGTATTTTGTCCATTTATTAAACCTTTTCACTAATTCTGAGTGCAGTTGGCATTCATGACAATCATCCATATTTTCTTTGGATTGAAGAGGATGGGGAAGGGGGAGGGGTGTAAATACACACTTATCTAGCAGTCTTTCTGGGTCCAAGACCATTAAACTTTGGCATATTGATAATGATAGATATAGTATTATTTTGGCATGTTCTGACATTCTTGAGTTCTTCCATGTCCCCAAGGAACAACAGTATACATGCATTAGAACTACAGGTCCATATACAGCAAAGTTAATTTTCTTGTTCTCGGTTTTGGAATGAATGATTTGTCCCTATTAACATATGCATCAACTAATGCAAAGGTGTACAACCTAATCGGAAAAGCCGCTCGGCCCAATTCCAGAATCACTAAGCCTCGGATGTATGTAAGGCATAGTATTATGTATGAAAAAGCCGGAATTGGCGTAAGGAAAATTCGTACTGTAGCATGGGGGTTTAGTCCTATTAAAATCCATTAATCTGATTACCAGAAACGTTTTATTTACAGAATAAATTATGTTTATGTTTTTTTTCAATAAAATATCGCTACAATGTTTACTGTGGAATGTTGTAACCATTTGTTTCGCTGCAATGACACTTGTGATTGTGTTGGCGTCAGCTTCACGTTATCAAAGTAGACCCTTGATGTACATTTGAGGTCTGATTCTACGGAATTGGCAGAGTCAGTTCCGATTGGTGTGCAACCCACTCTATCCACATTTGTATTTTTAATCACTGCCTATTTGCCATTTACCAGAAACAAAGGATGTCTGAACTGGGACCTATCATTGTTGCGATAATAAAAAAAAAAGGAGATAATAAAATGGGGTTTTCAGTAAGGATTGAACCAAGTGCCTCTCACATGCAAATTCATAGTAAATTTTCAGTTGGTCATTTTCAAGGAAGCATCTTCAGTAGCTCATGTAGCTCTTTCATGAATTTTCATGCTAGGCTCCACCCACTATGAATATCCATCAGCAAACAGTAGACCCTGATCAGGCAGCTCTTACAAAGCTGCCTGATCTGGCTCTGCTCTGCTTGCAAAAGTGTTAAAAGGCGTCTTTATGAGGTAAAGGGTTAAGTTGTTGCTTCGCTGGGAATTTACCTGTGAAAAGATTGACAGCTCTTATCAGCTCAATGACCCAATTACTGCCTCATCCAGGTAGCTATCCTCTACCTTTAAAACAATTTGTCAGTAGATGAGTGCAATGGCTCAGCGGTAGAGTGCTTGCTTGTTCGAGCCTCACTGGAGCAGGCACTGCATTAATTGTGTCCTGTATCCTCTGCTCAGTATTGGTCCCAACATTAATGAAAAAGTTTTGGAATAGGATGTAAAAGGAGGAGGGGCAGGGGCTGTACTGCCTAGTGCCATCTACTCCAATTCACCATAGATGTGTGTTAGATCCATAGTAGTTGCTGGTGTATTTGTACATCAGCACAAGCCAGGACTGGGTAGGGGATGAGATGGAACTCAAAGGTTTCTGTCTTGTAACGTTAGCCCTGCTATCCACTGACCCATGGTGGTAGGGTAGGGGACACAGATGTTGCATAAGTTTGAGGGTCATTTTCAAATATGCGATAGCAATATTTATGGTTCTGTATTAAGCATACCAAGACATGACCCAGACTATGTTATTATTTTATATCAAGATTTTATATCAAATATAATAACCCAGTTACAAATAGTTTTGTGTTTTATGAGAGTTTTATTGGTATATAAGTGCTGTGTTTGCATCATAACTATTTATATGAAAACTAATATGTTCATTTGAACCATATGGGCCTCGTTGCGACAAAACCGGTCTTCAGGGTTTTTGTAAAACCAAGACTCAAACCGGTCTTCTGAGCTTCAGAGACTAGCTAGAATATTGAAATTTTGCTCGAAGCAAGTTTAAATATGCTACTTTCCAAAAAGCGAATAATAAAGGCGCTGATCAGACTTCGCGGATGTGCAGGTTAGTCTGGGCCTGTGTTGTTAGCAAACCTCTGAAGACAAGGTTTTCTCGCATCGAGGCCCATATAATAGTTTATGGTAAATATTCCAGGATTTGGGACACTTGAAGTTGCCTTACAAGAAGTTCTAGATAAACTGTGCATTCCAAGATCAGACTGCTTCTGAGGAATCGTCTGATCAGGGGCTCCACTTCAAGCGAGTCAGACAAGTATTTTATCAATCAATCAAAAGCTTGACAACCAATGTTTATGAAAAACAGTGTAAGGAATGTAGTTTTATAAGATGGAAGAGTTTCTTGCACTCAGAAAAGCTTACCAAACAGGTGCTCACTATTGAAATGACATCAAATTGTTAGTGTTGATGGAACATTTTCTGCCGTGGAGATCTTGGATAGGTCTTGTTAATTATACACCAGTTGATTCTGACCACTGGCCCTGTTGGGCTGGGCAATAGCAGGTATTTTGACTTTCCAAAGCATGGTTACTGATATTAAATCCTGTTTTATTTTCATGTTCTACACTACTCCCCAATTTTAATCCAATATAAAATGCAGGATTCAAGTAAACAAGCAATTACAAGAAGATGGAAAACAGTGTCTGAGAGCCAGCTGATCTGGGTCTACACTGCTTTTCAAAACAGAATATATCCGGTTTAACATGCTAGTTAGTTAATCCCCTTTTGATATTTACAATAAACTAACTTACTCATAATTTTTTTCAGATGCTGTTGAGACAAAACCAGCCAGATAAAATGTACCCACAGGGTGGGGATATATATCCCCAGGGACAAGACCACCCTGGTATGGCCCAGTATGGACGGCAGCCTCACTATGCAGTTCCCGGGGCACACTTTCTGTCAGCGCCTTATATGCAACAACAACCTCATTCTATGCAAATGTATCATCCTCCTCCTCAGCAGCATCAGCAATACCAACAACAATATCTTCATCAACAGCCTGTACAACAACAACAACAACAGCAACAACAACAACAACAACACAACATTCATCAGCCTCTTAACCACCAACAGATTCTACAGCAATATCAGCATTTACAGGCAAACCCTCCACAGGGTCCGGTGATTCATCAACAGCCGCAACAATATCAACAACCGAGCTTCCATCAGTATCATTTTCACTCACAGTCTGCGCCAGGATCGCCGATAAGGGTGCAGTCGCCTCCGCCGAGGATCTCTCGGATATCATCTCCACCTCCATCGTCGTCGTCATCTATGATGTCACTTAGATCGTCTGCGATGTCACCGCCACCAAGTAGTGCCTCAGCTGCTGCTTCTTTCTTTGCAAGGTAAGATCATTTTACCGTGTCCTTCATGAATATTCATGCTATGCTCCACCCACTATGAATAATTAAATATAAAAATAAACTTTCATGTTGGTACACAGAACAAAGAAATTACTTGTCAGGTCTACTAGTGTATGGTCAGATATATAATATTTACATAAGCAAATAGAGTAGACCCTGATCAGGCAGCTCTTACAAGAGCTGCCTGATCTGGGTCTGCTCTGTAAAAGTGTTAAAAGGCACCTCTATGAGGTAAAAGGTTGATATACCATACTTAAATTGAGATAAGCCATGACAAAAGTCCTAATACCTTTGCCATACAGATGGGCACCATAGCAAAAAAAAAAATGTTTGAGATTGAGAAAAATTTGCAATTTTCAGAAAATATGCACATAAAATTTAGAACCGTGTTAAGGTAGCAATGTTAACTTGACAAATTGTCCAATTGCAAGAACATAATATCAACAAAAAAACAGTGAGGTATTTTCATTACAATAAAACTGTTTTAATGATCTAATTTGTAGCCAATTGTCATTCCTATGAAATCTATGATTGCCAGACACCTGTTGTACTTAGAACTTTGCAATTTAGTTTTTAGATCAAATTTCTGAAATTTTGCCAAAATATAAAGATCAATTTAATGACAGTATAGAATTTTTTTCATATTTCTGACCCTGAAGTTCTTTATGTCTCTGCAATGGGACTACACTGTCAAAGCAGCTACCCAGGTATTATTAAGGGTTAAATTTACAGATATGATGACATTTGTTAAAGTGGCAAAAGAGACTTATCCATTTAATTCTTAACACTATTTTGTAAATGATGGAATATCAAATAAAAGCATAGCCTTTTGATGCATTACTGACAAGGGCTGTCCTTCATAAACCTTTTACAGCATTCCAAAAGCCTGGACCTCAGGTTTTAAAGCCAGGATTTCAAAGATCAGTGCTGCTTTTGATGTTTGTCACTTGAGTGTCCCTGGTGCATTACTAAAAGGATAATTTCATGAGGAAATGTAAATCATATGCAGATTGTTGCACATCTTCAGATTTATAGGTTGGTAAAGAATGCCAGCTCTATCTAGAAGCATTCAAGCAAGTTTCTAAATGACTTGTTGCACAACTGCATTTACCATGGTTCTGTTGATTTATCTAGCGTTTTTTCCCGCCACTCGCTGCAAATGTTGTCTGCTTGGTCTCCATCTGATGTTCTTTGGTAGCCTATATTGCAAACGTTATGCACTCAGATCAGACTGCTCCCTTAGAAGCAGTCTGATCTGAGTGTATAGTGTTTGCTTTATTGATAAAAATTGTCTGGATTTTGTTTGAATATATGCAGCAGGCTTAGTAAGCGGACAACAGTTTCAGGACAAAAGAATATTAGCAGGATAATTACAGCATTCCATTCATTACCATGGATTCTCAAGCTGATCTGAATCTGCATTGTTGGTAATAGAAAACACTTGGGCGCAGCATTGCATGATTGCAAAGAGAATGAAAGGACTAATGCATGCCATCATGACCATTTTCATCAAAGTTTTGTGCCTCGTTTATTCGGCTGAAAAAGGGCATTCTTGAAGTTGAAGATTGAAAGCTGCAATCACTTTTTGACAGAGAAGACTCAGACCAGACTACAGTGATTTAAAGACTAATTTAGACTTCAACTTCTCACAATTTGATACGAAACCCCTTTTTCTGATTCTGGACCCCCAATTGTTACTTATATTTCATTAATCTGCTTTGGGGTTTGCTTTCCAGTATGGTATACTTTTGTGTGTCTCATTTAAGTTTTGGAGTGTTTGTTTTTCCACTTACTTGAACAATTTCTTTACATTCTTCAGTACTTTGTAAAACCACATAATCTATGTTCAGTTGAATCCTTGGAAAGCTCTACACAAGATACATCTGACATCTAATAATTAGTTCTTTTATGCAAGTTTGGGACCAGTGCTTCGCAAAGGTACCACCCTGACATATGTGACTGGAAAAGACCCAAAACAGCCTGTGCAATGCACAGGCTGTTCTGGGTTGTTTCCAGTCCCATTAGCAAATTCTGTACTCAAAGTTTTATCCATTATTGAAAATCTTGATCAATTGCAGATCAGTCAGTAGTATCTGTATCTTGTAATGTTCGAAGGTTGATTTTTCGGATTCTTCATTCCCATTCCAATTTAATGGTTCTATCTTCCCTCAATAGATGAATATCTCAAATTTTTTTATAGATTTTATTATTTCATTTCATGCACGCGATGTGTCGATGTTTGCAAACATTTGTAACGTTCAGTATCTCTTCCCGATCTGAAGGGCTCTCAGCGAAATTTAATTCAATCAGATGGATTTCTTGACAGTACGAAAACACTCGAGACTTTTTCAAGTGCTCTCTCATTTCGTAAACCATACTTCATCTGTCCTGAATATTTTCTTTAATTTACGAGATTTATTTAGTATTATTTGATTTTCTGACTCGAAAATTGGCATACTATTTAGATAGGGGACACTGAATTTACATTCAGTCAAAGACGTTGATTAAATGGTAAAAGTGACATGACATGAACGTCTTCATCGGAAAAGGGTATGGCATTACCACCAAAGGAAGACAACTAATGTGCTGACAAGCTGTGTTTTTCTGGCTGATAATGAGCAGCAGAGCTGTGAGTGCTGTGGTTGGGTGTGGGTGTCTATTAATATACTGTAAATTTGGAAATTTTCATGAGAATTTTATTCTCATGAAAAGTGTTAAAGGACTTTTTTGCCACGCTAAAAATTCGCGACTAGGGCATGATTTACCTGCATCAGTAAACGACAGAGTGATTTCGCCATTTCGTGAGGGTTTTATTTTTGCGAAACTTTGCAGATGCGAAGTTTCGCGAAAATAAAACCCTCGGGAAAATTTCCGAATTTACATTTGTATTAATTAAAGCTTTATTCGTTGATATACCACTTTCATCACTATCTCTTGTTGTAAATTCTTTTTGAATGAGTCTTCTATAGCACTAGGAACTTCGTTGACATGACATTGTCTCAGATTTGGCACACTGTACACACCATGCTATATTTCAATGACAAAGGTGATGAGAACAGTATATGAGGGTACAGCAGCTGTCTGTCCGTCTGTCCTTCCATCTGTCCATGCATGTAGCACAAAAATAACTAGAAAGTATATGCTTGGTTCACAAAACTTATACTACAAATTCACCATGAGATGCAACAAACCATTGTTTCAGAATCTTAAGCTGACTTCAGGCCTTTTGTTAAGAATGCGCACCAAAAAATTGATTTTATTATTTCTCAATCAAAAAATATGTTGTGGATACTCAAAAGAACCATCTCAATGAGATGGTTCTTTTGAGCACCCAAAACTTATGTTAAAACTGATGAGTAAGAAAATATTTACAATTTTACACTCAAAAATTTTGTTTATCTAAACCTATGTGACTTTCTGCATAGACTCCTGTCTTTCTGAATATTTCATCCATACATTGTTAGCATGGTGAATATTGACTTTTGAAGGAATTCCCCCAAAAATATTGCCCCAGATTGCAGAAAAAGTAACCACTCTTCTGGACAAGCATATGGTTAGGGCACACTGTTTTTCACAATCCACACAATTTCTAGTTAGATACAGGCTTATGCAACCAAAGGGGGCTTGAAATGAATGAAATATTGTTGAACAGGATTTTAAAAAAAGAAGCTTTATTTTTTTTGCATTTTTTGCAGATTTCCTTATTATAATGCAGATTGACTTGAAAACGTGATAAAATTTAGTATTGTTATAAACCTATTAAGAAATGATGTGAAACTGTTTTGGGTCAATCCCTCTATGTAATCAATATAAAATCTCATTACCAGCTTGTAAGCAGCTGATTTATGAAGGACCTCCAGTGATTTAATTAATATGAATTATTGTGTCTAGTATAAGTTTTATAGTTAACAATGTTTCTCTGAATGCATATTACTGCTTTACTCCCCCTTTTCCACCGCCCCACCCCTCCCACTCTTTCACAAAGCTTCATCTGAGCCTTTGCTTTGTGCCAAAATTGGTACTTTCCACATATTATGACTCCAAACACAAAACATATGTTGTGGGCACTCAAAAGAACCATCTCCATGAGATGGTTCTTTTGAGTACTCACAATATATGGAGATGGTTATTTTGGGTAACCTACAATTTATGTATTTGTTGCAAAATAAAGGAGATAAAAAAAACTTCATTTTATGTGAAATACCGTCACATTACAAGTATTACTGTATATTAAATATATACATTTATAAGCAAAAAAGAAAAGAAAAATCAATGGAACATTGTTTTTATTCTTAATTAAAAGCATAAACATGGCTGTGTGTACCAGTTAGAGGTATCTAATATATAATCATGCATTGGAGAAATGAGAAAAATACTGGGATATTTGGTATCAACTCCCCCCCCCCCCCCCAACACAGACACACTCCTTAAAAAAAGAAAATGTCAAATATTAGAGAAATGAGAAAAATACTGGGATATTTGGTTGAACCCTGCTCCCATCAACTCCCCCCCTCCCCCCCCCCCCCACACACACACACACAAAAAAAAAAGAAAATGAATAAATTTGATGAAAAAAATATAATAATAAAAACAGAAAAACTCATCTTTTGGTGCTTAAATCTGATTAGTTTGATTGCAAATGATGAGAACCTTATTTGAACAGATCATGAGTCACAGACTGATACCTGGAACTGTGGAATTTTCTTAATAAATCATTGTTACACTACAAATATTGGTATTGTTCTGGTAATATCATGGGAAAAAATGGCTAGAATTACACCTGCTTTTTAACTCTTTGCATGCTGGGGAATTTTTCATGATTTTTGAGGTCAGGTGATTTTTTTTTCAAAATTTATATTTTCGATTTTTTTTTTTCAGGAATACCATCAGTGTCAAACAGTTTGGATCAAGATCAGACCTGATGGATCGTCAGGTCTGATCTGGATCTAGACTGTTTACAAAGATCAATAACAGGTGACTGACAGGTAAAGAGCTAACACAACAATAAATGAACTTTTTTCTCTAGCATTTACTGATAGCCTTGCCAAAGGACACATTTATGTTTCTGAGTTCGAGGGGACTCAGACTGTAGATCTTGTGATGTCCTTCCATTTGTCCCATTATGTTAAGTCCATCACATGTAGACACCACGCCGCATCCAACACACTGTTTTGCTGGAATCAATGGAACATATCTCCACAAAAGTATGTTGACTGATCAAGTATTGTACCTGTGTCCTACCACTGAGCCCAGTCTTAGTAAAATGGACACCTTGCTAAACAAGCCGGTTTTATGGCGACATGGTAGAGTGTTTCGATTTCCCACCCGGCAGCTCAGAAGGGAAAAGATGATGAGCATTATTTTACATCCGTGTCTAATATACAGTTTAGTTGAAACTCAAACTGAGATTCAGGGATGAATCTAAAATTGAGGGGGAATATGTAGTAGAGCTAAGTTTGTCAACACTTGATTGAGCCAGCTTGGTAGAGTGTCTTTGGACTCTCTAACCTAACCCCCTTTTTCGATGGTAAAGATAAATATCACTAAGAATAAACTTTGGTGTATGCTGTTTTTTTCAATCAGAAAATGGCATCATTTTTTTTGCTACAACGAGTTCCCACAAAATAGCAGTAGCCTGTTGCATTTATGCATATTTCACAGTTTAACGAGATCATACTGCAAGTCTATTCTCAGATATATGGCGTCCTTATATGGCATTTGTGTCTAATTATTGTACTTAATGGTTAAATCAGCGAAGAAACTTCTTTATCTCCCATCATTATTGAAATTTGAGATGATTTTGAGTCATCGGAGTCTTTAAAAAAAACTATAGATAAATGACAAATGGTGTCTGTATCACTTTTATACTGTATATACCCTAATTGTTTACACCTGCCGTATTCATCCTGGAGTTTGACTGCCTGAAATCCATATATAAAGATGAATTTCATGTTATGATGTTATGATTTTCTGATAAAGACACTGGCTGAGTGGAATAATTCATCAGGGTTCCAGGGAAAAAGTGGAAAACTTCTTCTGGGTTCCAGAAAAAAGGAACACTTCTTCAGGGATCTGGGGAAAAAGTGGAACTCTTCAGGGTTCCAGTGGAAAAATGGAACATTTCTTCAGGGTTCCAGAGAATAAAATGGCACACTTCTCTGGGGTTCCAAGGAATAAAGGAAACACTTCTTGGGGGTTCCAGGAGAAAAAGTGGATCACTTCTTCAGAGCCCGGGGAAAAACACTTTTTAGGGTTTCCGGGAATAAAGGGAACACTACTTGGCGGTTCCAGGGAACAAGTGAAACACTTTTTGTGGGCTTTAGGAAAGAAAAATGGAACACTTCTTCAGGGTTTCAGAAAAAAGGAACACTTTATCAGGGATCTGGGGAAAAATGGAACACTTCTTCAGGGTTTCAGAAAAAAGGAACACTTTATCAGGGATCTGGGGAAAAATGGAACACTTCTTCAGGGTTTCAGAAAAAAGGAACACTTTATCAGGGATCTGGGGAAAAATGGAACACTTCTTCAGGGTTTCAGAAAAAAGGAACACTTTATCAGGGATCTGGGGAAAAATGGAACACTTCTTCAGGGTTCCAGGGAATAAAGGGAACACTTCTTGGGGGTTGCATGGGAAAAAGTGGAACACTTTTGGGTGCTCCAGGGAATAAAGGAAACACCTCTTCAGGGTTCCAGAAGTAGAATATTTCAAGGTTCCATCGAAAAAAAATCTGGGGAAAGGTGGAACACTTCTTCAGGGTTCCAGGGAAAAAGGGAACACTTTTTGGGGGTTCCAGGGGAAAAGGGGATCATTTCTTTAAGAACACTTCTTCGAGATTCTGGTGGAAATTCTAGGAATATATATGGTCATCGAGAGTTTTGGAACAAAAAGATAACATAATATACAAGATCTCATTAAGAGAGCATGTTGCCCAAATCAACAACTTTATGCATATGCATTGACTAGCCCATATTTTCCCTTGGCAATTACTATGCCTGCCAGAATTTATGACAAAAATCATCTGCCTGGCATGATACATCCAAGTACAGGGCTCTGAATCATCCCTAATAAAAAAGTAACCCCCTTCAAGAATTATGGTCATAGAGTTCTTAGGTTAAATGAAACTATATTGGATCGGACTTTATGACAGTGTACGCAGCACTAGCCATGGATTAATGCCATCATAAATTGCTGCATTCCTATGCATATTGGAGCAAAAAAGTGCCAGTTTATGACCAAACCACTTAAAGCTACAAGAAGAAAAGATGGCCATTTGGATAACTTCATTTATCATTATGATTAAGTTAATCTGGTAGGGAGAAAATTCTACAAGTTAGCTACTAGAATATTCTAATCACAGGTCATTCTATTTCATGCTGGCCTATTCTAATTTAGGCCAGAATTTTTTTATTAGTTGATTTACAAACCCTCCTACTGTAATTTTCTGGAAAGTAGAAAAGAATAAAATTTAATTTCAATTTTTTTTTTATATTTTATCTGCCGATTCTAAATATTATTTGTTTCGTTGAAAAAAATAATATATTTTTGAGGTTCTGTCTGTGTATTTTTGAGAGTGACACTGTTAAAAGTGATTGTCCTGTCCAGATTTTTAGGTAAATGATAAAATATTTAAAGATTTAATACAGACTGTTGGTTTACCTATTACTAATTTTACTGTTTCTGGAGATATTAAAAAAAGAAAATGAAAATATTAAAAACAAAAAAAAAAAAAAAAAAAAAAAAAAAAGCTCTGAAAATGACCAGTTTCAGAGCTTTTTTATTTTTTATTTATTTTTTTTCGTTCCCCCGACCCTAAATCTGAAAAAAAAAATCCTGTAAATCAAATAATAAAAAAATCTGGCCTCATTCTGTTTCATGCTGGCCAATTCTAGTTTATATGGTTCCAATAATTGCTGCTTTTTTGGGTGTTTTTTTTCATAACGTATCCACTTTTTCCATCGGGGCAACTATCGACCCAGTGACTACAGCTCATGTGTTCTTTAACAGAGCCCTTTATTAAATTTGCTTGTCCCCCCATCGCTAGGGCAATACCATATGGTGTTAATACTTGACCCCCATTGTGAGGGCAATATTATTTGGTGTTTACACTTGTCCCCCATTGTGAGGGCAATACCATTTGGTATTTACACTTACCCCCCATTGTGTGGGCAATATCAACTGGTTTTTACATGACTTTTTTTTTGTGTCCCCCATTGTGAAGGCAATACCATCAGGTATTTACGCTTGTCCCCTATTGTGAGGGCAATATCAATTGTCCCCCATTGTGAGGGCAATACCATTTGGTATTTACACTTGTCCCCCATTATGAGGGCAATACCATGTGGTATTTACACTTGTCCCCCATTATGAGGGCAATACCATGTGGTATTTACACTTGTCCCCATTTTGAGGGCAATACCATTTGGTGTTAACACTTGTCCCCCATTGTGAGGGCAATACCATGTGGTATTTACACTTGTCCCCCATTTTGAGGGCAATACCATTTGGTGTTAACACTTGTCCCCCATTGTGAGGGCAAGAGCATTAAATTTTGGTATTTACACTTGTCCCCCATTGTGAGGGCAATATCAATTGTCCCCCATTGTGAGGCAATATCAATTGGTTTTAACACTTGTCCCCAATTGTGAGGGCAATCCCAATTATTCCCCATTGTGAGGGCAATATCAATTGGTCCCCCATTGTGAGGGCAATATCAAAAGTCCTCCATTGTGAGGACAATATCAATTGGTTTTTACACTTGTCCCCCATTGTGAGGACAATACCATTTGGTGTTGTATACTACATTGTGCTATTACAGCATACATTCCCTTTTCTAAGATGGAAGTCAATTTGCAGTAGTTCTACACATCCATCAAAGCTAATATTTTTACAGTGTCCAGACTGCTTGCTGACAAATTGAATGGCTGTTGTGCTTGGTGGAATCATCAAGACAAAGTTAATAAGAGCCATCAGAAGGGAACAAGACTCAGACTGCTTCTGACAAATTGACAATCTTCTTGGGTCATTACGCTCTTGCTACTTTCACAGATCAACTCTGCTGCTCCACATTTACCCAGGAGTATTCAGAAACCATCACTGATTGACTTGTGATGACTGTGACTCAGAGTGCCATCTCTAACATGCGTGGATCCAGAAAGTTTTGTCAGAGTGGGTCCAACCTTGACAACGTTTTTCTTTTTTCTTTTTAAGTTTGATGAGGGGAGGAAGGATCGAAATACCACTATTAGCCGGCCATCAACGGCCCGCCAGCGAAATGTCATTTACAGTGTTTCGCTGGCGGGCCGATGATGGCCCAACATTAAATGCTGGCTTGGTAGCTTTGTGATTTTTTAAGGGATCCAGACCAGTATTCCTAAGAAACCCTATATTCATGTGATTTTCCAGGGGGGTCAGGACCCACTGTCCCCCCCTCTGGATCAGCACATGTCTAATTTGAGTGACTTCAAGAGTAATGGTAATATATTAGCAGTTGGTAAAGCAGGCAGTAATGTCAGCGGAGCACTTGTTTGATGGACATTATGCTTCAGACAAGCAACATGGTCAGTGAGCTGTTGGTGGCATCTTGTAACCTCAATTTATCACCAGGATAACTTTAATTTGGGCCTCAACGCGAGAAACCTGTCTTCGGGGGGTTGCGAACAACAAAGGGGCAGACCAGTCTGGGCATCCGCGCAGTCTGATAAGGGCCTTTGTTATTCGCTTTTTGAAACATATCATATCTTAACTTGCTACAAGTGAAATTCAGTTTTCTAGCTAGTCTCTGTAGCTGGAGAGACTTCTTTGAGTCTTGCTTTGTCGGAAACCCCGAAGACAGGTTTTCTTGCGTTGCAGCACATTTGCCATAAATGGACACTTTAATAAAAAGCACTATAGCCTAGGTGGTCTACTTTTTCATCTGTTGTGACATTTCGGTAGTCTACAACAAACAGTATGGACCCAGATAAAGGAGCAGTTTGATCTGGGTTCATATTGCCATTAATCTGTTGTTAAAATGAAAAATAGCAGGAAGCCACATCTTTTCAGCTGGCAGTTTAAAAAGTGTAAGAGCAAAGTAAGATATCATGTAGAAAGATCATATTTCACCGAGCACTATAGCATGTATGAGAAATAAATGGGATCTGTTAATTAAGATTCTTCCAATCACATTATAGGAAATACATGTACGACAATATCGGCAGAAGATATATTGGTCAATTGGTCCATTTTCATCCATGATTCATATCCAGAAGAGACACGGCAAAACCGACATTTGACGCGAGTTTGTACATGAGATGTCCGACTATGAAATTTCATATGGTCCATATTGTGTTTGTAAAATAATAAAAAATTGAGAATGATTTTATTTACAATTTAGACATAAACTTTACCATGTTACAGTTGCAATCAGTACTGTAGATTCGGAAATTTTCGCAAGAACTTTATTTTTGCGAATAGCATTAAAAGACACATTAGTGATGTGAAAAATTCGCGATTGAGGCAAGATTTACCTATATCAATAAACGAAAGAGTGATTTTGCCATTTCACGAGTTTTATTTTCACGAAATTTGGCGAGAATAAAGTCCTCGTGAAAATTTCTGAATTTACAGTATCCATTGCATATGGGCCTCAACGCGGCAAAACCTGTCTTCGGGGTTTTCCAATAAAGCGAGACTCAAGCCAGTCTCCTCAGCTACAGAGACTAGCTAGAAAATTGAAATTTCACTCATGGCAAGTTTAGATATGATACTTTCCAAAAAGCGAATAGCAAAGGCGCTGATAAGACTGCTCAAGCTGGTCTGCACCCTTGTTGTTCCCAAAGCCCGAAGACAGGTTTTCTCGCGTCGAGGCCCATATGATAAATGAGAAGACTGTCCTTAGCGCCAACCATCTGAAATTTAAGTACCTACCACGTAAGACAATGAAACTTTAAAACTAATGACTTAATTGTAACTAAATGTGACAGATGGAGATGTTGTTGAGATTTCGTCATTGAAAATGGTGTTAGCAAATACTACCAAGTTAGGTTGAAGTTATGATTTAGTTGCTGAAGCATTTTGTGTTCTAAAATGACAGTTACATCCCTTGTACAATTGTATTGCTGAAATGCAGCTGATATGGCTCTTTAAAAAAGTCTAACATGCTTGACAAACATTTTTCAATCTCATTGATGGTTTCATTTAAGGCCAAATAAAAAAAAGGTGTGTTTCGGGTAACAGGTCTGAAAAATTTAGGTATGGACATTATTAGGCAAACATATTTGTTTTAAATTATATTTTTCTGGAAAACATTTTTTTATGCATTTTGAAAGGCATATTTTTGCATCTTCTTTTGGGTAGCCGCTTAAGACAGGTTTTACAGTATGGTCTGGATTGACATTTTATGCTTTGCAATGGTTAACAGCAGATGTGTACACTCAGTGGCCATAAGTAAGTAGCCAAATCAGCTTACAAGAATTTGACAAAAAATATGGTCTGAAACAATGGTCTTTTCTAGCCAATTAAGACAATTTCCCCATATGATAATTGCCCTAGATAAATATACAGTGTAAATGTTTGCGTCATTACCGAATTGTATGATGTCATCATATGTTGCTATGGAGATATTGTGTATCATAATCTTTGGCTCCATTTCTTCAAAAAAGATAGCAGGTGTTGAAAAATTGCTGTAAAAATGCCAGATTGCAATATTCTTTATTGAAAATTTGCAGAAATATTTGAAATGTACTGAAAAACATTCTGTTAAAGTTCAAATTAGTATAGACACTGAAAATAAAATAATGCTGAGCAGAGAACTGGACGGAAAATAATGCCATGAAAATGATCCGAGTGTAGTATACTTTGGCTGTAAAAACAAACTAAATAAACAAATACAGGAATATGGGGTATGTATGTTTTGTGAGGTATCGTAACAGTGTTCAAATTGAAAATAATATATTTTGAATAAATGTTGATGGATATAAGCTATGGTTGGATCCAAAGAAAATCTGCTAATTTTCACTGTCAGTCCTGATATTGGTGCCATAAGCAGCATAACTGGTGATATAATATTTGTGTAATAATTATTTTCAGTTGAAAGTACCATTTGGGGTTACATTTTTATAGAACATTTATTTTTTTAAGAAGAACTATCCTATGATTTCGCATGAAAGTTTGGGTACCTCCTCATAAAGCAAAATTTGACCAAGGGGTTAGGTATCGCTGGGTGCTGTCTTTTCGATTTGAAAGAACGAAACATGTAAAGTCTAATTGCCTCAAACACTCGTATTACACACTAGAAAGTCTGATACTTGTTGCTAAGTTACCATGTGGATTCATTCAATAATTTAGATTTTTGGGTCATGGGTACAAATACCCCACCCACCCCTTATATGACGGTGAATAAATTGGGAAGATGTGAACACATCCTGTTCACAGCTTACGATTATAACATATTAGCACCATTATCACCAAAAATATACAGAAAATAAGCATTATCTAGAGCCATGTAAAAAGGGAAGAAGTTTAGAACCCTCATCGAATTTTCAAACTGTTTCAGAAATCAGGGTTGGTTGAAATGAATAACACCCACGAACTCTGGGTGATATTATTTCTATAATAATCAAGCATTCTTAAGTTGAAAAATAGCAAATAGTGATATGTTCAAAATTTCAAATAATTTGCACTCCTCGTTTTCAAATTATACAAATTTTAAATTTACTTATTTTTTTGCAAAAGAAACAACGTTAACGTCAACTGGCTACTTACTAATATGACCTGCGACTGTATATAGTAAACACGTTACTGAATCCCATTGCTATAGAAGTCTGTTCTTGTTCATTTCACATTCATGGTTTCTTGTATGATGACAAATGAAAATAAAGTTTAAACTGAGGAAATCTGTTGGCATGCTTAAAGTTTCAGGAAACTCTTGATTTCAAAAGCTTTTAATCTGGATTTCTTATTTCAAATGACAAAAGTTTGAATTTAGTCACTCATATGTAATGATGCTCTTTTCAATTGGGTCCCAACTTAATCAGTTGGAGAACAAAATGCCTGAAGATTAACTCTATCCTCACTAGCAGCAACTATTGTTGTCTGCTGATAACCTTTGCAAACAGTTTGGACCCAGATCAGGCCCGACATATTGTCGGGCCTGATCAGGATCCAAACTGTTTGGCAGACTGATTGTAATTTTTGAAAAAGTTGATTTTAACAACTAAAGCATGAAATTTTACCAAGCATGCCAGGAGTTAGAGCCAAGATGACTCAGGATATGGCCCTGTTTCATGTCTATTTCTATTTGTCATCTTCAATATTGCTGTCAATTATGCAGCATGATGGACAGCCTCTTGACCAGGTGGGTCAACCCTGACAACCAATCATAATGCACCAATTAGCATCGATGTCACAGAGAAATGGACAGCTATCAGCTACCGCAAGACAATAGCCAGATTTAATTAAAATATGGTGTCCTAGTAATTGTTGTAGCATAGCAGAGGCCAGGGGGCATAACTCTTGAATAATTTAGATTGCCATCTGATTCATCCGGTTCTTTCGAGCATATATTCAACAGTGAGAGCAGATTAAAGGGATAATACTCGCCATCAAATTAAATTAGAGGTTGAAAAATAAAAATATTTTTTAAAAAAATCTTTCGAGCATATTCAACAGTAAGATACTAAATTAAAGGGAAAACACTCGCCATCAATTTAAATTATAGCTTGAAAAATAAAAATATTTTTAAAAATAATCTTTCGAACATATTCAATAGTAAGAGCTGAAGAGACTAAAATTAATTAAAGGAATAATACTCGCCATCAAATTAAATTAGAGCTTGAAAAATAAAAATATTTAAAAAAAAAATGTTTTCAAGCATATTCAACAGTAAGAGATGAAATTAAAGGGATAATACATGACATCAAATTAAATTTGCTTAAAAAATAAAAAATAAAAATATTTAAAAAAAAAAATGGTCAAGTATGTAATGCATTTGTATTGTTTAGTTATACAGTCTCGATTGTTTTCATATTTCTAGAAAAGGGGTCCGACAAAATTATATAAATGTTATGCATAAATTTTAAATTCTGAATTCAAGCTACAATCTTAATTTACACTTGATCAGCTAGCTCATTAACTGGTTGAAACAGATACTGACCCAGATCAGACTGCTCTTTGGGTCTGTACTGTTTGCTTAATTATGGGATTCTATCGCTAGGCTTTGAAGATCATTGAAGTGATAATTCTGCCTATATCTCTGTCATAAAACTTGGGTCTATTTCTAATCTTGAGCTTTATGATTTGAGCAAATATAATACCTTTGATTTAGGTGAATTATTTAATTACCGCTATATCATTATTTATTGAATATTCAGAATTACCTGATAAATTTATCAATGTTATTTATGATGTAACTTGAAAGTGAGGGAACTTTTGATGGGGGTATTATATTGTTGAGAAAGTTTGCTTTGGTTATCAATCTAGGGATTCCATATTTGACTTCTATTGAAGATTCAGTCTATATATACTCAAGTGATGTTGGATTTGGGATTTGAACTTAAGCCGGGGTGTGCTTAGGATAGCTGATAGGCAGATTACTAACTTTTGGATATTTGCTACTGAAATGGTTTTGAAAAGGTATGTTTATTTTTCTACTCATATAAAGTGACTCTGGTCTATGGTGTTGATTGTCATTGTTTTTTTTCAATTCTATATTTTTATTTTTTTAAAGTTCAGGCATCAAGATAAGAGTGCATAATTGAAAATTAAATTTTCTTATTTCCCAACCAAAACATATGTTGTGGGTGCTCAAAAGAACCGTCTATTTGAGATGTGGGTGCTCAATGAGGCGGTTCTTTTGAGCACCCAAAACATATGTTAAAATGATGGCCAAGAAAATAATCACATTTTTACTCTCAAAAAATTTGCTAAACTGCACTGAAAATTTCTAATAGTTCAGAAAATTATAATTGTTTGGCCTTAAGTAATATCAAAAAGTAAATAATATTATTCAAGTCTATATATTCGATCAGTAGATTTTGTCATAAAAAATATAGAGAAAAAAAGTGACTGTTGTGTGGATTATACCTAATGTACCTTAAATGCCTGGGCCATCAATTTCATTCCCTTCTCAAGTATACATAGTAAATAGTCTATTTATATATACCATCTTGACCTATCAAGGATTGTGATTCTCTAATCCTTCACTAGCACTGAATTCAGGGCGATATGATGGATTTTTATTTTATGTTATCATATAGCCCTGATTTTTTAAGCCTCTATCTTTTCCCTTACTGTTATCGCGGACGTAAACCAAGTTGAAAACACATTTCCAAACAGTGTCTTCCTCTAACACTACTCCATTTTGTATGTTTATAGGTTTATCTATATTTTGCTATTTAGTTTGCCGCTGATGTATACCTGATTAGTTCTAAAAAGATAAAATACTCTTGTCCACACAGAATGTTTAAACTATTTGTTTTCAAAACATGGCGTCATTTTTGTCTTCTGAGCTGAAGAGCATGCTTTTTCTGTGGGTACTAAAGTCACGCACGAATTTGTTTTGGTATTTAATGTACCGACAATGACCCCTTTACTTTCCGTTTTCTGAATACACAGATGTTTTAACAACATTAAATACCAAAATCAGACTTATATAATGTTTTCTTTTACCTTCCTTATTATCATAATTGGCCTAAAAATGATCATACCTGGTCTGTTGAGATTAAAAGAATCCAATACCATCTCACCATACATTTGTTACATGTAGATATTTGAGAAAAAAAGATGACCAATTACCGATCTAACTGGGGCCGCCTTTTACCAATTTGTTGCCATCGAGAACTACCCAGTTGGATATGTACAAACTGTGTCCGAGGAGTTCTTAATGGCAATGGA
Organism: Loripinus fragilis; assembly: GCA_964019695.1. Taxonomy (NCBI): domain Eukaryota; kingdom Metazoa; phylum Mollusca; class Bivalvia; order Lucinida; family Lucinidae; genus Loripinus; species Loripinus fragilis. The sequence goes on along the minus strand of OZ026514.1, from coordinate 123,728,564 downwards.
TGGGATCCTTTTTTGTGCATACAGGTTGATTTTTATGGTGACCTCTCTCACCATTTGTAATAGGTTTTCTTTTAATATCTTGATGAATGTCAACGAATAAAGGTCAATCTTCAACCTAGTATGCAAATTTTTCACCCTGGTTCTGTATTCCAACGGATGTAACTGGATTGAAAATTGACTATTTTCAGATAAGGAACTCCCCCACTTCCGCTAACAGGAAATACATAGAAAAAAATCCAAATGGTTTTGCATATTCAAACAATGACATCATTATACAATTCTAATCATAAACCATTGCGCACATGTTCAAAAAGAAGGTCAAAACACCCAATGTCTCTATATAAGATTCACGTGGCGCCTTAAAAACGATGGGTACCAACTGTGTATTGACTGATAGCCTATTTGAACATAAGCGTGTGATAGTAAACCTATTCAGCGTGCAGCAAGGTTAGCCATGAAATAAAAAATATTTTCTTTCACTAATATCTTACTGATCACTGTGCAAAAGTTATTTGATTCTGATCTTTCCAATCCATCGCTTCTCTCTCGGTTCAGAGGTCAATGCACTCTTGCGTTAGCTTGCTACTTTTGGCGGGAAACTTGTCATGTGAGCACATGATCAGAATAAAAAATGTGCGCCTTGTTGGAAAAATCCATTTTCGGTCTGATTATGACATTTTGGGACATGACAAAGCTTCCTTTCCGAAAATTAGATTTATACGGGTGGGGTATGTGATTGTTAAGGATTTCCGTCAAGTAAGTATCTCATTTTCTTTGGCATGCTATATTAAATTGAAATCAAACCATTCTTGGAAATCGACTTTCATTTTCTGAAATAGGTCATTACTCGTTATAATTTAATAGAAAATAGGGGGCGCTACAATGCACAATAATACAGAAACGTGACTGCTGCGAGCGTACCAACATTGAGTAAGTTAACAGAATCAATAGCTTTAACAATTTTGCCCTGATTTTCAAAATTCAAACACCTACTTGTTTCTTATAATGTCCAAAATCCACTGTTAATCTTATTATAATGATGTACTGAGTTTTTGAAAAAGCGCTGACATACCTTACCTAGTCATGGGGAGTATAACCAGTACCGGGTTTTATTATAATATTTCTCAACGTTTTATAAAGTTCGTCTCATCAATTCAACATCCGAATTTTATCGCAAAAACGTCATCACCCCTAGCTCGTGAAAAGCATGCAAAATGGCTGCGATGAGCCGAAAAACAACAACAAGAACATGATATTAAAGATTGCATTGATCGTGTCATAATAACGAAGTCAATGGTAACATTTTTGTAACTTTGGTTGTGTATGTAAAACACATGAAGAAGTCTAAATGGTTGGATTGTCAAGAAAACGAGTTTTTCCCAAAACAAAAGGGGACTCCATCACTGGTCAAGATAGAGCACAAAAACACTGCGACTTTAGATTCAGCCAGATCGAAAAAAAATCTAAAGTCGCAGTTCTGCAACTAATCCTTCACATGTATGTCAATCTCTTTCTGAAAGCCCAGGCCTCTGCCCTGCTTCTGTCTCACACCGGATAGGGGGCAATCAAAATCGCTCTTAACAATTGACGAACGCGGATCAAAAATCACTAGAAACAGTGTTTTTGATTTCCAGTTGTCGCCACTTGGGCGACAAATGGCAATCAAAAACTGTTTCTAGCAATTTTTGAGCCAGTTGGGTAACAAATGGCAATCAAAAACTCTGTTTCTTATGATTGTTTATCTATGTTTGTCGATAGTATTAACATTTTCGATTGCCACCTACCCAGTGTGTGTCTACTTCTTCATCTACCACCTGTCTATGTGTCTGTCTGACGTATAAGACATCTTTTTCTGCATTTTTCCTCTAATATTTACATAATCTATTTAAAATTCCGATTTTATATCAGTGTCAGTGGTATTACTTTAGGCAATGTAATCTTAAATTGATGAGACTAATTTGAATAAAAAATGTAAATTATCACAATGTTGACGAGCCGAATTAGTTACACAAACATACCCGAGGGGAGAAATATATTTTTCTAAGCTAAATCTATTTTATTTGCCCCTTAGATTTGAATTGTTGGCAGGCAGACCATTCTTGTTTCCAAAGTACAGTAAAACCTGTGTGTAAAACGGCCATTCAAAAATAGACAAAACAAAGATCTTTATGACAAATGTTAGCCAAATGAAGGTCGAAAGTATTGCAGAATGCTCCCCTTGGAGCATTCTGCAATACTTCTGTCCTGCATTAAATGATAATTGGTCTTGAAAACCAATTTTCGGTCTTTGAGACAGGTTTTACTGCAATCAATCATGGTGTAAGGGAAACAACTCTCCATATCCTGTTAAGCATTGGTAAAAAATTGTACTGTGAAATAGATTATAGAACATTGCCAGCTTAACCCTTGTCAATAGAACTTCTTTAGAAAACAGTGTAGACACGGATCAGCTGACTTCTAGTGAAGCCATATGATCAGGATCTACTCTGTTTTCCATTCAGCCTCAGAATCCACTGTATATTATTGAAATCACACAACTGAACTGGCCTGAAAAACTAATTTACAAATTAAATTCCAAAAATTGCTAAATGTTCTACGTAATTTATGTAGTTCTTGAACAATTTTAGAACTTTTTTAAAACTAACATATTCTACTACTGTTCTATATAATGTAGAAAAGAGCACATATTTTGAACAGGTCTAGAACCATGTTCTTCAACAGCCTGCATAGCAAATTGTTGAATAAATTGGATCAGCTGACTCACAGTATTTTCCATTCTACATGTGATACATTTTTTATCTTGACAAAACTTTTGTTTTGGGCAATTTATTGTATTTTATTTTGGGCTTTAACTCATTCCTTGCTAGGGCGCTGATAGCTTACTTTGCAAACAGTTTGGACCCAGATCAGGACCCACAGAGCTCAAACGGTTTGACACTCTGATCACAGGCCATTGACATTATTTTACAGCTGCCCAATTTATTTACCTAAGATATACTTCTAGTCAATTTTTGAGGGTAAAACTGTGAATATTTTCTTACCCACCAGTTTTAACATATGTAGAACCGTCTCATTGAGACGTTGCTTTTGAGTACTCACAACATATGTTTTGGTTGAGATTTAAGAAAATTATTTTTTTGGTATGCATGAAAGTCCTATATGCCAAGTATTTAAATTATTTTCTTTCTCATCCATTTAAACATATGTTTTGGGTACTTAAAAGAACCGTCTCATTGAGAAGGTTCTTTTGAGTACCCACAACATATGTTTTGGTTGAGGAATAAGAAAAATAATATTCAATTACACACTCTTATCTTGATGTCTGATATATTGAAATAGCATATTAATTTAAGCTGCAGGAGAGGGGTTCAGGGTTAAGGGGTTGCTTAATGTTAATCCCTGGCATGTAGGTGCATGACTTAAGTTGCCTTTTGTTCATACCAGCAGATCATTATTAATAATATCAGCAAAAAAATCGTTTAAGCTGCATATATCTCATTAATATTTAGGGATAATTTTCCATTAGGGAAGCCTCCCTTAATTCACTTTAGTATAAAACAGATGTACCAAATAACATCACTTTTTTCCTGAGGAATCAAGATTTGTTCCACGATGGGAATTCCTCGTCCGTAAGAAAGGGCATTTTTAACAGGTGTATAGAAAGATCAGAATGTGGTTTCTGATCATCTGATCAAGGTCTGTACTTTTCGCACTTATTTATACACTAAGTTTCAAACACTGGGCATTAATGTTTGACCTTTTGATTTATAAACTTTGTGAAAATAGTTCATTAACTATGATAGTTCATGAACATGAACATGAACATTTCATGACTTTTAATTTCAGAAAATTTTTCTCGATCTAAATGCTTCACAAAATGTTTGTCAGTAAATCAAACAGTGAAGGCCTCCAACAGGAGCAGTCTGATCTGGGTCTGCACTGTTTTTGTCTAGACCTCTTTGACAAGTGACTAGCATTCCAAATATAAGATATTCTTTTCCATAAGGGTGGGTTTCCCCAGGTGTACTCTCAGGGCCATTTACTTCAGCATGTTCAGTGGGGAACCAGATTTTTATTAAGTCTTGTACATAGGGGGAGGGGATCCTCTAAATTATAATACGTTCCTGTTTGCTGATTCTATTTAATAGCAGCGGGGTGATATTTCGCTAATGCAACATAAAGATGTGAACGGTACAGCGCCTTAGTCTGGATTAAGACTGCTGTCTGCCTGCCTAATGACAGGAGATTTAGATTCAACTCTTTACCTTTTGATAATCTTTGCAAACAGTTTGGACCCAGATCAGGCCAAACACAATGTCAGGCCTGATCGGGATCCAAACTGTTTGACACCCTGATGGTTTTCTATTAGGCCTTCGGGTCGGATATTTGCATGATGCTTTGGTAATGAATGTCAAGGGTTTTTTTTACGCAATATGACTAAATGCATTTCCTTTTCGGCATTTTTACTATCAGTTTTCTAATTAATGATCATATCATGATGTTAATGATATCAAAATTAAAGTTTATTTGATTATTCATGATAGATAAAAATGTTCATTTTTAACCCTAGTCCTGCTGAACCTGGATTTATTCCTTTTTGAAAACACTGTAGATCCAGATCAGCTGGCTTCTGATGGCTTTAGCATCTGATTAGGATCCACACAGTTTTCCACTCTAATTGAAAATACATGCTAGCTTATTTAGCTGGATACAGGATAAAAATTGGGGAGGAGTCACTGTAGAACATAAAAATATGCAACATGACAAGGGTGAATCATAGGTTTAGATAAAGTTTTTGAGTGAAAAATTGTGAATATTTTCTTACTCATCAGATTTAACATAAGTTTTGGGTGCCCAAAAGAACTGTCTCATTGAGACGGTTTTTTTGAGTACCCACAACATATGTTTTGATTGAGAAATAAGAAAAATATCTTTTTGGTACGCATTCTGAACTAAAGACCTGTTAATTAATATAAAAAGATGCCACTCTGAGTGCAATGGATTAAAGGATCACAATGTTGAATAAAAAAAATGTTTTTTTACTTCTCAAATAGTTTAATAAACCATTTGAACATGCGTAAGTACAAATTTAAATGTAATACAGAGCGGAAAGTACAAATTTGAATATATTGCAGAACAAAGTGCCAAATCTGGAATACTCTTCTGTGGATATACCCCCTAAGGTATAGCAAATTTAGTACTGAAATTGATCTTGGCCCTGTTCAGTTGCAGATTTTCAATTGATTTCCATAAAACAGCGCTTATTTATCATCCCAGACAAAACTAAACTATTAACAGGACTATTCCTTAAGGTTTTGTGTCTTTCTAACTTAAGCTAAGTGTTCAATCTGCTTTCCTTCATGAATTCTAAATATAGGGATAAAGGCAGAAAAAACATCTGCATTTCCACAGCTATATAAAGATTCCAGATCATTTATCTAACTATTAAAACAATTGAAATTAATCAATGACTTTGACCCGAGAAAACCCCATGATTGAATAACTATATGAAAAAAATAAGACAATAAACAAAACTAGACTACAGTCGATGCTTTTTTACCATCGCAAATACCTGCTTTTTTACCTTTTACCTTGACCTAAGGGTCATGGTCACACAAAATGTTGCCCATGAGTACCCTCTACATCATGTGACCTATGCACCTGCAAAGTTTGAGGTTGCTACTTCCAACAGTTTAGGAGATGCATTTACAAAAATGACATTATTTGACCTATGACCTTGACCTTATGGCTAAGGTTACAAGAAATGTTGCCAAGTACCCTCTGCATCATGTGACCTATGCACCTGCAAAGTTTGAAGTTCCTATGTCCAACATTAATAAGGAAAAGATGCATTTACAAGAAAATACATTATTTGTACTTTGACTTTGACCTTGGGGCCAAGGTCATATGAAACGTTGGCCAATATCAGACTATCCTCTACATCATGTGACCTCTACACCTGCAAAAAATTTGTTGCTATGTCCAAGGGTTTAGAAGAAGAATTAACAAGAAAACACAGTCGACCTTTGACCTTGAGGTCAAGGTTGCATGAAGCATTGCCCAGTACCCTCTTCATCATGAGCCCTATACACCTGCAAAGTTTGAAGTTGTTATGTCCAACGGTTTAAGAGAAGATCCATATGGAAGATTAGCTTTTTTTTCGCTAAATGTGTTACCCTCTGAAAATAAAGACTTATTATTATTATTATTATTATTATTATTATTATTATTATTATTATTATTATTATTATTATTATTATTATTATTATTATTATTATTTACAAGAAAATACATTCTTTGACATTGACTCAAGGTGACATGAAGCATTGCCCAGTTCCCTCTACATCATCAGTACATCATATGACATATACATCTGCAAAGTTTGAAGTTGCTAATTTGTCCAACAATTGAGGAGAAGTTGCATTTACAAGAAAATACATTCTTTGACCTTGACCTTTGGGTCACAACCCAAAGGTCAAATGAAGGCTAGACAGTACCCTCTTCATCATGTGACCTATAACATGCGCAAAGTTTGAATTTGATATGTCCAACGGTTTAGGAGAGATGCATTTACAAGAAAATACATTATTTGAACTTAGACCAGGTTATACGAAATGTTGCCCAGTACCCTCTATATCATGTGACCTATACACATGCAAAGTTTGAAGTTGCTACGTCCAATGATTCAATTACAAAAAAACATGACGGACACACAAACGGAAGACAGACCGACTTTGGGACGAAATTATATACCCTTTTTTCCTTATATAAAAAGGGGGTATAATTAAGTGGTTGGGAGCAAGGTCCATCAGAACTTCAAATTTAGGACCCAACAGACAAAATTTGGGTAAATATAGAGGGGAGGAAGGAATCTGTCAAAACCTCATGATTTCGGACTGCATTTTGACAAACTCTAAGGCACATGAAAATAATGGGAGGGGTATATATAGGGGAAAATATGGTATGTTATGAAGCACATTTTATTACAGGGCTGTCATTGAGTACAGATTTTTCCAGGATTCACAATACAAGCTGTCTAAATGCATCAAAGAAGCTATGCTAATACTGCATCTTTCATTGTCATAATATTCTTTTATTACTATGCAAGCATCATAAATTGTCATGTTATTGCACAGCCTCCTCGCAACATTACCATAGATTAGATGGATAGTGCCATCAGTTTTCTTAGCTCAACACAAAACATATATTGTGGTTCAACTGAGGAAAAGTCCTGACATTACTGAAAAAATGGTTCCTGGGACGTAATAAAATTGACTCAACAAAACCAATATGCTAGAGTCTGAGCCCCTGTAGTGTAGTGGATAGACCTACACTGGCCTTGTAAGATTTGATTCTGGGCCTCTCCAGTGTCACATAAGATTTTCAGCCATCATAATGGCCCCCTCTATATGACCTAAGCTGTTGGTGGGACATAAAACACATACAACACACACACACCAGTTTACTAGATTACCAAGACTAAGCGTGTGCGAGAGCCATACATTTGTATTGGAATCAACATCGAAAAAATCTTTCTGAATTTTTGCTTTTTACCAAATCAGTGTGCCATTCAAACTGTTGCATGCAACCTAATGGTCTCTGGTGTCTGTTGAATGCCTATAATTGCCTGACTTGTGGTGGAAAAACTCTCAAAGAAATCATATTATTAGCCTTGCAATGATGTAATCATACAGAACAATTGGAGCTGGTACACAACAAACCAATCATGGCCGATCCAGACACAGGAACTAGTCACAAACCCTTAGAATTAAAAAAATAGGCCTATATATACTTTTATATTTTTTAGAGATACACGGCTTCATTTTTTTCTAAAAGTTTGTGACTAGTTCCTGTGGATCCAGAGGGGGGGGGGGAGACAGGGGGTCCGGACCCCCCCCCCTCCCCTGAAAAATCACAAAAATATAGGGTTTCCTAGCAATATTGATCAGGAATACCTACAAATCACAAAGCTACCAAGCCAGCATTAAATGGTGGGCCATTATCGGCACGCTAGCGAAACGCCATTTCAATGGCGTTTCGCTGGCGGGCCGATGATGGCCCACTTTTAGTGGCATTTCGATCCTCTATCCATCCCATCAACTAAAGAAAAAAAAAATGTTGTCAGTGTTGGACCCCCTCTGACAAAAATTTCTGGATCCGCGCATGCCAACCAATATAAGGCATATCGAAACAGCTAAGAATCAGATCAGGCATTTGCACGGCCTCACATCTTACTCTAATAGCTGGTCATATTGTTTTATAGCTGCCAGCTCAGCACAATATGGGCAGGGCACTGCTGAGTCTACTCAGATTCACCAATTTGTTCAGGTGTATTGCATAAAGGGGCCATTTTATGCTTTCTGCCACTTTAATGTGAGTTAATTATTAGTATGGCAGTGATTTTTGTCAAGGACAGAAGAGGACATGGGTGGTTTTTCAGGATTTCAAAGCTATTTTAAACAATATTTACAGTGGCTGCAGTGGTTTTGTGTTTTCCGATTTCGACAGAATGTTGCATTTGAGATTAAGGTATAGCTAAATTTAGTCATTTGCTCAAAATCCCCTGATTCAGTTATCATATTTATACCCGCTTTTTTCTTTAGAAAAATAGTGTATATTAATTTCATACTCACGAATGGACCCTTGTTGGGTACTTCAAAATATCGAAATTTCAAATTTATAGTTTTTAAAAATCATTTACGGAATAAACCTCATTTGCATATTAAGGGAGCTAATTAGCTCAAAATGAGGTTTATTCAGTAAAAATTTACTGGGATTTGTTGGGTACTTACGCTTTCTTGGCTACTTTTTCTAATACTGTAAGTACCCAAGAAGTATCCAACTGTAAGAGCGTCTGTCCGTCCGTCACGTTTCTTGTAAATGTATCTCTACCTAAACCGTTAGACTTAGCAACTTCAAACTTTGTAGCTGAATAGGTCACACGATGTAGAGGGTACTGGGCAACATTTTATGTGACCTTAACCCTAAAGTCAAGGTCAAAGGTCAAATAGTGTATTTTCTTGTAAATGCATCTCCTCTTAAACCTTTTGACGTAGTAACTTCAAACTTTGTAGGTGCATAGGTCCCATGATGTAGAGGGCACTGGGCAACACTTCCTGTGGCCCCCAAGGTCAAGGTCAAATAATGTATTTTCTTGTAAATGCATCTTCTCATTAATTGTGGGATGAAGCAACATAAAACTTTGCTAGTGCATAGGTCACATGATGTAGAGGGTACTGGCCAAAATTTTGTGTGATCTTGACCCCCTTGTCCTTGGGGTCAAGGTCAAAGAATGTATTTTCTTGTAAATGCATCTCCTTAACCATTGGCCATAACAACTTCAAAACTTTGTAGGTACGTAGGTCACATGGTGTAGAGGGCAATGCTTCATGTGAATATTTCTCCTTTGAAACCGTTGGACATAGCAACTTCAAACTTTGCAGGTGCATAGGTCATATGATGTAGAGGATACTGGGCAACATTTCGTGTTTGTCTTTGACCTTATCAAGGTCAAAGGTGAAATAATGTACTTTCTTGTAAATACATCTCCTCCTAAACCGTTGGATGTAGCAACTTCAAACTTTGTAGATGCCTTGGTTAGATCAAAAGCGGGTATTTGCCATGGTGTACCATCGACTGAAGTCTAGTTATATTTTAATAAGATGATGGGGGGTAAGAACCAGTTTTGTATTAGCTGGCCCACTGTCTTAATAGCTGAATAATTATTGTACATAAGATGATACAGGATTTGTTGATGATCATAAAAACAACATATTAACCGATGGTGGCAACAAGTACTTGTGGTTTGGCTAGCTTAGCAAGTACCCTCTGTCAGATTGGATTAGCCAAAAAGATGATTGTACTACCATTTTGAGGTTATTCATGCCTAAAGGTACCTTACTGAATGTGAATCACACCATATGAAAGCCCTAAGTCTATCATGTATGGACAAAGAAGGCTTTGGTTAACCTGCTCATAAAGGCTCATTTCAGGGCCCCCTTGAAGCCTGAAAGCCGGGGGAGTGCATGTTATTTTGGTTCAGATCCCTTTGGCATTGAGGTCAGCTTGGATATCAATGTGACTGTACATGATGTCTCAAGAGCAAGTTTGCAGATTTTAGATAAATTTTCCAGGATATAACTCTGGCCACAACTCTCAACTCTTCTTCATGCCCGAGTACTCTCCTCTTCATGCCCGAGTACTCTCTTCTTCATGCCCCAGTACTCTCCTCTTCATGCCCCAGTACTCTCCTCTTCATGCCGCCGTACTCTCCTCTTCAATCCCCAGTACTCTCCTCTTCAATCCCCAGTACTCTCCTCTTCATGCCCCAGTACTCTCCTCTTCATGCCCCAGTACTCTCTTCTTCATGCCCCAGTATTCTCCTCTTCATGCCCCAGTACTCTCCTCTTCATGCCCCAGTACTCTCCTCTTCATACCCCAGTACTCTCCTCTTCAATCACCAGTACTCTCCTCTTCATGCCCCAGTACTCTCCTCTTCATGCCCCAGTACTCTCCTCTTCATGCCCCCAGTACTCTCCTCTTTATGCCCGTACTCTCCTATTCATGCCCCAGTACTCTCCACTTCAATCCCCAGTACTCTCCTCTTCAATCCCCTGTACTCTCCTCTTCATGTCCAATATGCTCCTCTTCAATCCCCAGTACTCTCCTCTTCATGCTCCAGTACTCTCCTCTTCGATCCCCAGTACTCTCCTCTTCAATCCCCAGTACTCTCCTCTTCATGCCCCAGTACTCTCCTCTTCAATCACCAGTACTCTCCTCTTCATGCCCCAGTACTCTCCTCTTCATGCCCCAGTACTCTCCTCTTCATGCCCCAGTACTCTCCTCTCTATGCCCGTACTCTCCTATTCATGCCCCTGTACTCTCCTATTCATGCCCCAGTACTCTCCTCTTCATGCCCCAGTACTCTCCTCTTCATGCTCCAGTACTCTCCTCTTCGATCCCCAGTATTCTCCTTTTCAATCCCCAGTACTCTCCTCTTCAATCCCCAGTACTCTCCTCTTCATGCCCCAGTACTCTCCTCTTCATGCCCCAGTACTCTCCTCTTCATGCCGCCGTACTCTCCTCTTCAATCCCCAGTACTCTCCTCTTCAATCCCAAGTACTCTCCTCTTCATGCCCAGTATGCTCCTCTTCAATCCCCAGTACTCTCCTCTTCATGCCTCAGTACTCTCCTCTTCATGCCCCAGTACTCTCCTCTTTATGCCCCAGTACAAAGTGCAATAAGCTCACTGAGCACTAATACAGATTCTAAACTAGCTTGCTTTTTTCATGTACATAGACAATCATGTATCTTTTTTTGTGAGATACTGATGTACCTGATAATCCAGTGCTAAGCCATGTGACCTACTGTTTTGCCTTACCTGCTTAATACCAATCTTAATTAAGAATCATCAGGTATATGAATGAAAATACCTGCCGGCTTATCTTCTTAATAACCACTGAGGCATCATCTTCTATTACTGAATTTATACACAAATTATGATACCATGTTCTTTTGGCCAGTTCCATCTAAATCAGGATGATATTTGTTTATTCTATAGTTTTTGCGGTCTTTAAGATATAACCTTTTTATCCACTTGGCTTAAACACCTGACTTAAGAAAGCAGCCTTAATTATGAAAGCAGGTTCAAACACATGCCTCTAGAAAGCGTGTTCAAGAAAACACCTGCCTTTAGCAAGCAAGTTCAAACACATGCCTAGGGAAAGCAGCTCTAAAAGCTGGTTATTTGCTTGCTCATAGGACCATTTACGCAAGTAAAATAGCTATCTAGTAAACATAATACACCAATCTTTTACAAGACTGTAGCAAAAGTGCCTGTAACTTAGCAAGCTTGTCAAAGCCATAACTGGTTGACTAATAACTGGAAAACAAGTTGTCTTGCGAAAAGCTCATATTATTATACAGTACAATTCTGTCGGATGCTTCATGAAAAATCCCATAGTATACTTATCCCTATGTAAATTAAGTTTACAGGATGGTCGAGCAATTCAAGTCGATTACAAGCGTGGAAAATTCATGCCACTTTCTACGGCAGAAATGAATGTATCTATTGATCATTCGCTAAATTGAGTTACCGCTCTTCCATGATTTTCTCTCGATTGCAGTACGCAGTCCACTTGGAGAATCAATCAAACTTCATTTGTGCGTTCGTCCCAAACAAGCGTAAATTTTCTAGATGCTCATCTTTATGTGTCTAATATTCTGGCCTCATCTAAGCAATAAATTGTATATTCAGAAAGTAAATGAATTTCTTTGAAGCTTCTAGCCTGTACTATGTATGGTAATGATTCCTCGATGAAATCTTTCAGAAAATGACAAGTGAGATAGAGAAAAACCTCCTTGTGTAACAGAATATCAATTGAGCCCTGACATGTGATTTCCAACAATGTGACATTTTGATAAGTGTAGACTCAGTCGAGCCTGTACAGCCTCCTGTTAAGCTTAGAAACTCCAAATGATGTTCAGTCAGTAGCTTAACAATCATAGCATAATCAAGCGACTAGCAAAGGCTCTGATCAGACTGCGCATATGCACAGGCTGATCTGAGGCTTTGCTGGTCGCACATACCACATTGTTGGAAATCTCATTCACTGGCTCATATCATTTCACATCAATGCGGCTTGCTAATAATTTTTTGTCAGATAACTCTTCAACTGCTGTGATTTTTTGTATGTTTTTTTTCATGTGCTGCTTGTGCCCACCGCCTTTTTTGAGGGGACATTATATTATTAGGCTTTCCCTTGTTCTTGGTCTGTTCTGTTTGGTTCTGTCCCCCTTAGACGGGATGAACCTTGCTCCGATCTTTTTATCCCCTGACTGACAAGATCGGGGATATATATAGTGATCAGCCTGGCTGCCAGGCGTCTGTCTGTCCTGAGATGAAAGCTTGTGCGCTCAATAACTTTCAGATATTTCGATAATATTTGGTAGGCATATACGGTCAAGAAGGTGAGTTGTATGCAAAGATGGTAGCCCTCCCTTGTTTCCTGTTTTAGTTATCTCCCTTTGAAAGAACTTTAAATGGGAAATGTTGTTTGCTCCATAACGCTTGTGTTAATAAAAAGCTTTGTGCCATCCCCGTAATTGTTACAGGTGAATGTATTACAGGCCCAAGGTTATAAAACTTTTTCATGCTCAACTCAACAGAGCACAGAATTTCAACTGCTCATAAAAACTAAAATACCGACAATGAAGAAGTTTCTTGCTTTAAGGCTCTCAGATGTTGTATTTATCATGCTAATAAATGTTAAAATGCCAACAATTGTTGGCATTTTAACATTTATGAGCAAGATAAATTTCGTGCTCAGCTGAGTTGCATGAAAAAGCTTTATAACCTCGAGGCCAGATCTAGATCTTGAGCCACATAGTTCACATTTGAGATAGGAAGATCCCTTTTCTCCTGTTATGGTACATCTGCTAACAGGACATGTCGGACATCTTTAGATGTACAATTATGTCTCCAAAACCTGCTAAGGAACGAAATGATGTTCTATGAAAGGAGAAAGATGAAACGGAAGATTATGAAGTCTAGACACGCATATATTCCCGCATATTACCGCTATTTGCAATTTCCTAAGCCTTAGGGTTTGAGATGCTGACAAAAGCAAAATAAGGCTGCCCAATCTAAACCACATATTGGTATCAGTTGATATGATCTTACTATATTTATACTAATAAATGTGCATTCAACAATAAAACAGAAGGGACTAAGTGGTAAAGAAATAGAGTATTGAACAAGTTAAGGAAAAGCAATAAAATGGGGCACAAATTGTTACATATTTGTTAATGCTACATTAAGTGCACAGTTTTACTTAAGAAATAAATTTGATTTTAGGAATGTTCACGGAATCCTGAATACTTCGGTTCTCTTGCAAGGTTACCTAAATTGCAAGAGACCAGAAGTATTCATGATTCCATGAACAGACCAAAAATTGAATTTATTGCTTATATTTACATTTTATTATAAATATATAAAATATAGAAATTATTTATAATTCAGGAAACAAAACAGTTTTGTATTTAATATGTAATCGCATTAACGGTTTTGTTGGAGTGTAAAATGGAAAAGCGGAACACAGGCAAGTGAACCAGTGTGAACAGGGATAGCCAATGGAGCAAACAAGAGTGTGACTCAGGTGTGGCTCGCTGTCAATCAAAACACCAGTGTCACTTCTGGCGAATGAATCTGATATTCGACGCGTAATGCACGGCAAGTGAGCCTGGCAGCTGTCAATTAAATTTATGTCTTTCATGAGGCTATGAGCGGCTGCAAAAATCTAAAGATTCATTAAAAGCTTGCTTTGAAAATGTAAATATATATGTATGTAAATGCTACATTTATATGCAAGTATTTTCATCTATGTAAAGACTTTATTCATATATATGCTTATAGATACTGCTGGGATAGTAAGCAATTAAAAAAAGGCTAAGGCAAGAAGAGCTGATGTACATTTTGCTTATTTTAGAGTTGTGTAATAATAAGATGGCCAAAGATGCAGCTGCAATTTAATCCACTAATACATATGTTGTATGAAGAGGATAGAAACCATTTGTCTGAACAGTCTCTTATCATAACCCATGTCCTTGATTCAATTTGTTCATTTGTTCTATCTAAAAAAACACAAATTAATGGAAAAAAGGCCCACTAGGGAATCAAACAGGGAATTGGATAAAAACATGCTATCTGGCAGATTTTATTGCCAGGTCTACAGAACTGGGAAATATGAAAGTTGTTATTCTTCTACTCATACAGGAAATGAAAATATAAAATAGGTAACATTTGACCTTCATAAAACGGGCAATAGTCCTCTAATGGGAAATGCATGTTTTCTTGGGTGTACCATAGAGAAAGAAGTCATTGCTTTTCTGGAGTACTTCTAGAATAGCTAAGTATTATCCAGATTGTGCCTATTGCAATGAAAAACATTTGACTGTTTCCTGAATACTGAGCCTTCTTTTTTCTTTGTACACCATTTGACTGCTCCCACAACATTGAGCCTTCTTTTTTCTTTGTGCATCAATTGACTGCTTCCTGAATATTGAGCCTTCTTTTTTTCTTTTGAACCATTTGACTGCTTCCTGAATATTGAGCCTTCTTTTTTCTTTTACACCATTTGACTGCTTCCTGAATATTGAGCCTTCTTTTTTCTTTTACACCATTTGACTGCTTCCTGAATATTGAGCCTTCTTTTTTCTTTTACACCATTTGACTGCTTCCAGAAAATTGAGCCTTCTTTGTCCTTTGTACACCATTTGACTGCTTCCTGAATATTGAGCCTTTTTCCTTTAATTGTACACCATTTGACTGCTTCCTGAATATTGAGCCTTCTTTTTTTCTTTTGAACCATTTGACTGCTTCCTGAATATTGAGCCTTCTTTTTTCTTTTACACCTTTTGACTGCTTCCTGAATATTGAGCCTTCTTTTTTCTTTTACACCATTTGACTGCTTCCTGAATATTGAGCCTTCTTTTTTCTTTTACACCATTTGACTGCTTCCAGAAAATTGAGCCTTCTTTGTCCTTTGTACACCATTTGATTGCTTCCTGAATATTGAGCCTTTTTCCTTTAATTGTACACCATTTGACTGCTTCCTGAATATTGAGCCTTCTTTTTTCTTTGTACACCATTTGATTGCTTCCTGAATATTGAGCCTTTTTCCTTTAATTGTACACCATTTGACGGCTTCCTGAATATTGAGCCTTTTTTTTCCTAAATTGTACACCATTTGACTGCTTCCTGAATACTGAGCCTTCTATTTCCTTTGTACATCATTTGACTGCTTCCAGAAAATTGAGCCTTTGTCCTTTGTACACCATTTGACTGCTCCCTAAATATTGAGCCTTCTTTTTTCTTTGTGCATCAATTGACTGCTTCCTGAATATTGAGCCTTCTTTTTTTCTTTTGAACCATTTGACTGCTTCCTGAATATTGAGCCTTCTTTTTTCTTTTACACCATTTGACTGCTTCCTGAATATTGAGCCTTCTTTTTTCTTTTACACCATTTGACTGCTTCCTAAATATTGAGCCTTCTTTTTTCTTTTACACCATTTGACTGCTTCCAGAAAATTGAGCCTTCTTTGTCCTTTGTACACCATTTGACTGCTTCCTGGATGTTGAGCCTTCTTTTTTCTTTGTACACCATTTGACTACTTCCTGGATGTTAAGCCTTCTATTTTCTTTGTACACCATTGGACTACTTCCTGGAGGTTGAGCCTTCTTTTTTCTTTGTACACCATTGGACTACTTCCTGGATGTTGAGCCTTCTTTTTTCTTTGTACACCATTGGACTACTTCCTGGATGTTGAGCCTTCTTTTTTCTTTGTACACCATTGGACTACTTCCTGGATGTTGAGCCTTCTTTTTCCTTTGCGACCATTTAAGTGTTTCCAAAATATATTGAGCCTTATTTTGCCGTTGTGCACCATTTGGGTGTTTCCATTTACTTTGAGCCTTATTTTCTACACAGTATAGCATCAGTGTTTTTACCAAGTTATGGCATATTCATATAGATCTGAGTGGATTCCGAATGTTTATCATTCATAACTATCATAATGACAGGAGACTATTATCTGAGTAGTTCTCATCACGAAAAACTCACTTCACTTCAGATCAGGCATTAGATGGTTCCTTCTGATCAGAATCTACACTCACAGACTAAACAAACACAAGGTCCTTAAACCCGAGAGTGCACAGCAAAGGTTCAGATCAGCCTGCATGAACATGCAGGCTGATCTGAGCCTTGCTGTGGGCAGATTCAGAAGGAACATTTTTCTGTGTAGCCGTACATTTCAGTTCCAATTTTTCTATTTCCTAATGAGGCATTGTTTGATGCGAAATTGTTGCTATGTTGAGTTGCATTGCGTTATCGTCCAAGAATCAGACAAGCAAATTCAGATAAATGTTGTTAATTTTTACTGAGAATGCCTGAAAAATGAAATCAATTGAACAATTAACTCATTGGAATTGTCTCAAAGTGTTTGTGAGACAGTTGTGAAAGATACTCACATTGAATAATTGTAAAAAAAACATGACCCTTTTATCATAGGAATATTGGTTTCTCTGGAAATCTGAAGATGTGTATCTTAATTGTTTTTTCTAACTGGCCTTTATCAGGCAATGGAAATTTGCTGTAACAATTTGATTATTAATAAGTCTGATGACCCACTATTAAATTGCTGTTTCTGACAGGGAATAAGATAAATTGTCAGAGTGATTGATTGATTGATTTACTGATTGATTAAGCTAACTGTACAAGTTAAAGCTTGTTCGAAAATGAGCGAAGAAGTTTCAGAAAATGAAAATAAGAAATGTACAAATTATAATGGCATTAAAGCCCTTTTTTATGTCTGCAGTTTTTCAGTATTTTTTAATTTTACAAAAAGATTTTCCCAGGAATACAGTAAATGAGCCTGTTCTGCATCTAAATTGTTTGCAGGAGTTATCAGCAGAAACCAAGATATCTCAAGACACCACTAAATGTCCTAGATCTTTTTATTTTTTGTGCGATATGTTATGGGTCAAAATAATTAATAGACAAGTTAATTTAATCAGTCTTGAAAATAATATGATGCTCCAATTAAAATATGAGAATATACCGATAAGAATGCAAGGTTTTTAGTTGCATGCATTTTGCAGATGGGGAGTACATTTGTTGCATAGCTCAAGATTAACACAATATTTTAATGTAAAATTGTAAATATTTTCGTACATATCAGTTTTAACATATGTTATGGGTGCTCAAAAAGAACCATCTCATTGAAACCGTTCTTTTGAGTACCCACAACATATGTTTTGGTTGAGAAATAAGAAAATGAATTTTTAATTACGCTGTCTTATCTAGATGCCTGTTTTTTATTTGGTACAAAGTCTTAAATTGATATTTAATGACCAAGCACATGTTGGGAATATTCATTCTGTTGCCATTGAAATCTAATTTTCTGCATTATAGCTATAAGAAGATCCCCAACCCCTCACAAGTTTGTGGACCCATATATTGTATGAGAGCTAATGCCTTGTGTGATATTACTAAGATTATCGTTACTGATATTTGCACTTAGAACATTATTGACTTTTCTGAGTGCATTTGGTTTAAATCAGTACATAGTGGGCACAAAGCTGTCTAAATCAGTTAGTCCAAGCTGTCTCAATCAGTTAGTCCAAGTCAGTTAAACCTTGCCTTAGAGATCTGCTGAACCTTGATGTATTTAAAGTTTTATCTTACTGGAGCATGTAAGCCGATCTTTTTGTGTCCGCTGTTCTTGTCATCTGTGTAATCTGTCTTTGACATCATCTGCCTACAAAATTTGCTTTAACCCTTTACTCCATATTCTAACACACCTCGCCTATAGAGCCAACGGTAACAAACTGTGATATATCAGACAATAATTCACAGCTAAAGTGTGTGATAGCTGACGTCACTGGAAAATGACGTCATTCAAGGCGTTAGATGGTGTAACGTCGTTTTTACGCTTAAAAGATGTTACAATTACATAAAACGCATGCGACGTAGTCTAAGTATTGGCGGGAGTTCTTCAGAGCAATGGCGGAAAGCTGGAAGAAGCTGAAGACTTCGAATGTGTTTTCGTCGTTTATTGTGTGTTAGAATCGAAATAGATCAGCTCCAGTGCGTGAATTGTTGAGTAATAATTCACTGTTTGGAGGTCACTTGTACGAAGATAAATCACTCGCGCTGCGTGCTCGTGATTTGATCTTCTTTACAACTGACCTCCAAACAGTGAATTATTACTCAACAATTTACTGCTGGAGCTGATCTATTTCTTAAATAACACCTTTTGACACCTTTGAAATATCATGTATTTGAAAATATTTTGGAAATTGGAGCATTTGCTCTTATGGAACAAACGCTCCATTTTCCATAATATTTTCAAAAGTATTCAAAACTTAACTTAAATTTTCCTTAATTTTTTCAATATTGTCTAAAAATAGAAAATGATGTAATGATCTAAAAATAGCCTATAGAGTAAAGGGTTAAATGAGAGATCCACCCATATCACTGGAACATATGGGGAATCTTCCCTGGGTGACCCTCCTTTCAAAAAATTGATAAAATTAATTTTGCCCATGCATAAACCATGGCCACCAGGCAGTGGGGATCCTCATTGAGGGGGAGGACTTCTAAAATGCTCTCTGAAATTAGTGATCAGAAGAATTCAAACAATTTACAATTTAGAAAAATGGTCACCCTCGGTGTGTTACGGGTTAGATATGTCTGGATGGGCCTATCTGAGTATTTAGGTTAAAAACGGTATCCAGTAGCAGATAAAATGCCTTCAGTATTCTCTATTACAAAAGTTTCTCTCATAAAACCCTCTGTTGATGTTTAATTGTCCGAAACCAATTTTCCACTTGTAGAATTTTAATTGTTTCACAGGGTCATCAATTTCTGTATCTCCTGATGGGAGCTGCTCCATTCAGCATCCTGATTTTTACAGGATTCTCTGATTCATGTGCAACATGTTAATTCTGAACAAGTTTTTGCATCTCACTTGATGAAATCACACTTTTCTCATCGAAATAATTAAACACAGAGTTCAGTGCTTCAAAGAAAAGAGCCTGCACTTATTGCAGTATTGTTTTAACTCTATACCTGCAAGTGTCTTATGTTGATATTTGATTTACCTTTGCAAACAGTTTGGACCCAGATCAGGCCAGACAAAATGTCTGGCCTGATCTGGATCCAAACTGTTGAAAGATTTGGCCCGAGGTTATAAAACTTGAGTACAGTCTCAAACTCAAAATAAAGCGCTACTATTGGCTGATTGGAGACACGTCGATCATTGCTCTTTATTTAGAGTTTGAGAATAAACTCAAGTTTTATAACCTCGGGGCCTGATAATGTTCCTGAAAGAATATTTTTAAAAAGTTAATTTTGAAAAAAAATCACAGATGACAAAAAAATCGTGAACATTTTTCCGGCATGCAAAAAGTGAACTTGTTACTTCATGTTAACATCTGCACATGTGCAGAGGATCAAGTGCACCTGGGCAAGCACGCCTGAATCCCATTCCCATTTGAAATTTTGTAATAATTAGGACTCTTTGGCTAGGCATATTTTGCCTGATGCCTGTATTTCTGGGTAATTATGAGGGGGCCTTTCTGTTTGCCTATAGACATAACTATCATTTTTCTCAAAGAATTAAGGGCAGGGGCAAAATTAGCCACCTATTCTTCATAAATCAAATAACATCAAATGCAGCTCCTGTAGCTAATATCTCTAATTTGATTGGCTGGTCAAAATTACCTATGAAATAGCTGACAGCTCTTATCAGCTCAGTGACCATACTGCATGTTGGTCAGTGGGCTAATTTTACATGACAGTAAGCTTAACAGTTACTCTGCCCACTTACTGCATCATATAGCCACTCCCCTGTGGGGGTGGGGGTGGTGCTGGGGGGTCCAGGATTCCTGCTATAAAGCAGCAAACAGCAACAGGTCTGTAAGTATCTTAATGCTTTAAATGGTTTGTGTATTAAAAAATCATTTTGATTAAATTTCAATCCTTTATCACGGTAATAATAGAGCGGAACAACTAGTTGTTACTTTCCTAAAGTTGGAATAAATAGGGGGAATAAACTGGCTCAGAATGTATCGAACTAATATTAAGTACCGTTCTTGCAATGTATTGACTGAGCCTGCAAGTTTCAATATTTCTAGTAAACATATCATGGTGTGAAGCAATTAACAATCTGATTGGTGCTGCAGGACTAGTTCTAATATTTCTTGGACTTCCAATTTTCCCCCTCATTAGTTTTCTAGTCCGAATCTGGCATATTTCTGCTAGTTCATTACACAAGAGTCACAGTGTTGCAAGCTTGCAGATTGCTAAGCCTTCCAGAGATTGCTTCATTGTCAGGAAATCTTTATCACTGCCATTTCTTAGAACATGAGCCCTTGTATAACTGTTTTCGGATTTCTACCAGAACCCAATATTCCGAAGGGACCAGAGTATGAAAAAATAACACTACTGCAAAACCTGTCTTAAGCGGCCACTCAAAAATAGACAAAACAAAGATCTTCATGGCAAATGGTAGCTTAATGAAGGTCAAAAGTATTGCAGAATGCTCCCCTTGGGGCATTCTGCAATACTTTTGACCTGCATTAAGCGATAATTGGTCTTGAAAACCAATTTTCTGTATCTTTGAGAGTGGCTGCTTAAAACAGGTTTTACTGTATATCAATGCACCTGGAGAAGTTCCACCAAAAGGAAATACCACAATCACACACTGCAGACCAGCCCACTGGGCACTGTGAGGAAGAGCTACAGAACACTAACAGTCACAAGACATCAGGCAGGCAGTTAAAGTAAAGCAAACAGCTCTCTCTCTCTTCCTCATCGAGATTATTGCAAAACTAGAAAGGACACCAAGCACTGCATAACAAAACAAGGACCAAACACAAACCCCCACAAACAATAGGAACAGTAACAAACGATGAATCAACAAAAACAGAACCATCGCCTAAGAATGGACAGCAGCTGAAGCCACTGGGGAGGCTTAACTCTTTCGCTGCCAATGTCGCCGTTCTGCGACCAACGGCAGAGTGCCAATGTCGCATATATGCGACTTGGACATGTGGTTTGTTTCAGTGATGTGTATTGCCCTATTTTGCGACATATCGTTACAAATATTTGAGATAACCTGAACAGAAGACCTGTTTTTGGCAAACAAACCAGGAAAAGGCAAAAAAATAGTAAAAAAATGTTATTTTCTCATTTTTAAAGCGAGTCAAATCAATTTAGGGAAAATTGTGGCTGAATGGCTGCTGCCAGCTTCACCCTAGATGAAGTTTGATAATGGAAAATAATCATTCCAGTGATATAAGTGATATGAAATATGCTATTTGGAGGATTTAAATTGCATAAGGAAAACAACTACATACAAAAAAAGTGTTTTGGGGTATTTTCTACAATATGTTGATCAAAATATGGCAAATTAATTAAAAGTAGGTCATATTAGGTAAGTGTCATTCAAGGTCAAGGTCACCTGATCCGTCTGCCCATCGAATATTATGCTATCATGCTAAACACTATATGTGCAATATTTGGTAAAAGTTTCACCATGATATTCAACCAAATAATGATTTTATACCATTTAAACAGCTAGACCCTCTGTTGTGATATTACCCAAAATATATTTGGCACCGAGAAGTACGTTTCCCCAGAAATTTGGCAGCGAGAGTTAAATGCATTTTACTGGCGCCAAATCTTCGCCCTAGATTCTGCTGTTGTTTAAACAGAAATAAATGTTTAGCTTGCATGGCAACTCCACATGGACACCACTTGTCTTGTCAAAATGTCATACCAAACAGTGTTTAGACCTAGTTCAGAATCAGAGTTTTAACTTTTGAGTTCTTTTTTGTGCTGTTCTGACAAGTGTTTAGAAAACCAAAGACCTGATAATTAAATTTTAGCTGATAAGAAAAGGGGAGGAATGTCTAGAAATTGAGAACTTCTGGCTGTATTTTGGACCAGGAAAAAACAACTCTAACTGTAGTAATTATCAAAGTGATCTGTCCCTAGTATGTACACAATTTTGTGCAGCCTTTCTAATTTCTTATGTTTCCCATGGGCACTAAAAATGTGTTTTTTAAATGTTTCTTTTGGTGGCTTATATGCCATGTGTTTAGTAGAGAAAATAAGTGGAAGACTGTAAATCTTAGATATATTGTCTTTGTTTATTACTAATGGTAGAAAAATGCTCATAAAGTGGTATTTTATGACAGTTTGAGGGTGTTAAACATAATTAGAAATTCACTGTTGTCTGTTTTTCATGTCAAAGGCAAAAGTAATATTGACAAGCCCCATTCTCTCCTTTATACCAATTTATGAACAGCAGCAAAAGTCTTGTGTTGAGACAAACAATGCTCTGAAGGGTTATGAGCGATCTGTCAGAACTGTTTGCGAAAGGTTAGTGGTCAAAAGTGATGGTTAAAAACTATGATCTGATGATGATGATGATCCAATAAAACCATGGTTTACCATGATTATTCAATAAAACCATGGATTCAATATAATAATGGTTAATCATGATGGTTCAATAACCGTAATTATTTAATAAAACCATTGTTGACCAACCATGATCATTCAATGAAACCATGGTTGACCATGAAATTTAATATTAAAAAAAAACAGTGTTGTCCATCATTGTTCAATAAAACCATGATTGTTCAATAAAACTAAGGTTGGCCATGATTATTTAATAAAACTGTGTTATTTTTTTTTTCTTTTTTGAAAAAAAACAGGGTCATCCATGTTTATTCAATAAAGCCATGAGGTAACCATAATTGTGTTCAATAAAACCAGTAAATCATGGATAACCATGATTGTCTGATTAAACCATAGTTCAATAAAACCATGGTTAATCATGACAATTCAATAAAACCATGGATCCAATATATCAGTGGCTAACCATGATGATTCAATAACCATGATTATTTAATAAAACCATGGCTAACCATGACTATTCAATAAAACCATGTCTAACCATGAAAAAACAATAAAAACATGGCTGTCTGTGATTGTTCAACAAAACCATAATTGTTCAATAAAAAGGATGGTTGGCCTTGGATTTTTGAATAACCATGATTACATAATAAAGCCATGGCTAACCATGATCGTTCAATAAAAACAATGTTGTCCATGATTGTTCAATAAAAGGGATGGTTGGCCTTGTTTATTCAATAGCCATGATTATGTAATAAAGCCATGGCTAACCATGATTATTCAATAAAAACAATGTTGTCCATGATTGTCCAATAAAACCATGATTGTTCAATAAAACTTCGGTTGGCTATGATTATTCAATAAAAACACGGTAGTTAAAAAAACATGGCTGGCCATGTTTATTCAATAAAACCTTGAACTAAAAATTGATTGTGTTCAATAAAACCATGATTGTCCAGGTCTCTCCAATGAAACCATGGATAACCATTATAACACGATTAAACCATGGCTCAATAAAACCATGGTTGATGATGATTATAAAAAAACATGGATTCAATATAACAATGGTTAACCATGATGATTCAATAGCCATGATTATTTATACCACCTTTACCAACTTTAGCATGAAATATTCCATGATGTGCAAGGTCTACACTGATGTAGGTGGTATAAATTAGTTATACCATGTTTGTCCACCTGTACGTAAGATAATCCACTCGCTAAAGCTCGTGGATTATCTCCACGTACAGGCGGACAACCCATGGTATAACTATTACTTAATAAATATGGTTAACCAAGAAAAATCCATAGAAACATGGATTCAAAGTTTCGCGAAAATAAATTCCTCGAGAAAATTTCCTAATATGCAGTATCAACTGAATATTCATTGGTGATATCCCAACGAAAGACAGTACTCACTATCCGATTTCAGTTCAGTTACTGCACTGCAAGTCAGAAATTCGAACTGCACTGCAAGTCAGAAATTCGAAAACTATTTTACAAGTCTGCGAAGTTGACTGTTGATAATGAAAGCAACACACCTTCCCCTATATTTTACCTGCCCTAATCCTGCCCATCAGCAATGTATTTTTTATGGGGAACTAATTCCATCCAGAATGATATTGAAAATGCAAGTTAATGACTAATAGCAGTCTAAATAACATGCTTTAGGCCAAACAATGAATTCTGTGCTTAGGATTGCCTGATTGTGGGGGAGGGGTGTGTGTGTGTATGTGTGTGTGAGTGTGTGTGTGTGTGTGGGGGGGGATTAGCGGGTGCTATTTTGGATGCTTATCAGTTGAAGTTCATCGATAGGATGATCAAACCACTTTTCATCTATTTTTGCCAAGAAACCAGAGCTTGTTGAAAGATGGTGCTAATTTAAGAAGTGTTGATGAAAAGAAAACTTTTGATGTTAGACAATATATACTAAAACAAACTTTATCACACTGAGCTCTAATAGTTCTCTGTAATAAATGATTTTTTAACATTTAACTTTATTGTCTCTGCTGATTTTTTTGAAAAAATACCTTTAAAAAGATTCTTTCAGGAATTCCATCTGTGTCATGTTTTGGGGCCTGGTCTGGTTGGTCACTGACAGGTAAAGACTTTTAACCCTTAAAGCGCCAAGAAAAAAATGCATCTGAAAATGTCGTCTGCTGAAGTCGTCTGCTGCAAATAATTGCCTAACATTACTGATGAATTAAGTATAGAAGCAAACAGTGTGGACCCAGAACAGACTGCTCCTATAGGTGCAGTCTGATCTGGCCACACTGTTTGCCATAGAGGCTTCATAAACATTTCAGCAGACGAGAAAAGCAGACGACTTTTGTTGCAATTGGCGCATTAAGGGTTAAAGGTCTTTTACCCATGCAAACACAGTAACAAAGGAATAAGAACTTGAATCCTCTGAGTATTTGGGTACCTTAAATTTGATATGGACTCTACAACGCAGTTGAAAGTGTGAGACAATTTCATGGAGTATCCACCGGAAACAGGAAAACTTTTCTCTCAAATCTTGCTTGATCCTGAGCCATTTGAGCAGTGACATATGATTTCCAACGATGTGGCATTTAGACAAGTGTAGACTCAGACGAACCCGTGCAACCTCCTGTTAAGCTTAGAAACTCCAAATGCTGTTCGGTTAGTAGCTTAAAGTTCATAAAATATTCAAGCGACCAGCAAAGGCTCTGATCAGACTGCATGCGTGTGCAGGCTGGTCTGAGCCTTTGCTGGTCGCACATACCACATTGTTGGAAATCTCATGTCACGGCTCATATTGGTTTTCTCTATGATTGTGTATGGACAATAATTACTGGAATAATTCTTCAAAGGTTAACATGGTGTTGGAGGCATAAGGCATGGATGAATACGAATTAGGTGGATGCAAGCTTTCTGCAGTTGCAAAAGTGGGGAAGAAAATTTGAAGCTGCTTCCAGGGTGCATAAGAAACTTGGGGAAATTTTCCTTGGAATGTATTGAAGCAGTATAGCATAGGTCGCTAATTTTCTTTTTCTTATTAAGAGACTAAAAGCGAAAATTTTACAGTTATATTATAGTCCATATCATCTATAGCCCAGCTTCAAAATGGAATCAAAAATCATTTTAATGTGAAAGACCTTTAAATGACTATACCAGACAGTGGAGTTCTGTTCATTAAGGCCAGAGATAATAAAATGCTAGGTTAACGGTTTAAAAGTGACCAGTACAGTAAATGTTCTAAAATTTTGAACACTAGTCGCCTTCTAAAAAGGCCTAGACAAACAGGGCAGACACTGATCAGACTGATTCTGAAGAAGCAGTCTGATCAGGGCCTTCCCGTTTGCTATTCTGACCAGCATTTTGTGAATTCCAGCCCTGATAACCAGTGTTTGGTGACAAAATTATAACCTTTTTACGGCAGAAATGTGATTTCATTTTAATGTCATATGATAAATTCGTGCTCTTGTATTATTGAATTTATTAAACTTATTGTGAAAAAGAGATAAAATACTCGGAAGGCCTCACATTTTATCTCTTTTTCCCAACTCGTTTAATAAATTCAATAAAACATGAGCACTATAAATGTAAGATCCTCATGAGAGCATATACCAACAACCCACAGGGCCTCACACATAATAAAATAAGAAACAAACTATTTACTTCACATGGCCTAAGAAATAAGAAACAATAATTGAAGTTTATTACAGACCTGTGCATGTATGTGAAATGAACATACATTGAGATCTATTTCATACTCTACATGCTACTCATGATTTCCAGCTGATTGTGTTTGTTTAACTGGAGGATTATTTCCTATATCAGTTTCCATAGCTAGGAACTGGCTGATGTTTTGGCTGGCACTTAGACTGATTCCTGTCAGTGGATAACTACTTACAGTTATTGTTTTTTCTCTTATATTGATATGGATAATGTTGATATATTTTGATAAGAAGAAACCTTCTCAACATGAGTTTAAATAGGTAAGTGTTTTTGTGTTTTTCTTTGTAATTTGATGTGATCCAAGTGTGTGTGAGGCTGGATTTAAATGGCATGATAGCATTGGGCTAAAAGTTCCTAAACCCTTGCCTCAGACCGAAGTGTGGACCACACGCTTGAAGTTATACAAAGGTCTACACCACATTGCTCACACAATACCGGGTTATTTGTCAAAAAAATTATTCATGTGCCCTCTTGGGATTGTTTTTGAAGAGAAAGTCCCATCAAATGGCTGAGCTGTGCAAGTGAAAGGTATACATTTGGGTAAATTTTGGAATGGGGGCCATTACACCACCCACCACCACCGCCATCACCACCTGCTTCCTTAGTGTCAATATTGATGAAAATTATATTTTTTTCAATTTACATTATTTAACCCTTTGAGTGCCAGAAACAAATTACTCTGACAGAAAAAACATGCGCAAACAAAGTAGTCACAGGTCAAACTGCTCCTCTGAGGAGCAGTCTGGCCCTGAGGTTATAAAACTTTTTCCATGCTCAACTCAGCTGAGCACAAAATATCAACTGCTCATAAAAACTAAACTACCGACAAGTGAAGAAGTGTATTGCTTTAAGTCTCTCAGATGTTGTATTTATCATGCTAATAAATGTTAAAATGCCAACAATTGTTGGCATTTTAACATTTATGAGCAGGATAGATTTCGTGCTCAGCTGAGTTGAGTATGGAAAAAGTTTATAACCTCGGGGCCTGATCTGGGACTATTCGCTTGCTTTATTTAACATTCCTTTTTATTATTTACTAGCCTAGATGAGTAAAGATCTTCCTTTCGAAATATTCCAATTTTGAAAATCTTAGAGCAGTTCAGGAACCTTTTCCTACTGCCTGCAATCCTGTTAGTGCCTTGAATGGCACGGTCTCTCACAGACTTGTCTTGATTTCAAGTTCTAGTCATGCTAGTCTGACATCTAGATTATCTTGTAATATGTTAGATGATGGATGTTGTCATTATGTCATACAATAAGTAGCAACAACATGACTTATCAGCTGTCATATTAAGCTCAATATCTTCTAAAGGATAGAAGTAGAAGGCCATTCAGAGCCAAGTGCATGTTGGTGCTAGCAATGTATAGATATGGGTATAAGCTCTGATTGACAGGCTGGTTCCACCCAGGAAGACCCGTTCTGACATATGAATGAAAAGTATGAAAAATTGTTGACTGGGACGTAAGGAATCAAATCAAACAAACAAAATACAATGAAATGGTCAATCATCCCAACCAGACTCTAATGCATCTGTTAAATGCCTCATCAAACAGGAGGATCCATTCTCTTTGGAAGGGCAGAAAAATTGTCAACACTAACTATAGTTGTCTCCCCTTAAAATAGTCTCCCTTCTTTTAGGTGCTAATGAGTCTGTTTGTTTACAGTTATTAAGAAAGTTAGAGACTTTTCTGTTTAATTGAAAAAGGAGACAAAATTCTGCAAAACTAATGAAAGAAACTAAGTAATATGAAAAGGGGTGGAGAGGTGTTTATTAAGTTGATGTAGTAAGGAGGTCATAAAAGATATGTACCTTATAAAACTAGAGCAAAGGATCAACAAAATTATGGAAGGAATTTTTCTATTTAGCATTCCTGAACTTCTGTAAGCAAAC
Source organism: Loripinus fragilis (assembly GCA_964019695.1). Taxonomy (NCBI): domain Eukaryota; kingdom Metazoa; phylum Mollusca; class Bivalvia; order Lucinida; family Lucinidae; genus Loripinus; species Loripinus fragilis. The sequence continues at coordinate 123,699,988 of OZ026514.1, read as the reverse complement.
AAGTGGTATCATTAGTATAATGCTATACTGAAATGTAAAAGATATACAGTTTAGAAGTTTAAACCCCATCATTTCAGTTGCATTATAACAAGAATCGAGTAACAAATGAATTTTTGTGCGTCACAAGATGCCAGGCAGTCAGTCTATTTCCCAACGGTGCTTAGTATTATGTTCCTAGACCTTAGTCTATAATGGTGTTTCTCTTAAATTTGGTTGGATTTTCTATGTTCAATATATAAGGTAGTAGTTTATCACAAAAAGTTTATAATATAATATTATATTAGAACAAAGACAGTAATGATCAAATTTGTGATGGCACTATAATTGACCTTGGGCAATAATGTTTGTTTGTTTGTTTGTTTTGTAGTCAACAGCTATGGTCATTGCGGGAGGGTCAGTTCACCTAACCACACTTTTTCCTGGGCAAGCTTGAACAAGCAGTTAACCAGTACTTCGTGCACATACTTTCGCTTGTAACTGACTACAACCCTTCTTGAATGATTCAGCGGAAGGGAGGAGAATGACCGTAGAAATTATTTCATGATCAATCTCCACGAAAGTATAGGACCTGGCCGGGATCGAACTCACTACCCCTGGATCTGCAGTCAGACTCGCATCTGTTGCCAGACACGTTACCGACTGGGCTGCGCGGCCCGGTAGGGCAATAATGTTAAAATTTGGTATGGCACTATTATTGACAATGATGTTCAAACTTGGTATGGCACTATCATAAATCAATGATATTTCATGGTCTAACTTGGTATGGCACTATCATTGACCAAGGACTTGGTATCTATAGCACTATGATAGACCAAGGACAATAATGCTGAAACTTAGTATCTATAGCACTATCATTGACCAAGGACAATAATGTTGAAACTTGGTATGTAGCACTATCATTGACCAAGGACAATTCTTTCGAAACTTGGTATATATAGCACAATCATTGACCAAGGACAATAATACTGAAACTTAGTATCTTTATCACTATCATTGACCAAGGTCAATAATGTTGAAACTTGGTATGTAGCACTATCATTGACCAAGGACAATACTTTCAAAACTTGGTATATATAGCATTATCATTGACCAAGGACAATAATGTTGAAACTTGCTATGTAGCACTATGGGAGCACAGTGGCTCAGTGGTAGAGTGCTTGACTCGAGACAGAGAGGCCGCGGGTTCGAGCCTCACTGGCGTCACTGCGTTGTCCTTGAGCAAGACACATTTATTCTAGCTTAGTACTGGTTCAACCCAGGAAGACTTGTCCCTGTTTAACTGAAAGATTGTTCATGGGACGTAAAGAATCAAATCAAACAATATGTAGCACTATCATGGACCAAGGACAATAATGTTGAAACTTGGTGTGTAGCACTATCATTGACCAAGGACAATACTTTTGAAACTAAGTATGTAGCGCTATCATTGACCAAGGTCAATTCTTTCGAAACTTGGTATGTAGCACAATCATTGACCAAGGACAATACTTTCGAAACTTGGTATGTAGCACTATCATAGACCAAGGACAATAATGTTGAAACTTGGTGTGTAGCACTATCATTGACCAAGGACAATACTTTTGAAACTTAGTATGTAGCGCTATCATTGACCAAGGTCAATAATGTTGAAACCTGGTATGTAGCACTATCATTGACCAAGGACAATACTTTCGAAACTTTGTATGTAGCTCTATCATTGACCAAGGACAATAATGTTGAAACTTGGTATGTAGCTCTATCATTGACACAGGAAAATAATGTTGAAACTTAATACGTAGCACTATCCTTGACCAAGAACAATAATTTTACTATCATTGACCAAAGACAAAAATGTTACTTATTATCATTGACAAAAGACAAACTTGGATATTTATAGCACTATCATTGACCAAAGACAATAATGTTCAAACTTGGTAGGACACAATCATAAATCAAGAATGATAATGTTCAAACTTGGTGTGGCACTATCATTGACCAAGGACAATAATGTTGAAACTTGGTATTATATAGCACTATCATTGACCAAGGACAATTATGTTTAAACTTGGTATTGCACTACATTGACCAAGGACTTGGTATGGCACTACATTGACCAAGGACAACTCTTCAAACTTGGTATGGCACTACATTGACCAAGGACAACTATTCAAACTTGGTATGGCACTACATTGACCAAGGACTTGGTATGGCACTACATTGACCAAGGACAACTATTCAAACTTGGTATGGCACTACATTGACCAAGGACAACTCTATTCAAACTTGGTATGGCACTATATTGACCAAGGGCAACTCTATTCAAACTTGGTATGGCACTACATTGACCAAGGACAACTCTATTCAAACTTGGTATGGCACTACATTGACCAAGGACAACTCTATTCAAACTTGGTATGGCACTACATTGACCAAGGGCAACTCTATTCAAACTTGGTATGGCACTATATTGACCAAGGACAACTCTATTCAAACTTGGTATGGCACTACATTGACCAAGGGCAACTCTATTCAAACTTGGTATGGCACTACATTGACCAAGGGAACTCTATTCAAACTAGGTATGGCACTACATTGAACAAGGACAACTCTATTCAAACTTGGTATGGCAGTATATTGAACAAGGACAACTATTCAAACTTGGTATGGCACTACATTGACCAAGGGCAACTCTATTCAAACTTGGTATGGCACTATATTGAACAAGGACAACTATTCAAACGTGGTATGGCACTACATTGAACAAGGACAACTCTATTCAAACTTGGTATGGCACTACATTGAACAAGGACAACTCTATTCAAACTTGGTATGGCACTACATTGACCAAGGGCAACTCTATTCAAACTTGGTATGGCACTACATTGACCAAGGACAACTCTATTCAAACTTGGTGTGGCACTATCATTGACCAAGGGCAACTCTATTCAAACTTGGTATGGCACTACATTGACCAAGGGAACTCTATTCAAACTAGGTATGGCACTACATTGAACAAGGACAACTCTATTCAAACTTGGTATGGCAGTATATTGAACAAGGACAACTATTCAAACTTGGTATGGCACTACATTGACCAAGGGCAACTCTATTCAAACTTGGTATGGCACTATATTGAACAAGGACAACTATTCAAACTTGGTATGGCACTACATTAAACAAGGACAACTCTATTCAAACTTGGTATGGCACTACATTGAACAAGGACAACTCTATTCAAACTTGGTATGGCACTACATTGACCAAGGGCAACTCTATTCAAACTTGGTATGGCACTACATTGACCAAGGACAACTCTATTCAAACTTGGTGTGGCACTATCATTGACCAAGGGCAACTCTATTCAAACTTGGTATGGCACTACATTGACCAAGGGAACTCTATTCAAACTAGGTATGGCACTACATTGAACAAGGGAACTCTATTCAAACTAGGTATGGCACTACATTGACCAAGGACAACTCTATTCAAACTTGGTATGGCACTACATTGACCAAGGACAACTCTATTCAAACTTGGTATGGCACTACATTGACCAAGGACAACTCTATTCAAACTTGGTATGGCACTACATTGACCAAGGACATTAAAGTTAAAACTTTGTATGGCACTATCATAGACCAAGGGCAATAATGTTCAAACATATTACGGCATTGGGACAGGCCAAGTACCATAAATTGTTCAATTAAATCAAACTTAATATGGCATCTTCTTAGACCTAGGATAATAATGTTCAAAAACCTGCAATGGCGCTATAATTGACCAAAGACAACAATATTCAAACTAAGTATGTTTGGCACTATGAAATTAGTCACAATTGTAACAAAAAAAATCATGTGTGGTATTTCACAATCAGAGAACCCAGAGCTTGAATACAATGGATTTTTGTTCAACCTTGGTATGGTTACTTAATTGCTTTGACCAAAAGTGTGATACTTGGAAATGCTTTCCTAGAGTTCGTTTGGTTTTCTCCAGAATGTATGTGTCCTGTAAAGTCTTGTTGCAGTATTGGAGTGTCATTTCATTTATTGGATTCCTTCATTCCGAGATTCCTTCTCAAGCGTGACAGCTCCGTTAGCAATCACAGTTTCTTAAGCAGTTGTCTAAATTAAAGAGCTCTATGAAAAAACACTATCCACTAACCAATTAAGGAATCACTCAGTCATTCTGTAACCATTGGGCTCCGCTACAGATTAGAGACTTTCTCTCCGAATAATTCTCTTCGATCTCAAGACGATTGTATATTGAGGGTACTCATTAAAATTGCCTCATAGAGGCAATTTTAATGAGTACCCTCATTATACAATTTTTCTTTAGAAATAAGGGATTATTGATAGCTTCATGGAAATGGTTATTTATTCTGTGTCTATTTCCTTGGCTTCTCTATTGATCATTTTATCTGGTGTCTCTCTTATACTTATTGCTTCTGAAGCATTGGCTGTCAAGGGCTTGCTTGCAGAATGGTGAGATAATGATAAAATGGTATTTAAGAGACATTAACTGTAAGTAAGCAGTGGAATTAAGTGTTTACATGCTGAACAAAAATGGCTTTGCTATCAAACCTTAATTGATGGCACCTTATGGCTAGTAATCCCAGTCTCCACCTGTAGGGAGCTCAGGGGGGGTCAGGGGGGGGTACTCTAAGTTTGTTTTTTCTCTGTAGGCTTGGACCTACCAAAAAAAATATCAGGGATAATCAGACATATTAAATCACCCCCAAAAATGAGTCATTTTGTACCTTACCCTAAAATGTATAGAAATTACCTCCAAAAATTGTCCAGTTTTGTGATAATACCCCTAAAAAATCTGAAAAATCTTTATACCCCCCAAAAATATTCATTTTTCTGATAACCCCCAAAAATCTTGAAATTCAAAATTTTGAACCCCCCAAAAGTTGGCGAAGCCTATATGTTTGTACGAAAATATCAGAGTAACCCCCTCCCCCATGAGGTAGGGAGCTGAGCCTGAGATTATATACATGAAATACAAGGATACAAAAAGCATGCTATATATGTAGGTGAACATTGATACCATAAATGAATCCCTAAAATTTACAGTACAATGTTTTTGTTTCATGAAGAAACAAAATATACTTGACATATTATGTGAATTGTCCATTATCATGAAATATTTGGCCCTGAGAATGAAAGATGACTTATGTCAGATAACAAATTATGCAACATCATGAGGCCAGATTTCCAAAGTACCATTTTATTGGCCTTCACTTACATTAAAGAATCTGTTTCTGGACAGAATCCATCCCTCTTACATTACCTGTTGCTGCCATGCACACCCACCCCATTATTTTCTAATGAAACTCAGGTAGATTACATCCAAATAGCCTTCTATTACCATGCAGCCACAGTTAATGTGTTTGTTTAACTGTTAAAGTCAATATACTGGTGGGGTCAGCCTCACCCTAGGTGAGAAACACCAGCTCCCCAGGGATCAGAGAGTCTGTTAGGTAAACAAGTAGTGCATCTGGTTTGATTAGATCAGCACACTGATTGGTTAATATCATTAAAATAGCCAGATTACAAGAAAAGATACTGGTTTATAGCAATAACCAGTGGAAAAAAAATCTATAGGGGTTTGGCCACTCTGAGTGCTTAAATTGCATGGCTAAAGTGTTTGATAATTATAATGGTTTGACCTATAAATTGCAGATTACATATACTAAATTTGGGAAAAGATTGAGCTTGACTGTGGAAACATTCAAACAGGCACTGTAAAACCAGAGTTATGGCCCCTTGTTTGCATAAAATGATATGACCAAAACCAGTATATACAACATTACTGTATTGGTGGGAACACCTCTTTTCATGAAAACAGAGTGAGTTTGAAAAGAAGTCATAGAGCCCTATAGTACCCCGAGTTATAGCCCTTTGAAGGCATGTTATAAACAATAAACCAGCTACATCACTTTTGTTCTATAATTATTCAAGGCTTCCTATATAAAGTAATTCTCATTTGGGTAAGACTATTCTTTTGACTATTCCACACTTTCTTATGGTTTTGGTTGCTCCACATTTCTGTTTCTGAAGCTCTGATATTCCCAATATTCTTTATAACAAGGGCAGCCATAAATAAAATCAAAGAAACTCTTGCAGAAATTCTCCTGAGGAAAAGTCTTTTTTTCAGATTTGAATGAGCACTGTTGAGGGAAGAGGACCCTAACTTGTATGCCTTCAATATCCAGATTCATAATTTTCTGATTTCTCCTCATAATCTTATGTAATGGTAGCAATCATTAACCCTTAATGCGCCAAGAAAAAAATGCATCTGAAAATGTCGTCTGCTGAAGTCGTCTGCTGCAAATAATTGCCTAACATTACTGACAAATTAAGTATAGAAGCAAAGAGCGTGAAGCCAGAACAGGCTGTTCCTATTGGAGCAGTCTGATCTGGGTCCACACTTTTTGCCAAAGAGGCTTCTTAAACATTTCAGCAGACGAGAAAAGCAGGCGACTTTTGTTGCGATTGGCGCATTAAGGGTTCACCCATGAACACTGGAAGAAATGTTTTCTTAGAGAAATGAGAAATAGTTTCAAATTCTAACACACCTCGCCTATAGAGCCAACGGTAACAAACTGTGATATATCGGACAATAATTCACTGCAAAAGTGTGTGATAGCTGACGTCACTGGAAAATGACGTCATTCATGGCATTAGACGGTGTAACGTCGTTTTTACGCTTGAAAGACGTTACAATTACATGTAAACGTATGCGACGTAGTCTAAATATTGGCGGGAGTTCTTCAGTGCAATGGCGGAAAGTTGGAAGAAGCTGAAGACTTCGAATGTGTTTTCGTCGTTTATTGTGTGTTAGAATCGAAATAGATCAGCTCCATTGCGTGAATTGTTGAGTAATAATTCACTGTTTGTCGGTCAGTTGTGCGAAGATAAATCACTCGCGCTGCGCGCTCGTGATTTGATCTTCTTTACAACTGACCTCCAAACAGTGAATTATTACTCAACAATTCACTGCTGGAGCTGATCTATTTCTTAAGTGAAAAGGAATATAACCTAGAGAACAGACATGTACACTAGATTCAGCTTCTGCATTCAGTCTGTTTATTCTATATCTGCAAATGGTTGAAGGCCTTCAACTGATTGCATAGTGTGGTAAACTTAACCCTTAAAGCGCCAATCACGACTGCAGCAGACGACAAATTTTGCGACATCTTTCCTAGTTTTCGACAAAAATAAGGTATGATATTTTATGAGAATCGTCTGCCAGCAGACGATTCTCATGAAATATCATGCCTTATTTGTTATTTTTGAAAAAGCGGCAAAATTTGAAATTGTCGTCTGCTGCAAATTATAGGTGGGGCTTTAAGGGTTAATGTACACATGCTGATCAGGGCCATAACAACATAGGATGTTTTGCTGTGTAAGTGTTAAATGATCTCGCTGGGATCTGCTCTATTCAAGTCAATCAATTGAATATCTACCGTACATTGGTAAAATATAAGAGGAATGAATCGATTGCTCAGAGTCTAAGTTCTGAAGATTGGTTAAACTTTGTGTCGACATTATGAGTCTGCTTGTGAAATTTTGGTACTTTTCGCAGAAGGGAGGCTCAGATGAGCATGTACAGGCTTGTCAAAGTTTCCTCTGCTTGCACAATTAGATAAATACTTTATGACTTTAAAGAATGATGGGAGATTATAAAACACTACCATATCCTTGTTTTTCATACGAGAAACTTCTTAGAAGTGCCTCACAGTGGTGATAAAACATGATTATTCAAGATTTTGGTGTGATTTATACATAAAAGAAGCAAAAAATGAAGGCTGAGTTTTGAAGAAATCTGATCAGATTGAATCAGTGAAGTGACACTGTCTTGGGATGGTCACATCAAGTTCAATATTGGTTCAATTTCCTATATTTCTGCAAATGAATTCTAACCCTTAAAGAGCCACCTATAATTTGCAGCAGACTACAATTTCAAATTTTGCTGTGTTTTCAAAAATAACAAATAAGGCATGATATTTCATGAGAGTCATCTGCAGGCAGGCGATTCTCATGAAATATCACACCTTATTTTGTCAAAAATTGGGAAAGATGTCGCAAAATTTGTCGTCTGCTGCAGTCGTAATTGGCGCTTTAAGGGCTAATAACATCACCACTTTTTGCCATGGGACTGGAGCATCAGGCTTCAAAGAGCTATAACTCTTCACTTATAAAAATGCAGATAGTTGCTTCAACTGCAAGAACAAACAAACAATGTAAAGCAGTTGGGAGGCAGTAGATATTGTCCAGAAACTAGTAACTGTCAGATATAGTTTCCATCAAACAGCTCACTGCTCTGAAAGTAATATATTTATGTAAAGAATTATAGTCTGTGAGGCATTTGGAACATGCTGAAAATGAGTGAGTAAGTATAGGTTATATATCATATATTACAATTATAAAGGAATATTAAATTGGAAGAGGCATAGGGAGTGACCCTCTTAATTTCTTTACAATTGTAATATATGTAAGCTATGACCTATTTATAGTTTTCTCCTCCCCTTTTCTGACTGCTCCTTTGGAAATGGTCGCATTGACCACTATTAAACGGATTTACTTAATGATTTTACTTAATAGATATTACAAATATTGACAAAATATGTGATTAAGTTGGCCAAAATTTTAAATTTCTGTGCAACCTGATTGGTTGTGAAGCACAGGAAGGGGCAGCGTGATCTATAAATATTCTTATTGACTGTCTCCCATCATGGAGTGGGGAGACATACTGATTCAGTTCCTGTCCGTCCAGCTATCTGTCTGGATGTCAACGCATTTACTTTCTGAAAACAGAAAACTTCACATGAGTGATCAGTGGTATAGCTTTTGAATTTGGCTGATTGCCACCAAACTTTATGATGTCTAGCTGTTGTATAATGGCTGATTTTCACCAAACATCATAGTGATAGGTTTAGCTGTTGAATTTGTGGTTTTCTACCAAACTTTTCAGGTGTGATCATTGAAAGGTTTTAAGCTATTGAATTTGGCACAAATCTGCCAAACTTTACTAGATAAATCAGTGGTAGGCCTGGCTGTTGAATATGACAGATTTCCATAAATTTTACAGAAGAGATCACTGCCAGATTTAGCTGTTATATGCAGATTTCCACCAAACTTTACAGGAGTGATCAGTTGCGGATGCAGAAGGGGTTCAGAGGGTTCGCTCAAACAAATTATTTCATTTTCATGGAGATTTTTAGAAAAATCTTGAAAAATTAATAAATATTCGTGTAAACTTAACAAATCAAACCCCCTTTGTAAATTCGAAACTCCTATCCAGAAATTCTGGATCAGCCCCTGGTGATCAGTGGTGGATCCAGTTGTGCATAATATCAACTTGTTCCACCGTCTACCCAGTAGAGTTTGGACTTAAAGACTTTAAGTTTAGCATCCCCCAACATCTATGGTCAAATGGAGACGGGTATATACATGACTTAAAGACTCATTTGGCAGACTTGGGAAGCTGGGATCAAACCTGCTACCCCTTTATAGGACCATAAGCTACTTTTAAAAATGGATAAATGATATTGCTCATTGCTTGTATGGGAATGTTGTGAGGGGTGGGGGTATTTACAATAATAGTTCATTGATTGTGTGGGATGGTGTTGAGGGGTGGGGGCATTTAGTGTATCACAAACACATCTTTCTACCTTGTTTTTCCTTTAATTTCTCATCATTCTTCTGCACAATTAATGTCAACGGAATTAAAAGTTGTTAAAACTTCTAACATTCTAGGCTCAAGCCTAGAAATTTGACCCCTTCCCCTGTCTGGGAAAGGGGAAATAAAAGGGGAATAAAGAGATAAATATGTAATAAAATGAGCACCCAGAATATTGCTAACAGAATGAGTGCATTTTTATTGCAGCAACAGCTGTGCAATGGATTTGAACAGGAATAATGGGAGCTTTAGAAACCGTATTAATATTTGATATTTGGACAAATAGGCCCTGAGCAAATAGTGTGAACCCTGATCAAACTGCTCCTGAAGGAGCTGTCTGATCAGGGTTTACACTGTTTGCCATTTCAGCAATATCCTTACACACTTATATGCACCAAGCAGTATTATAAAAATGAACTTGTTTGAATTTTTATTAAGATGTGCATAGGTGTACGAGCATTTAGATTAAATACAGAAAAACAGTATTTTGAAATGAATTTTAGGAAGTGATGGTATCTTTGGATAGTATTTTTTTACTTTGTGTTAATGCTTTATGTCCCAGTCAACAATTTTGCAGTCGTGTCCTGACATTTATCCGTCGTCATCAGGGGTTTAAACAATAAGCAGCGGATAAATTGCCTGACCCGGGGACACAACACAGTGCCTCTGGTGAGTCTCAAACTAGCGACCCTTTGATCCCAAGTCTACAACTCAACCCCTCTCTCTCTAATTTAGGCTGAGACATGCTTATGTTGTGGTATACCATCCTTAAAATACTGGCTTAATTGATCATAGTTTAAAAAAATGAAACAAAAGAAAAAAACTAAAGAGACAAATGTGTGAATGAAATGAAATTAGCACTGTTTTTCACTTTGATTTATCTCTTTCAAAGAAATTCATCTACTGCAATGTGCCCCTGCATTCTAGTGACATGTTCAAATTCACAGCAGTAGTTTATGAGGATCTGATAAGAACGTGAAGTGAAAGATATATTTCTTTATTCTCACTCATTCTTGTTTATTCTGAATACTGTGGTTGTGGATTGTGGCCCTACCCTGGGAAACCATTTCTGTTTACCATCCCTAAAGCCTACAGTATCAAACAGTCACTGCCCTGAGGCCTTCACCAAGATTTAGTATCAAACAGTTACTGTGCTAAGGCCTTCACCAAGATTCTTGGCGAAGGCCTTAGCACAGTGACTGTTTGATACTGTAGAAACTCCCAACTTTACTATAGAGCGAATCATGTTTACTGTCGTCGCCCTGGGCCTGGTCACCTGTTAAACTAACGGTACCGGAAGCCAACTCACGACAGTAAACAAGAAACCGATTATAAGGACTGAATTTACACAAAAACAAGCTTAAAAGCAGAAGTGGACTATAAAAGGCAAAATAAGCTTCTGTTTTATCATTGTATAAATTGCCATCAAGCTGTAAACATCTACAGGTGCTCCCAAGGCTTTATCTCTAATCTGATTGGCTCTCTGGAAAATACCTGAGTAATGATTGACAGCTCTTATCTGCTCAGTGTCCAATTGTTGCTTATCAGCTGGATCAGGCCAATGGTGTAATCACATCTGACAGTAGGTAAGCTCCGCCCACTTGCTTTCTCATATAGAAGCCACTCCCCAATCCCAGTGTCCAGGAATTCTGCCTTTAATCTAAGATTTGCAGAAATTGACATTTTCAATATGATGCTTCTTTAAGCATATTGCACTCACAGAATCTTGAGTGTAAAAAGGTTAAGAAACCTAATAAGGTTGGAGTTTGTGTTTGTGTGTTGGAGGGGTAGGGGTCTAATAATTTCATTGTCCCTGAGAGTGAAAATTTGTTTTCAGTTACAGTTGTGATTTGTGTTTTAGGGGTTAATACTTTTCATCAAAGAGATCACCATGAAACTTCTAACATGTAGCCTTTTTTCTGATTCTTTCAGGGCTGCCCAGAAACTGAGCAAGAAGAAGAAGCGGCACCACCAACCCGAGCCAGAGCCCCCACCTTTCCCAACATGCTTCAGTGAGATACTGAGACTATCCCCACCCCCTTGTCCACCATGTCTACTCAGAAGTATAGGACGACAGCAGGGACCAGGAGTGGGAAAGGTGAGTCCCTTTTTTTCAATCCAAATGCTTTGATATCCCTTTTTAATACGGTAAATTATATTAATACTGAAAATTACAAATAAATTCTATTTTGATTTTTGTTATAAAAATGGAGATTAATTTTTTTTTAGGTTCATGCAAGTATGAACACCATGGATCCAGTTCAAATGTAACCTGAACTTAGTTGGCATTGATAACTTTCATGAAGATTCAAAAAAAAGATTCTTACCCTTTATGGCTCTTCAAATCATAAAACTACCAAGAAATGACCAGAACATTCTTGGTAAAATTATCTTGTGACATGATTGAAACATAAAAATTATTTGAAAGGGACATGCTCACACCAGATAGGCCGCGACAAAAACGTTTATACTATTGACAAACATAGATCAAAAATCGTTAGAAACAGAGTTTTCGATTGCCATTTGTCGCCAGCTGACAAATGGCAATAGAAAACACTGTTTCTATCGATTTTAGATCCAAGTTTGTCAATAGTGAAGAGCGTTTTTGATTGCCCCCTATCCGGTGTGATGCTGAAACCCCTGTAATATAGCTTTGTGGTTATTAATTTCTCCAACTTTTCCTATGGATTAAAACTGAAATTATTTTTTTGTAAACCAATGAAGATTGAAACTGTTCACCAAATTTGTTTAACAGATATTTCCAATATGGAATCCTCTTGTTCTGATGTTGAATCAGAGAGAGCAATGTTTGTTCTTCGTTACTCATTGTTTGCATTGACAAGAAATCTTTAATTATTTTGATTCAGTAAAAAATATGTATCTCTAAATTGCACAACACTAGATAAGACTTATTTTTATCAACCAAAATGGCAATATTTCTTTTATTTCTCCATAAAAACAATGGCCACGACACAAGATTTCCAACAATGTGGTATTTGCGACCAGCAATTTTAGCCTCAGATCAGCCTGTGCATACGCACAGTCTGATCAAAGCCTTTGCTAGTCGCTTGAATATTCTATGAGTGTTAAGCTATTGACTGAACATAATTGGGAGTCTCTAAGCTTAAAAGAAGGCTGCATAGGCTGTCTGAGTTTACACTTGTCAAAATACTACATTGTTGGAAATCACATGTCGCGCCTCATATATTGTGGGGACCCATTGGAAGTGTTTCATTCAGACAATTCCAATGGGTCCCCACAATATGTTTTTTTCTTTGAGAAGTAATCAAAACATGGATCTGGATACCCCATAATACTGTTAGTCCTAGTGCTAATTTGGGAATTGAGAAGTAACTATTTCATTTAAAAAAGTGACTATAATTTATAGTCACTTTTTTAAATGAAATAGTTACTACTCAATTCCTGTAATAATAAGAAAATCCCACAATTGCATGTACACATAACAGCACCTTGAGAAAGAGACACAGAACACAAGGCAACCTACGACACAGCGAGGAAGACAAAGCGCACATACAAAGATGGTCACCTACACGACAGCAGGAACACAATTAATATAAAGTGAAGCAAATTCATAAAGGCTTGAAAAACCTGCAAGTACATGCAGCCTTGTCATGTCAACACTTTCTTTCCAAGTATATACATGTATCTGTGGAAGAACTTTGACCAGGTGCCATAATCAAAAATGAAGTTTACGCGTATGAGCATCAATTTATCATTTTGCTTTGGGTTGATGGAGTTTTTTTTTTAATTTCAAGGGTGATAATGAAGGGTAGATTGACTTATAATTGCATAATTGATATTGAAACAGTACTGGTTGGTCAAGTCATATCTAATATCGGGGCCCATTAAAAATCATTTTGGTACAATGTTTGTGATTTTTTAGACCAGCTACAACAAGGGTTGGTTTACTATAGCTGTTCAATTTCCATTTTCTGAACTTTTGTTTTTCCCGTGATGCTGAGTTTTCCTGTTCCTGAACAGAACAATAGCATTAAATTGGATGAAATGTTTCATTAATTTCCATTCAACAGTTCTGTTTAGTTTCTGATACATTCTGTTTGTTAATGGCTCATTTTTTTTGCTAGCCCTTTACATGCTTAATTGTTTAAATGGAATCTGTTGTGATTCGGAGTTACCCATCTTGCAAATAATTATTATTCGGTGAAGAAAGCAAACAAATAGTCCCTGATCAGACTGCTCCTAGTGGAGCAGTCTGATTTGGGACTATTTTGTTTGCACATGCTCATCCTGTCTGAATAATTTGGTTTTTGATTTCTAAGAGTTTAACAAGGTTCCAGGAAAATTTGATTAATTTAATGTGACAATCAGCTATGAAAATTGAAATTTATTTGTTTAATCATTAGGGTTATTAGTTTTTGATTGGGAATGATTTGTTAAGTAGGGATAAGGATTTTGCAGTTGTAGATTTTACTGGAGCATGAAAGTAAAAAGGTAGTGAAATGTACAATATTAATGATAAAACTATCAAGGTCATACCCCAAAGTATGAGCTCCCAGAATATTGCTAACAGCTACCCCACAGAAGACCTCCAAAGTATGCAGCAGTTGTCATTATACCCCCGGTAAGAAGTATATAGGGGGTATATAGTTTTTGCCTTTTCTGTAATTATGTTTGTTTGTTTGTCTGTTTGTTTGTCTGTAAACTTTTTTTTTCGTCAAAGATTTCTCAGCAACTACTTGGGTTAGGATTCTGAAATTTGGTACAAAGCTTGATAGTGATGAGTTGTATTGTGTAACAAAAGAACAGCCACATATTGCTTATCAGTCCCTTTATTTGTTCATTTTTCTTTCTCTCCAATGGAAAAATTTTTCGTCAAAGATTTCTCAGCAACTACTTGGGTTAGGATTCTGAAATTTGGTGCAAAGCTTGATAGTGATGAGGTGTATTGTGTAACAAAAGAACAGCCACATATTGCTTATCAGTCCCTTTATTTGTTCATTTTTCTTTCTCTCCAATGGAAATTTCTGTCACAGATTTCTCAGCTCCTATTGGAGCCAGTGTTTTCAAATTTTGTGTACATCTTCAGGATGGCAAGGTGTACTGTGTAAATGGAAATTAAGATGCTAATCCTCATTTTGCTTCTTTTTTCAAATTTTCATTTTTTCCTTCTTTCACTCTTACATAATACATATAGACAATTTTTCTGTCAAAGATTTCTCAGCAACTACTTGAGTTAGGATTCTGAAATTTGGTACAAAGCTTGATAGTAATTAGTTGAATTGTGTAACAAAAGAACAGCCACATATTGCTTATCAGTCCCTTTATTTATTCATTTTTCTTTCTCTCCAATGAAAATTTCTGTTGCAGATCTCTTGTCTCCTATTTGAGCCAGTGTTTTCAAATTTAGTGTACACCTTCAAGTAGGTTAAGTGTATTGTGTAAATGAAAACAAAGATGCTAAAGCTCATTTTGGCTTCTTTTTCAATTTTTCCTTCTGTCACTCCTATATAATACATATGGACGTTTTTTGTCAAGAGTTTTCTCAGCAACTACTTGATTTAGGAGTATGAAATTATTTGTGTACTTTCAGGTAGGAGAAGTGTATTGTGTAAATGAAAACTAAGGTGCTAATCCTCGTTTTGCCTTCTTTTTTCAAATTTTCAATTTTTCCTTCTGTCACTCTTATATAACACATATGGACATTTTTCATCCAAGTTTTCTGAGAAACTACTTGATTTAGGATTATGAAATCTTTGACAATTTTGTCTTTTCTCTGAAAGTGTTGCAACCTCTGATGGCTACCGCCGGGGGTATGTGAGCTTTGCTCACTTCTTGCTATATTTATCAAATAATGTTTGCTCTAAGTAGTGCTTGACTCGAGACCGAGGGACGTGGGTTTGAGCCTCACCGGTGTCACTGCATTATGTCCTTGAGCAAGGCACATTAATCCTAGCTTAGTACTGGTTCAACCCAGGAAGACCCATCCCTACATAACTGAAAGATTGTTGATGGGACGTAAAGAATCAAATCAAACAAACAAAGCCTCCATAGTATGTAGCAGTTGTCATTATCAAATAATGTTACCGCTCTAAGTCGCCAAAGAAGGCTTAACTCTGCCCACGGCGAGACTCGAACTAGCAGCCCTTCAATCCCCAGTCTCATTGACATGTAACATCAATTGAGCAAGATGATTTATCCTCTGCATGGTTCTGGTTCAACCCAGGAAGACATGACTGAAAATTGTTGACTGGATGTTAAGCATTAACTCAAACAAACAAACAGGCAAGGTTTTGTCTCAATACTTTCATCTATATAATAGAATTGCCAATCACGATACTTTTGTAAAATAGGTGGGGTATTGGGTTGGGGGAGGTCAAAATGCAACAGCTTTTGCATTCTTTTGCATTTTTATTTGAGATAGACATGAAATCATGGGATTACAGTGACATGCAGTTTCTTGTCACCCTCACTTTGGAAAAAGAATCATCTAACATTTTTCTTTTGACACTGCTTGGCCTTCATGGCTGCTTGTGATCCACTCTTAGACCTTTTCTTGACATTATGGTCTGTAAATTAGTACCTATATTGCAAGCAAACAGCAAAGACCCTGACCAGACTGCACATGTGCACATGTGCAGTCTGGTCAGGGTCATTGCTGTTTGCTCATTCAATAAGGACTCTTTTTTATTGTTCTTATGCGTGCATATTCAGATTATAAAAAAAGATGCATATTCAAATACAGAATGTCAAATATGACATCTCTTGAGATCTTTTTTATTTGGTAATAAACAGGAATCTGTGCATGTTGTATTCTAATGAAGCAGCATTCTGCTGTCGCAATCTTCTATAATTTGAATTGCATTTCTGCCTTCTCATTCAGTTTCTGATATCTGTTTTAGAGCAAAGTTTTATTAAGCTTCTGGCTCTGGAAGGGCTACACTGTTTTGCAGTCAATATTTGCTACACTCTGTATGACTTTCCTATAAGCAATAATTCCTGCTATCAATAGCTGCTACATTTTGTACACAAGTCTGTACGGACTTCCTGCAGTTTTTGTACACCAGTCTGGGTGCCACTTCTGCAACCAACAGTAACAGTTGATACATTATGTACACCAGTCTGTGTGCCACTCCTGCAACCAATCATTTGCTACATTATGTACACCAGTCTGTGTGCCACTCCTGCAACCAATCATTTGCTACATTATGTGCCCCAGTCTGTGTGCCACTCCTGCAACCAATCATTTGCTACATTATGTGCACCAGTCTGCGTGCCACTCCTGCAACCAATCATTCGCTACATTATGTGCACCAGTCTGTGTGCCTCTCCTGCAACCAATCATTTGCTACATTATGTACACCAGTCTGTGTGCCACTCCTGCAACCAATAGTTGCTACATTATGTACACCAGTCTGTGTGTCACTCCTGCAACCAATCATTTGCTACATTATGTGCACCAGTCTGTGTGCCACTCCTGCAACCAATCATTTGCTACATTATGTGCATCAGTCTGTGTGCAACTCCTGCAACCAATCATTTGCTACATTATGTACACCAGTCTGGGTGTTTCTCCTGCAAACAATAGTTGCTACATTATGTATACCAGTCTGTGTGTCACTCCTGCAACCAATATTTGCTACATTATGTACACCAGTCTGTGTGCCACTCCTGCAGCCAATAGTTGCTCCATTATGTACTCCAGTCTGTGTGTCACTCCTGCAACCAATAGCTGCTACATTATGTACACCAGTCTGTGTGCCACTCCTGCAGCCAATAGTTGCTCCATTATGTACTCCAGTCTGTGTGTCACTCCTGCAACCAATATTTGCTACATTATGTACACCAGTCTGTGTGCCACTCCTGCAGCCAATAGTTGCTCCATTATGTACTCCAGTCTGTGTGTCACTCCTGCAACCAATAGCTGCTACATTATGTACACCAGTCTGTGTGCCACTCCTGCAGCCAATAGTTGCTCCATTATGTACTCCAGTCTGTGTGTCACTCCTGCAACCAATATTTGCTACATTATGTACACCAGTCTGTGTGCCACTCCTGCAGCCAATAGTTGCTCCATTATGTACACCAGTCTGTGTGCCACTCCTGCAACCATTAGTTGCTTCATTATGTACACCAGTCTGTTTGCCACTCCTGCAGCCAATAGTTGCTCCATTATGTACTCCAGTCTGTGTGTCACTCCTGCAACCAATATTTGCTACATTATGTACACCAGTCTGTGTGCCACTCCTGCAGCCAATAGTTGCTCCATTATGTACACCAGTCTGTGTGCCACTCCTGCAACCATTAGTTGCTTCATTATGTACACCAGTCTGTGTGCCACTCCTGCAGCCAATAGTTGCTCCATTATGTACACCAGTCTGTGTGCCACTCCTGCAGCCAATAGTTGCTCCACTATGTACACCAATCTGTGTGTCACATTGGCAACCAATAGTTGCTCCATTATGTACACCAGATTGTGTGTCATTCCTGCAACCATTAGTTGCTTCATTATGTACACCAGTCTGTTTGCCACTCCTGCAGCCAATAGTTGCTCCATTATGTACACCAGATTGTGTGTCATTCCTGCAACCATTAGTTGCTCCATTATGTACACCAGTCTGTTTGCCACTCCTGCAACCAATAGTGGCTGCATTATGTACCAGTCTGTGTGCCACTCCTGCAGCCAATAGTTGCTCCATTATGTACACCAGTCTGTGTGTCACTCCTGCAACCAATAGTTGCTACATTATGTACACCAGTCTCTGTGCCACTCCTGCAGCCAATAGTTAGTCCATTATGTGCACCAGTCTGTGTACCACTCCTGCAACCAATAGTTGCTCCATTATGTTCACCAGTCTGTGTGTCACATCGGCAATCAATAGTTGCTAGATTATGTACACCAGTCTGTGTGCCACTCCTGCAGCCAATAGTTGCTCCATTATGTACACCAGTCTGTGCGTCACTCCTGCAACTAGTAGTTGCTACATTATGTACACCAGTCTGTGTGCCACTCCTGCAGCCAATAGTTGCTTCATTATGTATACCAGTCTGTGTGTAACTCCTGCAACCAATAATTGCTACATTATGTACACCAGTCTGTGTGCCACTCCTGCAGCCAATAGTTTCTCCATTATGTACACCAGTCTGTGTGTGTCACTCCTGCAACCAATAGTTGCTACATTATGTACACCAGTCTGTGTGCCACTCCTGCAACCAATAGTGGCTGCATTATGTACACCAGTCTGTGTGCCACTCCTGCAGCCAATAGTTGCTCCATTATGTTCACCAGTCTGTGTGCCACTCCTGCAGCCAAAAGTTGCTCCATTATGTACACCAGTCTGTGTGTGTCACTCCTGCAACCAATAGTTGCTCCATTATGTACACCAATCTGTTTGTCACTCCTGCGACCAATTGTTGCTACATTATGTACACCAGTCTGTGTGCCACTCCTGCAGCCAATAGTTGCTCCATTATGTACTCCAGTCTGTGTGTCACTCCTGCAACCAATAGCTGCTACATTATGTACACCAGTCTGTGTGCCACTCCTGCAGCCAATAGTTGCTCCATTATGTACACCAGTCTGTGTGTCACTCCTGCAACCAATAGTTGCTCCATTATGTACACCAGTCTGTGTGCCACTCCTGCAGCCAATAGTTGCTCCATTATGTACACCAGTCTGTGTGTCACTCCTGCAACCAATAGTTGCTACATTATGTGCACCAGTCTGTGTGTCACATTGGCAATCAATAGTTGCTACATTATGTACACCAGTCTGTGTGCCACTCCTGCAGCCAATAGTTGCTCCATTATGTACACCAGTCTGTGTGTCAATCCTGCAACCAATAGTTGCTACATTGTGTACACCAGTCTGTGTGTCACATTGGCAATCAATAGTTGCTACATTATGTACACCAGTCTGTGTGTCACATTGGCAATCAATAGTTGCTACATTATGTACACCAGTCTGTGTGTCACTCCTGCAACCAATAGTTGCTACATTGTGTACACCAGTCTGTGTGTCACATTGGCAATCAATAGTTGCTACATTATGTACACCAGTCTGTGTGTCACATTGGCAATCAATAGTTGCTACATTATGTACACCAGTCTGTGTGTCACATTGGCAATCAATAGTTGCTACATTATGTACACCAGTCTGTGTGTCACTCCTGCAACCAATAGTTGCTACATTGTGTACACCAGTCTGTGTGTCACATTGGCAATCAATAGTTGCTACATTATGTACACCAGTCTGTGTGTCACTCCTGCAACCAATAGTTGCTACATTGTGTACACCAGTCTGTGTGTCACATTGGCAATCATTGATAGTTGCTACATTATGTACACCAGTCTGTGTGTCACTCCTGCAACCAATAGTTGCTACATTATGTACACCAGTCTGTGTGTCACATTGGCAATCAATAGTTGCTACATTATGTACACCAGTCTGTGTGTCACTCCTGCAACCAATAGTTGCTACATTATGTGCACCAGTCTGTGTGTCACATCGGCAATCAATAGTTGCTACATTATGTATACCAGTCTGTGTGTCACTCCTGCAACCAGAAGTTGCTACATTATGTGCACCAGTCTGTGTGTCAAATTGGCAATCAATAGTTGCTACATTATGTACACGAGTCTGTGTGACACTCCTCAACCAATAGTTGCTACATTATGTACACCAGTCTGTGTGCCACTCCTGCAGCCAATAGTTGCCACATTTTGTACACCAGTCTATGTGCCACTCCTGCAACCAATAGTTGCTACATTATGTACACCAGTCTGTGTGTCACTCCTGCAACCAATAGTTGCTACATTATGTGCACCAGTCTGTGTGTCACATTGGCAACCAATAGTTGCTACATTATGTGCACCAGTCTGTGTGTCACATCGGCAATCAATAGTTGCTACATTATGTACACCAGTCTGTGTGCCACTCCTGCAGCCAATAGTTGCTCCATTATGTACACCAGTCTGTGTGTCACTCCTGCAACCAATAGTTGCTACATTACGTGCACCAGTCTGTGTGTCACTCCTGCAACCAATAGTTGCTACATTATGTGCACCAGCCTGTGTGTCGATCCTGCAACCGATAGTTGCTACATAATGTACACCAGTCTGTGTGTCACTCCTGCAACCAATAGTTGCTGTATTTTGTGGGAACTCATTAGAGTTGTCTTATTGAGACAATTTCAGTGACCCCTCTAACATTTATTCATTGGAAGAAGTCTAAGAAACAAAAAAAAATGTTCTAGTTTTTTGCTGAAAAAAAGACTGATCTCAGGAGCGGATCCAGGATTTCTTGAAAGGGGGGTCATATGTATAAAAGTGTAGGAGTTTGCTTTGCTGATTTTATCTCATTTTTCTTAAATATCCCATGAAAATGAAATAATTTGGTCTCACTGAGACCAAATTATTTCATTTTCATATTTCATAGGATATTTAAAAACTCAGGGGGCAGGGAGGGAGGCTCAATCGAACCCCCAGAACCCCCTCTGGATCCGCCACTGGATCTATACCTGATCTAAAGGTAGGACTAGGGATGATATATGTGAGTTCAAGAAGTACTTCACAGTAGTTGGATATTAATGAAAGATTTTTCTAAATTGAGTACACCTGAGCGAGATTTCTACACAAAGATCTAATGATTGTTTTTGCTATTTAGTGAAGTAGTTATAGGAGATAGAAAAATTTGATGTTGCTTCATAACATTCCTCATTCGCTGGATGCTGACAGCAAAATTAGTATATGAAAAATGAGTGATGCGGTTCTTATTCTTCTACCAAAAATATTATAGTGAACTTGATTTATTTTCCCCATGAAAAAAAGTTTTGTGTACTTGTCTTAGAGAGAAGATAAACAAATAAAATCATTAGATGTATGTGGCTATGTCTAAACCTGTAATTTGGTAATGGATGAACAATGTTGACTCAGATGAGATTTCACAAAATATGACATTTGATAAGGGTCTGCACAGTTTTACAAGAACAGAAATACAACATAATACATTGTACTTTGAAAGTTATGATTAATGTTTACCCCTCAAACAACATGGACCATTGGGTGGTAGATCACAAAATTGGTTGAAAAAAAGGTCCAGTTTAATAATAAAATGTAGTCAACTTTTTGTGAAAGTTTATACTTGTTAATCTTTGAATTTAATTTACATGAAACTTGTTCATGTAGCCTGATATACTGTATTATTATACTTTATCATATAGTGTTTACAGTGCTTTTATGTATTGTGACAACACTTGCAAATATATTGTATATATTAAACAGATTTTTAGCACAATTCTTTAATTCATTAACCATTAACACTTTTAGCGCCAACAAAATCGGTATTACAGAACAGTGTTACAGTATTGATGACATTTCAAAATTTATCTGCTAAAGAAACCCAAATAAGGCTTGATATTTCATCTGAATCTTACAGATGATTCACATGAAATGTCAAGACTTTCTTTACTGAAAATTAATGAAAGATAGATGTCCTGTTGCAGCTACGTTGAACAAGTTTTTAAGGATTAAATCAGAGTGTAGGCAGCAGTGTTGTAAGAAAACCTATCTTCAGGATTTGTGACAAGGTAGGATTCAAACCATACTGCTCAGCCACAGAGACTAGGTACATGCAATCATGAAAATTGTACTATAACAAGTATATCTATGATACTGGCTAAGCAGCAAAATATCCTATGAAAATGAAATAATTTGGTCTCAGTGATACCAAATTATTTGATTTTCATGGGATATTTAAGAAAAATGAGATAAAATCAGCAAAGCGAACTCCCACACTTTTATACATAAGAACCCCCTTTCCTCAAATCCTGGATCCGCCCCTGCATGACGAATACTCTGACTGTCAAACCCTCTCCTGACTAGACTCAATTAATCAGTCAAGCTTCTCTTCACTTGGAACACTCTGTTGATCCCAGCCACCTAAAAGCTCATTAGTCCATGAGCTTTCGGAGACATTTGCATTAACTGTAATTAAAGCATTACATGTTGAAGTCTACTATAGGAAACCAATAAGAGACAAATTAGAATATAGAAGATATTTGTCTGTCACATACTCTTTTTGGGGCTATTACTGTCTTGGAGTCCTGAGAAAAAGCAAACCCCCTGCTATGTCATGCTGTAGGCCTAACTTCAAAATTTTCTCAAGACCAAAATTACTGTTTTAACTCTTTACTCCATAATAACGCCTTTTGACGCCTTTGAAATATCATGTATTTGAAAACATTATGGAAAATGGAGCATTTGCTATTATGGAAAATGGAGCATTTGCTCTTTTGGAGCAAATGCTCCATTTTCCATAATATTTTCGAAAGTATTCAAAACTTTGCTTAAATGTTCATTGTTGTCTAAAAATAGAAAATGATGTCATAATCTAAAAACAGCCTATGGCGTAAAGGGTTAAAGTAAGAAAGGTGGCAAAGATCAGGAATCAATACAATCAAGTACCACACCTGACCCAGGACTACCACATGGGAAAGTGACAGAAACACAATTAAACATCACAAACAAGAGCCAAGAGGTCAGCCCTTTCCCAGCAGGTGACCACAAGGTAGCAATGAACAGACATGAAAGCATGAAAAACACAAAGACATAAATAACACAAATGATCCACAAAAGAAGTACCACCTTAGAACGGTCAGTAAAAATATTTTACTGGAGGGCTTAAACCGGTTTCACGGTGCCACCCTCACCCTTAGTTCAGATGTTGATCAAGACACATAGATGTTTGGTTTGCATGAAAGACCCCTAACTTATCCATGCATCATCTCCTAGAACATATAAATGAAGATATAAAAAGGAGATAAAGCATAGATGAGGACTCTACAGTACATAAAACTGAATACCGGAGCAAAAGAAAACCAACAGGTAAACCCTAGCAGGCCTCAGACAACAGCCAAAGCATCAAGCCCCTACCATCTTGTTATCAATAGATAAGTCTTTAAGTTGGAACCGTCTTTTCATCCAGAAAATAAAGTTTGCTTGATAGGACATTAAAATGAGCATAAAACCTCTAAATGCTTCATTTCTCAGTCTTGGAATCCCAGGATGTTTTCTGAACATCGCCAATATTGTGCTAAGCCTATATTTCTTAATGCCGAATAGGCATTGAAGCGATGACAAAACCTTATTAAATGCACAAGCAGAAGAATACAGATTGACAGAATTGCCAACCCAAAGACAGCTAATGAGTCAGACCTTGTCAAAAAGGACCAGGAAGGCTTAACCACGGATAAGGGCGAGTTGTTAATGTTCCTGATTTCTTTTAAGGCCCTTATCTAGAGGCACTGTCTTGCTCTCTCATCCTGTTGCCATGGGTACAGATCTTATTATCCATAAGTTTTAACATTTGCTCAAAAGGACCATCTCATTGAGATGATTCTTTAAAGTACCTACAACATTATGTTTTGGTTGAGAAATAAGAAAATTAATTTTTAATAGCAATCTCTTATCTAAAGGTCTCTTTTGGTACAATAAAAGAGTAAATTTTCAGAGGTCTTCGGTTAGCATTCCCAATATTCATATACCTGAATACAGTTATCTCTGTTGTTGTTTTTGCAATCAAAAGGAGCAATCTGATGACATAAGGATCCTTTCTTCATGTTAAGGTTGGATTGTTGAAGAAAAAAATACAGAAACTTGTTTGTTGACAGCGAAAGCGATCATTGTTAAATTACTGACACGTCAGCTGTGGAAAAGACAATGAGAAAGAGAATGTATGTGACACGGCCAATCAATCTCTTCCATTCATGGATGAGAAAATTGACGCTGAATCAAACAGTGTCTTTATCTTGTTCATGCCTAGGGGAGAAAGTGCTTTAGTCATTTGTATATTAACCTTTTATGCCCTAATGGATTCTTCCTTTTAGTTTACTTGGGATGGTCTGTTGTAAATACTGAGGGGTCACAGGTTATAACTTCCACATAAAAAATATATTTCTTTCACTGAAGATTGTTTTTGTCGTAGCAAACAGTGTAGACCCTGCTGAAATGCTGCATTATACGTCATTTCATCAGGATCTTTACTGTTTGCTAAAGACTTGCTAGTACACAAAAGTTTAACTCTGCCTGATAGTGTGTTGTCTTGCTGATAACCTCTGTGAATTAACAGTTTGGACCCAGGTTTGGACCCAGGACCCTGAGGTTATACAACTTTTTCTAATGCTCAACTGAACTGAGCTGAGCATGAAATTTATCATGCTTATAAATGATATGTTTGTTGGCACTTTAACACTTATTAGTTTGAAAGCATGAAAAGTCTTGGCTGACTGGAGATAGACATCAGATTTACGCAATTCTGTTTCTAAGGCGCCGACTGTCTAGTGGTGGGAGAAAGCCAGTGCAGTTCTTGGCATTCGGCCAGAAAATCACTGTGAAATCACACCCGAAGCATCAGCACTGTGACAAAACAATGCAGGCCAATATCAGGGATTGTGAGTTTATCCATTTTCACAAGTAAATCAAAGATCTGGCAACTAGATCTTTAAATGAAAACATCCTGCAGTGTCTGGAATTGTATTTGGCTGTCCTTTAATATTTTGGCTAATTATGAACCATAATTAATGGTCATTTAGCATCTCATAACAAACTGATTCTGACACAAATAGCCCTATTGCACAGTCATTGCCCCAGGTATCGGAATTCCAGAACCAATCTATGGGTCAATATTCCAGTTGTACAGTGGCCAATGACCCTCTTTCTTGTAGGTAGAGCCATTCTACAGCCAGTTGGAAGGCATACTTATGTTACATGCATACACCTACAAAATTCTTTCTAAGTCTGTATTAATACACTTTTGGTTCTAATAGTTTTTCTTTCTAGTGGCACAGAACATAGTCTTTTAAAAAAAGTTAAAAAAGCCTAATCTTCAAGATTAGTACAGTTCTCTTTAGTACAGTACTCTGTATTCAAGAAAAATTACTAGAGAGAGTTATTCCTGCAACAACAGTCAACTGATTTAAGAATCGACTGGACAAGCACAATTTAAGAAGACATGGTGCACAAGGAGGCATTGCCTAATATACTCACCCCCCCCCCCCCCCCCCCCCTCTCCATTAGCCTAAAGTAAAGTAAATCCCTTGATATGTATTGTAAAGAGCAGTTATTAAATGATAGTGAAATGTCACAGAAAATAATTATTTTGAAGGTGTTGATGAATGATAGTTCAGAATTGTCTGACTGTACTACCAAAATACCTGTGCAATAGACACTCATTAGGTTGTCTAGCTTCTTAATATTGCTGTTTACAAAAGCAGTATGTACTGTTATAAACTAACTATTGTTCTAATGTCACATGTATTTTACTGATACTTGGAAAGCATGTTGCATGTCTAGTCCTCAGCTCTCAGCCTCAGCTCTTCCTGTATGTGGGATGATGTGGGAAAATGACCTAATATGCATATCATGGCAGCAGGTAGGTATATCAAAAGTTTGAAAAGATCCACTTATAAATTATTTACCCACCAACTGGTTTGTCTAATAGACAAACCAGTCCACCAACTGGTTTGTCTAATAGACAAACCAGTTGTGGGTAAATTAAATTGGACAAACCAGTTGAGGGTACATTAATTTATAAGTGGATAATACAACTGGTTTGTCTAATAGACAAACCAGTTGTGGGTAAATTAAATTGGACAAACCAGTTGAGGGTACATTAATTTATAAGTGGATAATGCTCACAACTGGTTTGTCTAAAAGACAAACCAGTTGTGTGTAAATTAAACTGGACAAACCAGTTGAGGGTAAATTAATTTATAAGTGGATCTTTTCAATAATGAAATACTTTTTATTAGGTTGAGTGTAGCTCAGATTATAAATCATGGCAACTATGATAAACTCTTTTGAATCATTAGGGTCTGCTTCTAGAGTTTTGGAGCATTTATGGTATAGTCATTTATCAGATTTGTACCTGGTCAGTTTAACAGAAATAGGCTGCCCCACTGTGCTGACAGTTTGATTGCTCTCTCTGTTGGCAAGCTTCCCTTCCAGAGGCTTTTAAACCTCTGACTAGCATTGCTAGCAACATTCGCTGCATAGCAGGGAAATACTTAGTGTCATTCCTACCTGTTCTATAGACAAACCAAACACAAGATAGTTCATCATTACAACTATACCTTTCACCCCAAGGTTCTGTAGAATTTAGATAAAATCAGAATATCTTATATGTGTATTATAGTGGATCCTAAAGCATGTATGTGTTCCATTTTATGTGAGCTCCACAGTGTCATTCCTACTTGTTCTAGTCAAAACCAAACTTCATTCTAATGCACTTGCTTTTGTAACGCAACTTCTGATTGAACAACGTCAAAAATTTGCGACCTTCCATATACTGTCCGAAATAATTTGACGTCATTAATTACGTCACATGTGACATGGGCTGAATGTGGCTTGCAACGCTTCAATTTGAGAGGAAATTGCAGGAGTGCATTAGAATGGGGATAACCATATTTAAAATTCCATTTGGGGAGGTATATGGTCGGATATACGGTTGGAAATCACGTTTTACAGCTCCGCTTGCGCGTCACAGTAAAACTAAATTTACGACCGTATATCCGATGAAAAATTTAAATACAGTTATCCCCTAATTTAGTTGATCTTTTGTGATTTCTAAAAGTCAGAGAAGGTTCTTTGTGAGGCCCTTAAGGGAATCTTCATCATAATCTTGGTTTTGCTTTGGTTTCCTTCAGGCTTGTACAGGAGGATCTTATCTTGCAGTCTATAGACGACAAAGTCATGTCAATCACAATGTTCTTATACTGTCAACCAACCAATCATTTTCATAGAATAGAATGATGTTCACCCTTCTATGGTCAGATGGAGACAGAAATGACAAGATGAGCTTAGCTTGGAAACAAGTTTGATATAGTTACTTCAGCATTAGATTGTTTTCAATTAGCGCGGAGAGTGTTTCATCATTACAGATTGACTGCTGGCATGGGAGTTTCTGCGACTAAAGAAAGGATGGATTTTAAATTTTAAGGCAAAACCTTGCTCTAGTTGGCCGTGACACAGACCTCATGTAAATGCTTTTATAATTTCTAACCTGATGGCAGAATTATCTCCCCTGTTGTTATGACATTTGTGATAACTAGACAAAGTAATGAATGCAGACAGGTATGCATGGGGTCCTGGTGGGTGGAATAACAGGTCTGACACTAAAAGGTATTTTTTGTGGAATAAATTCAATTATAGGTCATAAGATTCTGTGAGCCATGTGGTTGAAAAAATCATTCTCAGAACAACAGACATGTAACTTTTCAGACTCCAAATAGGACCTACATTTCACCAGCTGTTTGATGATGATCTAGGTCATGGTTGTCTCCCTTTTGTTTGCCTGTGTCCTAGAGGTTGATCCATTGGCCCAATTGGCATATAAACTGTAGAACTGGAGAGATTTGTTTTGCAATTTCTTTTTTGTCGGGTCCTTGTTTCTCTTACAGCCATACTCTAAATTCGGAAATTTTCGTGAGAATTTTATTTTCGCGAATAGCATTAAAAGACATATTTACGACGTTAAGAATTCACAACTAGGGCTTGATTTACCTTTATCAGTGAACAACAGAGTGTTTTCGCCATTTCGCGAGGTTTTTATTTTCGCGAAACTTTGCATATGAGAAAATAAAACCCTTGCGAAAATTTCCGAATTAACAGTATGCATGGTTTCAATGATATTGCTGTTTACTTAAATTCAAAATTTAACAATATTCAAATTCATTGTTTTTGCTGTTTCTAAAGAGTCTTTCCTATAATATAGGATGTCTGTTTATGTCTGTTTGCATAATTAGAACCTCAAACTTGACAATGTTAAAGGCAGGAGTGGAATATAAAAGGTGAAATTATCCACCTTTTCTCATAAATCCAATATCAATCAAAGAGTCAACTTATACTGTAGCTCCTGTAGCTAATATCTCTAATTTGATTGGCTGGTTGAAATACCTGTGAAATAAATGACAGTTTTTGTCAGGTCTGAGTGGCCATGTTGCTTATTGGTGGTCAATCAAATCTGACAGTATTTAAGCTCCACCCACTTTCTGCCTCATATAGATAGCCACTCCCCTGCTGTGTGTGTGTGTGTGTGTGTGGGGGGGGGGGGGGTGGGTGTGTCCAAGAATCCTCTTTCTTGAATAAGTTTTTCCTATATTTTTATTGCATTATTGAATTCTCAGAAAATCTACCAATATCTGAGAATTTTGCAAAATTTGGGTAGACAATGTTTAGTTTGGGCAAGATTTATTATGGTGGTTTCCTTTTCATTGATGGCTTTTGATACAAACAAAATTTAATGTCAACCCTCAAAAATATCAACCCTTAAAAGTACCAATTACTTGCATCACACTACAGAAGACCACAAATTTAACTCTTCAGTAGCTTTCTTGATAAGTGCAACAACAACAGCAACAACAACAACAACACAACAACAAAATGTTGCCTGCTGCAAATTTTTGATGGCGCTCTAAGAGTTAATAAGTCTGAGCTGCTCTTTGGTATTTGATATTTAGGCTATTTTATTTCAGCCATAAAAATATAGCCTCCTAATATCATGCAATTCTGATCATAAAAAGTCTTTAGATATCATAAAATCTCCCGATACTGGACTAGTAATATGCAGTAACATTCAGACCTCACAAAATGCAAGAAGTACGTACTGGCTGGGGATCTTCCAACTCTTTGCCTGCTGATGTTGGGTTCAGTAACCTTTGCAAACAGTTTGGACCCAGATCAGGCCTGACATAATGTCAGGCCTAATCTGGATCCAAATTGTTTGACACTCTGATGGTATTCTTGATAAAAAAAATTGATTTTGAAAAAAAAATCGTCAGATGGGAAAAAGCATGCAAAGTTTGCCAGCATGCAATCAGTTAAGCTTGTAGGTAGCCATTAAACAGAATTTGGTGCCATAACCCAGGGATTCCACATGTTTTGGATTAAAATTGATCTGTGCATTTGCCCCTCCATAGCAAGATTTCCGAAGCTTCATAACTTATAACTTTGCAGTGCCAACTGAAAATTATGCAGAGAATGCAGTAAAATACTTTTTAGCTAACCTGAGTACAAAGTGCTCAAAGCGGGCTATTGGGATCAGTCAATGTATCAAACCCTCAAATAGATTAAACCAATTTGATCCATCAAATAATGCTTCCCTTATAAGCCAATATAAGAAGCCAGGTGAGTGATCCAGGGCATCCAGAAAATAGGAGTTCATATTATGAGAAAAGAACAAAAAAAGTTGTTTGCTAAGTTTTGCCTCCACCATTGCAAGTTAAATATGAGAATCCTGTGACTTTTGCAACTTTATAATATTAATTTGGCAAGATATGATATTGATATTGGCGATACTGAGAATGAAGAGTAGACATTTTGTTAGCGTTTTATGTAAAATCAATGTCTTCTTCAAAAGATCTGACAGCATTGGTAATTCTTAGATAGCCAGGAAAAACTTGATGCTCAATATAAGTGTAAAAAGATTTCTTTAGGGAACTGAACTATTAGATTTGTTTGTCTGATAAAATGATACTAATCAAAAGAAAAATATTACAGATACTTATTAGCTTGACTTATAAAACAATATCAATAAGAGTGAAACAAACCTTTATGCAAGGGTACCATATTTATTCTAAGACAGTGTTTTCCATCATTACAATTGAGTGCACCATAGTTCAGTTGGTAGAGCCCCTGTCTCGAGACCAAGAGGTTTTAGGTTCTAATTCCATCGTTGGCATGGTGTTGTGTCCTTTGGAAAGACACTTTATCCCCAATACTCAGTACTGATTCTACCCAGGAAAACATACAGACATGACGATTGTATCATGAAAAGTCTAATTTACAAGAAAGAAAATAGTTCTAGGATCAGATCCACATACATGTACTTCCATCCAGTTTAAGTAATTTGGCTCCCCATGATGAAAAGGTTAAAATAGTTCTCTTTTAGATTAAATGTAATGACATACTAAAAACTAATGATGCTCATCCTCAATATCATTTACTCTCCAACTATGGCTTGGATAGTCATCTTTTCTAGAGATAAGGAACCATTAAGCCACTTAAATGTCTCTAATAACTTTCTGATACTTGATGCTAATGATCTGATCGACAGATACTGTAGTGTTATGGTAGTGATACTAAGTTAGAACATGTAAACAGAATAACTGTTAATGTACTGAATTTTTGAATACCCTTTAGTACTTCTCTTTCTGTTCTTTGTTAATGATCTTTTACATGACAACTGTTTGTCATGTAATTAGTGCTACAAAATTTAGAGAAAAAGAAAACCCAACTGTTATGCTGGGTTGGGTTGTTTTACCCTTGAAGAATGCTAATTGAGCCCCGACATGAGATTTTCAACAATGTGGCATTTTGTCAAGTGTAGACTCACAGGAGCCTCTGCAGCCTCCTTTCCAGTGTAGAGGCTCCAAATTATGTTTGGTCAGTAGCTTAGTATTATAATTCATAGAATATTCAAGCGACCAGCAAAGGCTCTGATCAGACTGCGCGTATGCACAGGTTGGTCTGAGCCTTTGCTGGTCGCACATACTACATTGTTGGAAATCTCATGCCGCAGCTCAATTTTAGAGTCCAATGACTCCCTTTACAGTGAAGTTACGAATATTAAAAAACTTTTATTTGAAGGTTCACCTGGAAAAATAGGGGTCATTTTCTTTAAAATTTGGGGTCATGGAAGGCCTGATGTAGTGGGACTATTTGCAATCTAAACTTTGTTAATTAAAGGACTGTTAAAGACAGTGGATGGTACCAGTAAATAAAGCTGTTGACATATATGGGCCTTGATGCGAGAAAACCTGTCTTCAGTGGTTTGCGAACAACACAGACGCAGACCAGCCTGCCCATGTGCGCAGTCTGATCAGCGCCTTTGTTATTCGCTTTTTGGAAAGTATCATATGTAAACTTGCTACAGGTGAAATTTCAATTTTCTAGCTAGTCTCTGTAGCTTAGGAAACTGGTTTGAAACTCGCTTTGTGGGAAACCCCGAAGACATGTTTTGTCGCGATGAGGCCCATATAGTAAACTGGTAGGTGAGGTGGTAAGAAAACCTGGTAATGTGTTTATGGATTTTTCTGATGGGGGTAGGGGTCATAACCTGACATTGATCCTTCATGGTGCTTCTGAAGCACTCAAAAACAGATACTGTTTCCATACTTTCAAGAGGCTGGAGATTGGAGAAGATTATAGTGTAAAAGATAGGAGAAAAGAGCCCTTCTTTTCATGGTCACTGCATGGTCTGTCTATTTCTTGAGGTGTGCTTGCCTGTAAATCTGCTACGCACCAAATGAACAGATTAAATGCACTTTTAAGTCAAAACTTGTCACTCAAAAAGTGGCCTTGCACAGCCCTAATTCAGTATCAAAAGCAATCAATAGTTTATTAAAATATAGAAAACTGGCCTGGTTCACTCTCAAGTGGGCTGACTCCAAACTATCCATTTTGGAGCAAACACACAATATAAAAACTGCCATGTCATGCAAAATCCATGCTTCTGTACCTGCGAGTAAGCATGCACATAGTAGAATCTGCATACACACAATTTATTTATGAATTTGGTAGTATTATCACATTGGGTAGGCGGCAATCGAAAACACTCTTAACAATAGACGAACGTGAATCAAAATTGGCTAGAAACAGTGTTTTCTATTGCCATTTGTTGCCAATAGGGCGACAAATGGCAATTGAAAACTCCGTTTCTAACTATTTTGATCTACGTCCATCGATAGTATTGACGTTTTCGATTTCCGCCTACCCGGTGTAATTATGTTAAGTTCAACTATTGAATAACAGTATATTCATCTCTTTGGAATATTGTTTTTCTGTTATATGCTTCCTCAAATTTTACTTGTCAACGTAGAAATTTGGACAAATTGAATTTTTTACAAAATCTTCAATCTCGTATGTACTTAAAAATCTGTTTTTGCCGCAAGCTAGATTGGAACCTTTTGGAGAATTTGTTTTTTGGTCTTCTACAACTTTCAGCCCGAATGCATGTGTTAACAATTTAAAACAAAAAGGTTTTCCATGAAAATCAAGTTAAGTCCACCAAGATTCACAGCTTTAAAATATAAAATCTTGCGATAAAGTATCTGTCAAGTTCTCATGTTGTGGTGGCCATTGATATTCTAACCACAGCTATGTTCTTTTCCCAGCAGTAATCTAATTGTCCATTAATTGAGGTGAAATAACTTGTGGATTGGAATATAATCCAATCAGGATATGCTGGAGAATAGTTTACTTGCAACAGAAATGGAATCATCATCAAGGCACCATTCGCAGAATTATAAGCAGATTTATTCTCCTACTTTGTGTGGGTTTGCGTTTTTAGAGGTCATACCGTATTCCACCTCACAAATGCACATGCTCATATAAGCACACTAAGTTCTTTTTTAATTGTGAATGCTAGACCAACGTCATATTTCCAGCCAGTCCAGTTGTGCAATTTACAGTAAAACCTGTCTTAAGTGACCACTCATAAAGAACACAAAAATTGGTTTTCAATATCGATTATCGCTTTAAATGCAGGTCAAAAGTAAGGGGAGCATTCTTCAATACTTTCGACTTTCATTAAGCTACCATTTTCCATTAAGATCTTTGATTTGTCTATTTTTGAGTGGCTGCTTAAGACAGGTTTTACTGTACAGTAAAACCTGTGTGCTTGATGACAACTGGTAGCTTAATGAAGGTCAAAAGTATTGCAGAATGCTCCAAAGGGAGCAAAGGGAGCATTCTGCAATACTTTCGACCTGCATTAAGCGATAATTGGTCTTGAAAACCAATTTTTGGTCTTTTTGAGAGTGACCGTTGTACACAGGTTTAACTGTTGAAAACTTATGAAAAAGTTTAAGTTCATGGTGTGCTCAATATTAGCTTAAATACAGTAACAACAAAAATCCTGAGACAAAAATCCTCTAATACATCATTGTCAACAGGATTTTTAAGATGATTGAACAAACATGTGGACCTTCAGCAATACATAATGACGTACAGCTGGGCATGCATCTCCTGCATGTGTGAATGCATAATTAATTGATGTACCAACAAGTGTGCACTTAAAGAAAAATTTTACCAACAAGTGTGCACTTACAGAATAATTGTATTTCTGTGTTCAGTATAGAATAGATGTGGTAAATGTGCACTTGTTGAAATTGCTTGTACCATGTCTTGTTATCTCTGCATTGTTACTTTTTTGGTACAGAAAGCACATTTTCTTCGCATATGCAATAATTTCACAAAACCAAGGTAAAAGCTACATTGACATGCAACAAGTAACCCCTTTCCCACCATTCATGACCATTGCCATCTGCTCACTTATCTGCTTATATATTTTGGAAGCATGTCTTAAGCGGCGACTCAAAAATAGACAAAACAAAGGTCTTAACAACAAATGGTAGGTTAATGCGGGTCGAAAGTATTGCAGAATGCTCTCCTTGACCTGCATTAAGCGATAATTGGTCTTGAATAACAATTTTTGGTCTTTTTGAGATTGGCCGTTTTAGACAGGTTTTACTGTATTTAATATGGCAAATTCTATGAACTCAACTTAGGAGAAGTCTCATTTGGTTGATAGTGTCTGCTTCCATGATGAAAAATAGTCTGAAGTGCATTTGAATATATGCAATAAATGTAAAAAGCTGACATTTTCATGACAACAATTTATTGACAGGATTCATATGAAATGAGCCGAGACATGAGATTTCCAACAATGTGGTATTTGCGTCCAGCAAGTGCTCAGACCAGCCTGCGCATACCCGCAGTCTGTTCAGAGCCTTTGCTAGTCTCTTAAATATTCTATGACTGTTACGTTACTGATGTTTTGTTACGTTACTGACCAGACATCATGTGGAGTTTCTAAGCTTAAAAGGAGGCTGAACAGGCTGGTGTGAGTCTACACTTGTCAAAATGCCACATTGTTAGAAATCACATGTTCAGCTCAAATGTAAAGCATTATTTTCCCCTAGAATCACAAACGTAGTCATCTGCTGCAGTCTTGATTGGCGCTTTAGCATTTTAGAAATAAATTGACTTACAGTTAATGCCTACCATAAGAGCCTTTTCCCCTGCTGGCATCAGTTTGATATAGGCCCATTAAAGGGATGCTGGATTGTTTGCTAATCAATTAGATTAGCTGAGCTGTTGTCAAGAAAATCAAATTCAAACATGCTTCATGCATTTGTCAGTGATGTGAGACTGATTGCCAGGTCTTGTGTTGCTGTCAATTTGATTGGAAACAAACAAGAAGCCTCAATACATTGTCGGGGACACTTTAAGCAATCAAAATTTGATCGGTTGAAGTTCTCTCAAAATGAGTCATGTTGTTTTTACTTTCAAAACAACTTGTTGTGTGAGAAGACTGGAAGAACAGGCTGTCGAGAATAATTGAACCGTGACCTGTGATTTCCAACGTGGCATTTTGACATGAATAGACTCAAACGAGCCTGTGCAGCCTCCTGTTAAGCTTAGAAACTCCAAATGATGTTCGGTCAGTAGCTTAACAGTCATAGAATATTCAAGCGACTAGCAAAGGCTCTGATCAGACTGCGCGTATGCGCAGGCTGGTCTGAGCCTTTGCTGGTCGCACAAACCACATTGTTGGAAATCTCATATCGCAGCTCAAATATCTTTTTGAACTGGCAATTGGATCAGCATGCCTGGATCCAGAAAGTTTTGTGAGAGGGGGTCCAACTTTGACATCATTTTTTTTAAGTTGATGAGGGGAGGAAGGATATAAATACCACTATTAGTGGGTCATCATCGGCCCTCCAGCGAAACACCATTTAAATGGCGTTTGGCTGGCATGTCGATGATTGCCCAACATTGAATACTGGCTTGATAGTTTTGTGATTTTTCAGGGGATCCGGACCAGTATTGCTAAGAAACACTATATTTTTGTGATTTTTCAGGGGGGTCTGGACCCCCTGTCCCCCCCTCTGGATCAGCACATGATCAGAAAAAGGTTTCTAGACTATCTAAGAAATGAAAGATGTCTATTTTCAGGTGAAAGTGATGTTACGGATTGTGTCCACAAACAACCATAGTGATCAAGCTGCTTCCTTCCTAACTATTGATACCCGCAACAAACAAGTCACAGTTCATGACCCTGCTGCTAGTGGTTATGCTACAAGTGTTGCTCACAGAAAAGCTGCCATGGCACCAAAAATGTTTGCTTTCGATGCTGTCTTCTCTCCTGATGATTGCCTGGTAAGTAACCTAACCCTTAACGCGCCAATCGCAACAAATTATCGTCTGCTTTTCTCGTCTGCTGAAATGTTTAAGAGGCCTCTATGGCAAACAGTGTGGACATAGATCAGACTGCTCCTATAGGAGCAGTCTGTTCTGGGTCCACACTGTTTTCTTCTGTACTTAATTCGTCGGTAATGTAAGGCAATTATTTGCAGCAGACGACTTCAGCAGACGACATTTTCAGATACATTTTTTTCTTGGTGCTTTAAGGGCTAATGTCCCATGTTGTGGAACTTCCTTTATAATTATATGACAATGTTGTGAGAAAAATCTGATATTAAATTGAAGGCCATGAAGAAAATAACAACATGCATAAGATATTATACATGTCTTGCCCCTTGGGTTAGACTTTATGATGGGCATTTTAGGGACCATATCACCTTTTTCAGAAATAGGTTGTATAGCATATCAATTTGAAGGGCATTTAAAGTAGAATAATTCAGTTAGGTTTATTTTTCATATTTTGCAATCAAAACATATCCTATGGCAAGCAAGTATTATTTAGGTTCATCCAACATGGTTGCTTCTAGAGAAGAGATGACAGTTTAATTATTTTAAGTTCCTGGGAAAATATCCAAAATGACTCCATCTAGTAGTCATTTAATAATAATAACTGCATAACAATAAGTCATAAAATTGTGCATAAAGTAGTTAATGTGATATGATAATGGCTAGGGTTGATGGGAAACTGCTTCAGTAGTCATTATAGTTTCATTACTGCACCATACATACCTTGATATGATAAGTTTTTAAACCCTTAAAGCGTCACACCATTCCGAACTTCTCAGCAAATTCTGTAGAATCAGACCTTGGATGTATGATGTAGGACACCATTGATCACATGAAAATTATGTCATTGAATCCATGCCAACCCAATAATTTTAAGCTTTTTGGGTAACCACAATGGACTGTCTACTATTTCAGGCAAGCAAAACTCAGCTTTTTTGTACATAATACTGCCACATACATACATCCGAGGCCTGATTCTGAATTTAGGAGTTTAAGTGGTGCCAAGGCACAGACATCATTCCAATGACATATACTTGTAAGAAACTAAATAATTGTACAGTAAAACCTGTGTAAAACGGCCACTCTCAAAAAGATCGAAAATTGTTTTTCAAGACCAATTATTATAAGCTTAATGCAGGTCAAAAGTGTTGCAGAATGCTCCAAAGGTAGCATTCTGCAATACTTTCTACCTTCATTAAGCTACCATTTGTCATTAAGATCTTTGTTTTGTCTTTTTTGAGTGGCCGTTTTACACAGGTTTTACTGTATATCTTTTCAGGATTAACAAATTTGTCCAAAATATGGTTTATTAAAAGTGTAATAAGTTCTGCACATGGCCTCAGATTTTAAAGATTTTTCCAGCACTTGCACATCCTGCTAAGGATTCCAAGAATGTCCCTGGGGTAAACCTGCTGACTCAACTTGTTTGAAGATCCCAGCAAGATGGAAACAAGCTGCACCATGCATGCTGCATGCACATTCCAAGGAATTGAGCAAAAATTCCTTAATTATTTTCACAGTACTCTGGCCAGAAGGAGTACTCCATGTTTTGCTTCATAAACATGAATTGTGAAATTGTGGGTATTTATTGGAATCACTTGCAGAATTTGCCCAACTTGTGTCAGCTAAAAAAAAATGGCTTGGTCAAAAATATATTAATTCTATATCTTTTTCAATAGCTTGCCTATTTTTTTGAAGGAATATAGAAAGTTCTCTTCGGCAAAGCATTTACTATCAAGGCTGAATGATTTCTTTTTTTTTTTTTTAAGAAACATGTGTTGTGGTAAATTATTGGAAAAAAGACACTTATCAATGCAGGCCCCATCTCAAATGAACATGAAATTTATCATGCTCATTAATGTTAAAATGTCAACAATTGTTGACATTTTAACATTTATAAGCATGATAAATGCAACATCTGAGAGTTTGAAAGCAAGAAAAGCATTTATGAGCAGTTGAAATTTTATGCTCAGTTGAGTTGAGCATGAAAATAGTTATATAACTTCGAGGCCAGAGCACCACTACATAATGCTTTCAAGGAGAAATGAGAAAAAAAAATACATTAAAAATAACAACTATAACAACAACATCGTCTTTACAAGGGGTATGAGGTTTTATTGCATGGAGGGCATTAATGCAGTTATGGCATATCCAGGTGAATTAAAAGATTATGGAAACTGCAGGTGTCAGATAAATGAAGATGATATTTTTCATATTTTCAAATCATTATGCCACAGGCATCCATTGGAATCACCACAGACATGCAATTTATTTAGATTGCGATTTTGAAGAGCAATTAAGCAGAAAAATATGAGACAAAATAAGCCTGCTTGGAATTGAAATCTCCGCCAACAGTCTAGTGACAACTTTTGCTGGTATGTAACCTTTGCATCCAGTTTGGACCGAACTTTTTGTCACCCTGATTGTATTCCTGAAAGATTTTTTTTTTAATCTCAACACTTTAGTCCACTGTCCTACCACAATATATTGAATGGGGTTGGCTGAGTATTAAAATATGATCACTTTAAATTTGCCAAGCTTTTAAAATGATTATTGGCTACTGTAATAGTCCATTTATCATATGACGTCACGTCTGGGAGTCATGCTTTAAAATCGATAAACCACTAGGGGTTTACAGATTTTCGGGAAACGTTATGACGTCCATAACAACATTGCGTACATATGACCAAATTATAACGTGTTTAGGGCAGAAATGAGATTTCAAAGTAATTTTAATGTCATATGATAAATAGAATCTAACATTCGTGCTCCTGTATTATTGAATTTATTAAACTCGTTGCGAAAAAGAAATAAAATACTCGGCAAGCCTCGCATTTTATCTCTTTTTCCCAACTTGTTCAATAAATTGAATAAAACATGAGCACTAATGTAAGATCCTCTATGTATATTTTTTCAGACTGAAGTGTGTTCAGGGAGTCTGACTGAGATTATTCAGGGTGTCGTGGCTGGTGCTGATGGATGTGTGTTCACATATGGATACTCCAAACTTGGTAAGTGGTCTCCATCAAACTTGGTATGTGCTTTCCCAGCCAGAACTTGATTTCTAATCATTATCAAGTGGATGATCTTCATCATTTATAAAGACACATGTTTTGAATTATGACATTTTCAGAATAACAAACAGGGAAGACTCTTATCAGACTGCTTCAGTCAGTCTGATCTGGGTCTTTGCTGTTTGTCTGGGCCTTTTGGCATGCAGCTAGTGTTCGAAATTTAAGAACATTTGAGCAGCGACATGAGATTTCCATCAATGTGGTATGTGCGACCAGCAAAGCCTCAGATCAGCCTGCCCATCAAGAGCCTTTGCTAGTCGCTTGAATATTATATGAGAGTTAAACTACTGACTGAACATCATTTGGAGTTTCTAAGCTTAAAAGGGGACTGCACAGGCTTGTCTGAGTCTACACTTGTCAAAATGCCACATTGTTGGAAATCACATGTCACGGCTCATTAACTATGTCCTTGGAAATCATCTGTTATGAAGTACTGATCACCGATCATTTTCAAAGTTGAGCCATTTTTATTTTTCGTTGAAATGATCTGTAGAATACTGAGAGATGTATGCTATCTATCTTGAGCACTGAGAAATAAGTGTTTTTATGGTCAGATGACTAGTAGCTTCTTTGCCAAATATGGATTGTATAAAATATCATTTTACCAGCAGACTAGCTCGTGTCTTGTCAGAAATGTCAAACAATTTCCTACATGTATTTATTTGTCAATCATTTATACTCTACCGCCTCATTATTTCATATTTTCTTGGCAGAGTCATAGTCCCTTAGAAACTTGTTGCTAATGTATCGAATCAATTTTGTCCCAGGAACTTGTACTTTGTATGAAACAAATGCATCTCCAATATCTTGTACAGTAAATTCTCTAAACTTTCGAAGACTTTTCTCTTTCTGTTCTAAATAACATGTTAGTTATTAGGGCTGGAACTCACAAAAATCTCATCAGAAAAGCAAACAGGGAAGACTGATCAGACTGCTTCTTCAAAAGCAGTCTGATCTGGGTCTGTCTCGCTTGTCTAGGCTTTTGTGACAGGAAACTATTGACTATTAACTGAAAATGGAGCAATATTTTCAAAAGTATTCAAAACTTTACTTAAACTTTTCTTGAATTTTTCTTGAATTTTTTCAATGAGGTCTATAAATAGAAAATGATGTTATGATCTAAAAATAGCCTATACTCATTTAGCTTGTGTAATCCATTGTTGTTGGAAGAAAAGTGAGTAAGGGTGCAAAGATCAGGAATCGATACAATCAAGTACCACACCTAACTCAGTATGCCAATGGGAAAGTGACAAACTCACAGTTAGACACTACAAACAAGAGCCAAGAGGTCAGCCCTTTCCAAACAGGTAACCACAAGGCACATATAAACAGAAGCGCACAAAGACATAGCAAACACAAGACAGAAAAAAAAACGCATAAATTATCCACAAAAAAAATCATGTTCATAGCCAAGTTCATTTTTCATGCTGAACTGACTGCTTGTCACCAGAGCCAAAGTGCCAAATTAGCATGCTTTCTAGCAAAATCATTTTTCAGAGAGAGTGTTACATAGTTTTTACATTTTCCAAACATTAGAAGTGAAAATTATGGAGCTAAAGTTGCCGTTAAGACCAATTTTAGTGTCAGGTTTCAACTGATGAATAATTAAGCTCTGAAAGAGGAAATTCAATCTCTAAGGAAGACGGAAGTCCAGCAACAAGTAAATAACTTGTTAGCAGCAGCTGATTTTTTCTATCTACATGGTTACAGCCACAAATTGCGTCCATAAAAGGCATAACTCAATATGCGTTTGTTTTCTTGCTCTATTTCTGGGATGATTCATTCAAGAGTTCAGATTAACACAATATTCAATTGACATTTTTTGCCGTTTCTTCTGGAAAACATGATCTGAAACCTGGCAAGACTGAGGCACTTCTAATGAGACAAAAAAAAAAGATTTTAACCTTTTGTATTCTTATAAGAATCTATCATGAGTGTGATAGAAAAATCTGTCCCGAGGATCACCGACTGGCATCACGAGGCTTGCTGGGTGATGACAAACGGTGATCACGAGGGACGGATTTTTCTATCCCCCCTTACATGAATAATGGATTCTTTTTCTTGCACACCACTAAACACCTCATTTTATATTGAAAAAAAAATGAAAAAGGCTTCCAGAAAATCTTGAAT
This sequence comes from Loripinus fragilis, assembly GCA_964019695.1. Taxonomy (NCBI): domain Eukaryota; kingdom Metazoa; phylum Mollusca; class Bivalvia; order Lucinida; family Lucinidae; genus Loripinus; species Loripinus fragilis. The sequence continues at coordinate 123,658,871 of OZ026514.1, read as the reverse complement.
AGGCTGAGATGCGACATGGTGACATCATTTTGACATTACAATTATGTCATGGATCGACATGTGGCCAGCGTGCCCCTGTTCGGTTTTTATCTTTCCCTAGGAATGGTACGGGTAAATATCTCACATGGGTAAAACCAATGGAAATCCAGATCTGATGTGCGAGAAAACGAATTCTTCCATCTTGGTTTAATCCCATGAGCCTTAGATGTTTTTTTGTACATATCAAGGAGCCACAAATTCAGATCAGGACTGAAGTTAAGATTGCGTTACGAAAATTTATATTTCTTATTTCTCAACCAAAGCATATGTTGATGGTACTCAAAGAACCATCTCAATGAGACAGTTCTTTTGAGCACCCAAAACAAATGTTAAAATTGGTGGTTAAGAAAATATTTAAAAATTTATCTAAACCTGTGTCAGATTTAATTTAGTCCCTGAAAATTGTTTTTATCTTAGCATGGCGAACAGTGCAGATTCTGGTGAAATTCTGCAGCATTTCATCTGGGTCTTTACTGTTTGCCATAAAGAACCCAATAAAGGGCTGTGAGGGGTTTCTAATGTACAAAGGGTTAAAGAAACAAAACAAAACATAAATGAATTGCTTTCTGTTACAAAGCATTACATTACCCACAGCCCCGGATTCATTGATAATATTCAATATTTTTTTCATTTCTTTTCGAAATAAAAGCAAATTAAAGGCACGGAGAATGATTGTGACAAGTAATTTCTGACATCTCCAACAAGTAGCAGATTAATTTAGCAAGGCAATTTGATGAGATACAGAAACTTTGTCATACAGGACAAACTCTCCTGGCATGCTGTAGAAGAAAGCCTGAATCATTTAGATTTTTTTCAATTCGGATGTATACCATTTGGCATATCAAATTCACCACAACTGTTTGCTATTAAATTTTTAATCGCTGAATAATATGGACTGCCTGCAAAGTATTGACATTCAAGCTGGCCAGATCTTTATTGTTTACCAGTACAGAAATGTTTTACCCACAGCATGACAGACTTCATAAGAAATGGATTGTGTTGGTGAAAGAATTCATGGAAAACACATCACATGTAATCAAATTTATTCTGTTTGTCAGTGATCACTTTCCTTGATGATGGGGTTTCTCTCTAGGTCTTGAGTGGCTAATAAATTCAATTCATGCATTGTTGTTTCTATAGTGCTTCTAATCCTTGGCTGGTTTAACAAATTTTATTTGATTTTACTTCTGTTGACGTCTTTTGACTCATTCAGTAGGCCTTGTCGCGAGTAAACCTGACTTTGCTGCATGCGAAAAACAACAGTGCTGATCAGCCTGTTCATATGTGCAGTCTGATCAGCACCTTTGTTATTCACTCTCTTGAAAGAATGATAGAAAAACTTGTCATGCAAATGTTCAATATTCTAGCTAGTCTCTGTACCTGGCCATGCTGGTTTCAGCCTTAACTGGTCGCATGCCTAAAAGATGGGTTGTCAAAGATTGCATTATCTGACTGACTTAAAATACTTGCCCACCCTTGGTGAGCTTATTATTCAGCTATTTGGTCACTGTATCGCCATGTGGTATGCAATGACCCGGTCTCTTGTAAAGCTAACAGAAATAGGAACCAGTTTAGGTGCATGGCTAGACAGTGACCTTTTAGTAGTATAATACAAATATTTAGATAAGTTGCATGCAGTTGATCTATGAGATAGGGTTTTCTTTTTCAAGGATTGAATCCAGTCCTTGAATTTTTATCTTTAACTTGTTTCAGGTAAAACCTTCACTATGATTGGTCAAGATTCGGGGCCACAGACTCTAGGAATAGTGCCTTGTGCGATTGCCTGGCTTTTCAAGCTCATCAATGAACAGAAGGACCATACAGGGGCCAGGTTCTCTGTGAGGGTCTCGGCTGTAGAGGTGTCAGGGAAACAGGAGACCCTGAAAGATCTGTTGGCTGATGTGGCTCAGGGTAGGTTAAGTTGATGCTTGTGATGTCAAGCCTTTTAACCCTTCGTATACAAGAAACCCCTCTATAAACCAATGAAGATCCAGGTGAAATGCCTCATTGTGGTGTTTCATCAGTCTGCACTGTTTGCTGAGATAATAGCAATCTTTCAGGACTAGAGTACATCTTATTTTGGAAATTCACAGGTTTAAATAAACAAGAAAATAGCAAAAATGTTAATATTTTCTTACTGATCAGTTTCAACATATGTTTTGGGTGCTCAAAAGAACCGTCTCAATGAGATGGTTCTTTAGAGTATCCTCAACATATGTTTAATTGAGAAATGAGAAAATATTTTTTGGTACACCCTCTTAACTAACAGCTTAAAGAATATATCCAACATGATAAGGATTTAGCCGATGTTCTATCAGGTCATGAACTAATTGTTTTTCTCATCTCTGCCAAATCTTTATTAATATTTGATATAACTTTTTACATAGTGTGTAATCTGTCCAAACTTTCCAGACTCGGAAATTCCTACTAAATAGAAAACAAATGGCATCAGCAGCGTGTCCCCAGATAAAAGTGGGTGGGGTTTAGATTATTAGCTTCGTGTTGTGACTGTTGTGGGTACCTACAAATGTTTTATGGAAATCCACATATTTCAATTACAAGTTGCATCTTAATCATTTAATACCATGCCTGAAGATTTAACTTAGTAAACAGTGCAGACCAAATAAACAGTGCAGACCCTGATGAAAGGCCACATTATCAGGACTTTAGTTAAGAATGCATAACAGAAAAATAGTTTTCTTATTTCTCAAGGAAAACATATGTTGTGGGTACTCAAAAGAACCGTCTCAATGAGAAGGTTCTTCTGAGCACCGAAAACATATGCTTAAAAGTATGGGTAAGAAAATATTTACAATTTTACGCTGAAAATTTTAGTTTATCTAACCCTGTGCATTATGTAGCCTCTAATCTGGGTTTTCACTATTTGCAAAAGCATCTGTTAACCGGTATCCAGAATGAAAAGGGTTGATCTTAGTGAGTGCCAGGTATCAGCCCTTCTTTAAAGACAGCTCCATTTATTTTGGGGATAAGGCCAAACCTGCTTATAGCCAAATACTATATTGTAATTAACCAATTATGATGGCTGAAAATTCAGAATTCTTGTAATTTTCTTTCATTAAATGCTTTTATTTTATCAGTATTAAAAGCCACCTGTTAATTGGTAACATTGTTATGTCTGGTTGACAACTACTGGCAAAGACATTTACCTGTTAATTATTGCCAGAAACACACACTGGTTGATGTACATTCTTACCGCCATAGTATCATACCTGCGTAAAATAAACACCAGGTAATGGGCATAGTTTTTTGCCAGGTACATATGTCATAGCCTCACAGGATTTATGAATGCTATGTCAGTGGATGGCAGTCCAGCGGTTCCTTGCAGAGAAGATTCCGAAACTACTATGTAATCTGTTTTCATACCTAAGTTATTGACACCATACTGTCCTGCCGCCCAGCTGTAATTTCGGTGCGATCAAATTTACGCAAATTTTGGTAGACATCTGTTGATTTGTCATTATTCTTGCTACATATCTAAACCCTTTGTATACAGGAAACTCCTAAACGGTACTTTGGCAGTGAAGAATTTTACACACACAAAAAATGATACAATTGTAAATTGTATGATTTGAACTGAAAAGAAAAAAAAAGAGAAAAGTTCAAGATAACTGAATGATTCTCATGAAAATCTGGCAAGAGCAAAAGTATGAAATTATCTGACTGATGGAAAATGATTTAAGTTCAAGTATTGGCTAGAAAAAAATGAATTTTACAAAAATATTATGGGAAAATGACCATTTTTAATGGTCATTTTCCCATAATTTTTTTTGTAAAATTGCAATCCTCCTCTATGAGTTTAATTGAAAAGAAAAAAGTCCAAGAAAACTGCTCGATTATATATCTTAAAAGTTTGGCAAGAGCAAAAGTACGAAACTATATCTGTTTGACTGATGGAAAATGATTTAAGTTTTGACAGCAATACATAATAGGGCACTAATGTGTTAATAAAAATGGTATAGCAAACACTTTCGTTTCTATATTCTGGTTAATGGATAGATGTTATAGTACTTGTAGTATGGAAGAAGATATTCTTGTTGGGGAGCTGGCAAAAAAACAAGCATTCACCTAAATACCAGAGAAATAAATGCTGAACCAATTTTGTTGCTTAATAAATATTTAGAAAGTGTGTGTTCAAACACTTTGGTACCTGTTTATAGCTTTTTATTCTTGCAAATTCAACTGAAAATGCAAGTACATTCAAAACGTTAATGTTGCAATGTAGCAAGAAATTGCATGTTACCATCACCCAGTGAAAGTTTTCAGGATTATTCCTGAATTCAGGATTTTGAGGCTGACTTTCAGCCTCAATATGCTGAATTCTGCAGATAATAATAGCTTTTCTGATTTAGTTTCAATTTATCTAAAGGTATTTGACCATTTAACTTGGAATTTTTAATATTTTGGAGGCATACAGCAAGTATTAAATTCTGATTTTCTAAAGTTCAGGATTTTGGAAATTTTGAACTTTCACCCATTTAAGCAGACAAAGATTTGGCCTATAAGATATGTTTAAGGTATTTATGTACCAGTTATTATTTATGGAGAGTTTGTTTGAGATTTTTCTCTATCTAGACTCTCAGGGGAGGTGTAAAACACTGGAAAAATTGTCTGTGGGTCTTGAGCTTCAGAAAACAAGCTAGTTCATGTGGCCAAAAAATAGTTGAAGCAGGTCTGGTCAAATTCTCTATTTGAGTTTAAGAGTTTTGGGGTATAAAGGACATCACTGTCCATCAATTTCAAGCTGGCTTGAAATTGATGGGCAATGAAGTCCTTGATGAACCCAGATTTTTTAACTAAATTTGTTTAATTTTATATTCCATGTATGATACTTTCCCAGAATAGTGGAAATATTATGTTTGTATATTATATAAGAAAAGGTGTTACTTTATAGGCCAGTCATTTTAGCCAATATTTGGGTCAAACCTACCACTAATTGCTACAGAAACGAAAAGTGCATTTTTGAAATATATAATCCTATATGCATCTCAGAAAAAAAGTCCTCAAATGTTGCATGATGGGAAATATAATTTTTTTTGATATGAGTCAGGCACCTAAAATCCGCAAAAAAATGTATGTTACTATTGGTAAATAGACATAGTTGGTATATACAAGACACTACAGTACCTAGCAATATGCAGTTCATGAACAACAGAATACAAGAACTTTAAGAAGGCTTATTTTATGTGGTGTATCATATCTTCTATAAAAGTGGCTAACCAAATACCAGCGGGTGGTTAAGATTACCCCACCCACTCATTTCAATGGTACCGTAATCAACCAACTTCAGATTTATATGATTGGAAACTCTAGCTATTTACAATGAAGAATAAATTTATATATAACATTACTGCTATGGATATGAAGCCACAATCATTTTGAAAAAAGAAACTTCATCAATCTAAATGAGCCAGACAAACATTAGGCAAACATGTCCGTGCGATATACTGCAATATTTTACGGCTGTATAAATGATAATTTTCAGATATTTTTCTTATTTTTGCTCAAAACATAGATTGTGGGAACAGTGACGTCTCCGAGGCGGTTCTAATAAGTACCCACAAAGAAATGTTTTAGAGCAAAAATAAGAGAAAATGTATACCCGTGTAAATCCCAGTTATACTATATGAGCCGCGACACGAGAAAACCGGATTTTTGCATATGCGAAAACAAAGCCGCAGATCAGTTATGCAGTAACTGGGTCAGTTTATGTCCATTCTACCAACAGTAATACTCCCTCGTTGAAAAGAATCAAAACTATGCCAAAATTCCATTTAATTACAGAAAAATACAGCAAAAACACCAGGTTGAAAATTTTGTCAAAATGCTGCAGCTTTTTCTTTCCGCATATAGAAAAGTTCAAGAGAAAATAACGTGAACAGGTGTACTTAAAGTCGATTTTTCGTGTTTCTTATTTATGGGGCAGAACTTTAACAAGAACCATCGATATTATTTAAAAAAAAAAACCTTTTTGACAAACTACTACCGTGTTAGTTGACCAAGCCAATTCCCAATTGTAGGGCTTACGTTGATTTTGTCTTATTTCTATCATTTATCATTCCAGTGAGCAAACAGTGAAACCTTGATTAGACGCCGAGCGATGGTGAGCTCTCCAGCGTCTGATCAAACTCTGCACTGTTCGGTTATGTCCTTAAATATGACGCTATAGGTGATGTGCGGGGCTATAGAGATGGGGACAGGATCTTCCAAAATAGCCTAGTGTTTATTATTTTCTGTTATTCATTTGATAATAGATATATTCTTTCATTTTTAGGAAATCATTATTCTCTGACATTTCAATTTCGGCTCTTTATTAATGGTAATCAACATCAAACCCCAGTATGTCGTCGCAAAATTTATTGTGATCCCTTTTCCCATGTAATGGATCGATGTCAGTTTACAGGACAGTTGCAGCAACAGCGAATTAGTTTTAATAACAATATGCACAATAGTCTTTACTTAGCTGGGCCGAGCGAATATGATTGCGCGTGCGCAGTGGCCGCTATGTCTACCTTTTCCATAGGTCCACCTTTTTTACGTTACACCTGCCCTCCTTCGTGGGCACCTCTGGTGCCAGTTCTCAGTTTCCTCCGCCATGGGAATGTAGTAACATCCGGTGCGGTTTCGTATGGTAGCGTAATCTGTTTATATTTTTAACAAGTCATAGCTTTAAAAAATGACTAGCTGAAGTTTAGGCCTATATTATCGTATGTTTTCTTGCACACTGTATGTTTTTTGATGATGTTTTTTATTGCGTTTCTTTCTGTCCTCTCAGGGTTGTCCAGGTTCATTTGTCATAATTTCTGGTAATTAACATCTGATGTGTGATTACATCATATTCTTTTCTCGATTTTTTGTATGACAACCATGTGCCTGTAGTTACAGTGGTAGCAAACTATAAAGACTTCCACCTGTCTAGGGCAAAACCGTTGTCTTAGCCATGGGGCTGACTTTTGACAGGTTCCTTTTAGACAGATCATATGTGGCTCTGTTGAAGAAGTATAATAATGAACACCTTAAGATATTAATAAAGTTAATAAAGGTATCCTGATGGTATACATCATTAGTGTTGCATTCAGCCGACTTAAAAATGGGATTGTATGATAGATCGTACAGGCCAGATTATAAAAGCATTTCCCTCTACCAATTGGCATAGTGGTCACCAACATTAGATAAGGCAATATGCACAACAGTTCATCAGACGACGAAAATTGTATACAGGGCACTAGTGACCAACATTCCCGATATTCAAAACTTTGGTACTAATTGTGCTCCTCTTGTTGCAGATTTGTTTTTGTTTTGTTATGAGAGAGACTTTATGTTGTCTCTGTCAGACAATAATCAAACTGATATTTTTGAAGCTTTAAACTACACCTCCAGATATTTAGATGACTTACTTAATATTGATAATCTTGTAACTTTGAACAAATGGTAGATCAGATATATCCTACTGAACTTCAGTTAAATAAGGCTAATTCTTCTAATACTGAAGCTCCGTTTTTGGACTTGAACTTGTCAATAACAAATGGCATAGCTTCTACTAAAATTTATGATAAACGGGATGATTTTAATTTTGAAATAGTAAATTTCCCATTTCTTGATGGAGATGTTCCTTGCTCCCCTTCCTATGGTGTATATATTTCTCAGCTTATTCGTTTTGCTAGAGTGTTCTAATGTTGATGACTTCAACAACAGAAACTTATTTTAACTGCTTAGTTATTAAAAATAGGTTATAGCTATCATGAAATTCGAAAAGCATTTTCTAAATTCTACCACAGACACTCAGAGTTAATTGTTAAATACAATATTGGGTTCAAAACTCTTCTGCAACAAGGCATATCAGAACCTATATTTATGGTGATTTAGTTCATAAATTCAAACAAATTGTTGGAAAATCTAATTTTAGTGACCAATTCAAAAAGATTGTAAAACGTTATATAAGGGTTGGATATAACTTGATTATCATGCGACAGTCTGCATGCCTGGTTTTAAACCCAATCACAGTTTATAGCTATGGTTTCCTCTTTTAACTGCATGACGGTGGGTCAGGCCTCAGACTCAATGACAGCTCTGACGTAAAGCTTTAATCGGTGGGTTGGTGCCTGATGCTTATCTGTAGCTGGACCCACCGTGGCCCAACTTGGTTTTCTTTAGCTCTGATGAGCCCTTTACATTGTTTCATCATGGTGTGTTAATTTGTGTTTCTCCATGATGATACATTGCATTAGTTAGAAGGCCTCCATGCGAGCTGAACATTTCTTGTACTTCAACAACAGCAGAATCTAGGGCAAAGATTTGATACCAGTAAAGTGCATTTAAGCCCCCCTGTTGGCCTAGGCTGCTGTCTGTTCTAAGGCGATGGTTCTGTTGTTGTTTACTTTTTGTTTATTGTTACTCCCATTGTGGGAGTCTGTAATTGTTCTATGTTTTGTTGTACATTATTCTATGTCCATTCTAGTATTGCAATCATCTTTTTCGGGAAGAGAGAGCTGGTTGCTTTGCTTAATTTGTCTTCCTGGTGTCTCGTGATGGTTGAGTGGCTCTTCCTTGTTGTGCCATGGGGTGTCTGTGGTTTGTGATTGGGTATTTCCTGATCCTACTTACTATTTTTGTATAGGGGAGTATTGACCACTGTTCCCATGACGGAGGTAGCTTTATACAGAGCAGTAATGACCACTGTTCCCACCACGGAGGCAGTTTTATACAGAGCAGTAATGGGCACTGTTCCCACCATGGAGGTAGCTTTATACAGGGCAGTAATGGCCACTGTTCCCATCAGGGAGGTAGTTTTATACAGGGCAATACTGACCACTGTTCCCCAGAGGGAGGTAGCTTTATACAAAGCAGTAATGGCCACTGTTCCCACGACGGAGGTAGTTTTATACAGAGCAGTAATGCCGTCTAATTACTTATTAGAGACATCTAACAACTGATTCTTTCTATTTTCAAGATGAAAAACCAATCTTTTTTAATTAAAAACCTTCTTCAGGAGTGAGATCAAGCTGTAAACCTGATCCTTGCTATGTTATTCATAGAAATGCATCGAAAATTGCCCAAAAACGCTTTGTACAAGTATATTCAATTTCATGATGACACTAATGTGCTTCCGTACTTTTAAAATTCGAGCGCAACATATTTTAATAATATGAATAAAAAAAATAATTTTCCTGAAATTTAATATATATTTCATATTTTCTTTCTGATCGCTATGATTCGTGACGATTTCTATGTGATATGAAATAAAATAACAATAAAAGTGGTGCGAGAATTATAGCCACGAAAATATGTGACACCAGGGAATATTGAGCTTAGTTTACTCTTACAAACGCACTGGAGCGTCAGTTGCCTTTGGGCGATGATCAAAAATACGTTGATCGGCAAAAAAACTACTCAAAGATAATTACCTGTTTGTGATGGTCAGAGGAAAACTGCGACAAATATTTTATTCAAGTCGTCTATACAACCGGAAGCGTTTCCTAGGGAGAGAAAGTACAATCTACGGTGGACTTACAGGGTCGCCGCAGAAAGTGTTGTATGAGGAGTAGATTAAGGTATTATAATATCGTTTCCCTTCAGATATTTTGTGAGGACTTTTAGTATGTTGTAGATGTCATAAGAAACTTTCGCTCAGGCACAAAAAAGTTTCTGTAGCAATTAGTGGTACCCCAAAAGCTATTATGACTGGCCTATTATTACTGTGTTGTATATTGTATATATCTTGTATGTAATTGAGAACATTTTTACACAATATTTTAGTGGCTAAACAGAACTCCTATTTTAGTTTTGTTAATAGCCTACTAAAATGTCTGTAGTTTTCATTTAATGTCTAAAGGCAAAGCCAGTCTGAAAAAAATCTTATTGTAGCAAAAACAAGTTTAATAATATCAATAATTGATAATTAGTTCTAAATAAAATTATTTTACCATAAAGAAAGGCAGGAGTGGACTATAAAAGGTTAAATAAGCTTCTGTTTTATCACTTTCTCAATTGACATCAAGCTGTAAACATCTACAGGAGCTCCTGAGGATTTATCTTTAATTGATTTGATTGGCTCTCTGTAAAATACCTGGAAAATATTGACAGCTCTTATCAGCTCAGTGACCATGCAGCTTATCAACTAGGTCAGACCAGCCCAGCAGGCACACAACCTTAAAACAACGTCTATCAATGACGTCGCATCGACGTTGATACGACGTTGTTTCGACGTCATGTGCCTGCTGGGAGTGGTCTAATCACATCTGACAGTAGGTAAGCTCCACCTATTTTCTGACTTGTATAGAAGCCACTCTTCTGGCAGGAATCCTACTTAAACTCTCAAAGCTCCAATCAATTGTGACTGCTGCATTTACATCATTATTTGCATTGTTTCTTTCAACTTGCAAAATATATGTTCAGTTTAATAAGGCAAAAACTCTACCTTATTTCTGTGGAAAAAGTGTTAATTATTTGTTTAAAAAGTGCTTGAGAGTTGGGACATGTTATTACCCTTAATTATCAGTTTCATCTTCAAGGTTCTTCAACAACTTCAGTATAATGATGTGTCAAACTTTTTATGACCTTGTCAAAAAAAATCTAGGTTTATTGATTGAAGCCAGCTGGGCTTTTTGTAGATATATAGATAAATGTTAATTTTTTTGACTGTATATTCCTGTAATTGTGTCATTTTCCTTGGTAACAACTGATGAACAGTTACTAAATATAGCTAAATTCAGCATGTGAAATAAAACCTAAAACCAGTAATGGGCTTTTCTAAAAAGATGCATACAATGAGAGTGAAAAGTTCTATTTGGCATACAGTACTAGATGTTCCAAAATCTTGAACACTAATAGCCTGACAAAAAGGGCTAGACAATCAGTGCAGACCCAGATCAGTCTGATCTGGGTCTGCACTGATAATCTAGCCCTGTTTGATATTCTGACAAGCATATTGCTGGTATTACCAACATTTTGATTGAGAACAGAAAGCGAAAAGTGTTCAAACTTTCAGAGCATTTACTTTAAATTGGTTAGGGGTTAAAGCTGGTTTTAGTTAGGGTAGCCATAAAAGTAAGAGTGCCAGTACAATACAGATAATTTACTTGTAACACCCACTTAATGTTCTGCCTTGAGAGTTTTGACAGAAAGAATTTCAAATGTGTGCTGACACCAGGTTACCCTTTTATTGGGGAATCTTGTCAATTTAACTATGCCACATAACCCCGAAATGTCAGTTATCTGGTTAAAAACAAATAAATTGGGAACGAAGGGTGACAGAAAACTTGTGCAACGAATTATCATCTTTTAGAATCAATTAGCTTCAACCCCTGCAACATTTGTAACTGATTATTTACAAAACAAATCCTTTTTTTCACTGCAAAATTTTATGACTTCAAGAGAAGAGTTCTTCAGTTCTTCTTTAATAACCTTTTCTGTGTCAGTAAAACCCTGAAAATTTGAACCCCAACTGTTTGAAACTCTTGCTAATTCTGGACACACTGGATTTAGAATATACGGCTTATTTATGAACTATTCAAATAACTGTCTATAAAAACATATGTTTTAGGTGCATAAGACGTTTCTTTTACGCACCCAAAACATATGTTTGGAAGGATAAAAAAATGATAATGATGATTTTTAGGGGCTATAAATTTTATGTCTACCTCCTTATAATTCAAACTATTGATAATTGGAAACTACAATCTCTCATGATTCTACTGTATGTATGAGCATTTAATGGATTTAGCTTAGCTACTGTCAGATTCGATTCCACCTCTGACTTGATCAAGCTGATAAGCAGCATGGTCACTTAGCTGATAAGAACTGTCAGTCATTTCGCGGGTAAAGTCAACAGTGGGTGGAACTTAGCTACTGTCAGATAAGATTTGACCACTGATCAAGCTGATAAGCAGCTTAGTCATGCACTGAGCTGATAAGAACTGTCAATCTTTTCACAGGTAAATTCAACAGTGGTTGGAGCTTAGCAATTGTCAGATTAGATTCGACCACTGACCTGATCTAGCTGATTAGCACCATGGTCATGATAAGAACTGTCAGTCATTTCACAGGTGAATTCAACAGAGAGGCAACAACCAATCAAATTAGAGATATAAGCTACAGGAGCTGCTGTAGATGTTTACTCTTTGATGATTAATAGATTTATAAGAATAGGTGGCTCCACTCCTGCCTTTTATTTTGGGTCTGCCTGATTTGCGGCTGAAACACAGTGCCATTTGAGTTTACAGTTTGCTGATATTAATATATATGATAAAAACTGTAATGGACTGGGTGTGTATGTTTTATCAACAGCTAGGTTTACATAAATGTGCTTTCTAGAGATTCAAGCCTGGTGAGGGCCATAACTAGCTCAAACTACTGATACCACAAAGTAAAAATGCTGTTAAATGTGGACTTTCACCTAATGAGAGTGGCTGTAATTTTGTTCATAACAAAAGAAAACAAACTGACCTTCCATCTGAAATCCATCACCAAGGTAATCATATCAGAAATATTTTGGAAACAAATTTTGACACTTATAGAAACAAAGCATGGAAAATAAGAACTTGATGAAAGCATGTCAGATGGTTGGACTTTACTTCCATTCTCTATTTTCTCCCAAAAAGCATTTATCATTAATGTCATAATGCTTGAGAAATAGCTTGAACTATGAACTCAAAAATCTGTAGTACAGTAAAACCTGTCTTAAGCAGCCAAACAAAAGAAGACCAAAGATCGGTTTTCAACACCGATTATTGCTTAATGCAGGTCATAAGTATTGCAGAATGCTCCAAGAGAGCATTCTGCAATACTTATGACCAGCATGAAGCTACCATCTGTCTTTAAGACATAAGTTTTTCCAAATTTTGAGTGGCCCCTTAAGACGGGACATTTTGTGATTATGTAATGTTCTAAATTTGGCCACTCTGAGTGCAATTGGGTGAAAAATGGTGAACAAAAATGATGGCAATGTACAGATGTCTAAAGTTCAGCGCATGTTTACAGAAAATACTTTTGTTATCTACATGATAAACATCTATTAGTCTCTGTCAGTGCAGGTAAACGGTAATTAATCTGTGGAGTATCAAACTCAGAAAGGGGGTGAACTAGATCAAAGAATTTCTTCAAGTTTCTTCTTTTGATACTAATTAATACTTACATGTTGTTAATTAGACCTCCCATTTGTTTGATGAAGACTTACATGAAGATTGAAATATTTTGAAGCATAATTTTGATTATTAATGTTGATATTAAAACACAGAAAAAAAAACCCTAATAGCTCAACAGAGAGCTGCACAACAGTAAACTTTTAAAAAATCCTATCACTCAATAGAGAACCACAACAGTAAACTTTTAAACCTAATCGCTCAATAGAGAGCCACAACATTAACACATCACTCAATAGAGAACCACAACAGTAAACTTTAAAAAAATCCTATCACTCAATAGAGAACCACAACAGCAAACTTTTAAAAAAATCCTATCACTCAATAGAGAACCACAACAGTAAACTTTTAAACCTAATCGCTCAATAGAGAGCCACAACATTAACACATCACTCAATAGAGAACCACAACAGTAAACTTTTAAAAAATCCTATCACTCAATAGAGAACCATAACAGTAAACTTTTAAACCTAATCGCTCAATAGAGAGCCACAACATTAACACATCACTCAATAGAGAACCACAACAGTAAACTTTAAAAAAATCCTATCACTCAATAGAGAACCACAACAGTAAACTTTTAAACCTAATCGCTAAGTAGAGAACCACACAGTAAGCTTTTAAACCTAATCGCTCAACAGAGAACCATAACAGTAAACTTTTAAAAAATCCTATCAATAGAGAACTTCAACAGTAAACTTTTAAAAAATCTTAGCACTCAATAGAGAACCACAACAGTAAACTTCAGAAAAACCCTAATTGCTCAACAGAGAACCACAACAGTAAACTTTTAAAAAAAAATCCCATCACTCAATAGAGAACCACAACAGTAAATGTCTAAAAATCCTATCACTCAATAGAGAACCACAACAGTAAACTTTTAAACCTTATCGCTCAACAGAGAGTCACAACAGTAACACATCACTCAATAGAGAACCACAACAGCAAACTTTTAAAAAAATCCTATCACTCAATAGAGAACCACAACAGTAAACTTTTAAACCTAATCGCTCAATAGAGAGCCACAACATTAACACATCACTCAATAGAGTACCACAACAGTAAACTTTTAAAAAATCCTATCACTCAATAGAGTACCACAACAGTAAACTTTTAAACCTAATCGCTCAATAGAGAGCCACAACATTAACACATCACTCAATAGAGAACCACAACAGTAAACTTTTAAAAAATCCTATCACTCAATAGAGTACCACAACAGTAAACTTTTAAACCTAATCGCTCAATAGAGAGCCACATCATTAACACATCACTCAATAGAGAACCACAACAGTAAACTTTTAAACCTAATGCTCAATAGAGAGCCACAACATTAACACATCACTCAATAGAGAACCACAACAGTAAACTTTTAAAAAATCCTATCACTCAATAGAGAACCATAACAGTAAACTTTTAAACCTAATCGCTCAATAGAGAGCCACAACATTAACACATCACTCAATAGAGAACCACAACAGTAAACTTTAAAAAAATCCTATCACTCAATAGAGAACCACAACAGTAAACTTTTAAACCTAATCGCTAAGTAGAGAACCACACAGTAAGCTTTTAAACCTAATCGCTCAACAGAGAACCATAACAGTAAACTTTTAAAAAATCCTATCAATAGAGAACTTCAACAGTAAACTTTTAAAAAATCTTAGCACTCAATAGAGAACCACAACAGTAAACTTCAGAAAAACCCTAATTGCTCAACAGAGAACCACAACAGTAAACTTTTAAAAAAAAATCCCATCACTCAATAGAGAACCACAACAGTAAATGTCTAAAAATCCTATCACTCAATAGAGAACCACAACAGTAAACTTTTAAACCTTATCGCTCAACAGAGAGTCACAACAGTAACACATCACTCAATAGAGAACCACAACAGCAAACTTTTAAAAAATCCTATCACTCAATAGAGAACCACAACAGTAAACTTTTAAACCTAATCGCTCAATAGAGAGCCACAACATTAACACATCACTCAATAGAGTACCACAACAGTAAACTTTTAAAAAATCCTATAACTCAATAGAGTACCACAACAGTAAACTTTTAAACCTAATCGCTCAACAAAGAGCCACAACAGTAACACATTACTCAATAGAGAACCACAACAGTAAACTTTTTAAAAATCCTATCACTCAATAGAGAACCACAACAGTAAACTTTTTAAAAATCTTACCGCTCAACAGAGAACCACAAAGATTACTGTTGTGGCTCTCTGTTAAGCGATTAGAATTTTTTTCTGTGTTTTTTTTCAAACACATTTTTTCACTCCCTTAGAAAAAAAAATATACATTGGCAACATGGTAGCTTCTTTTCTAGTCCTGCTCCTGAGTATTAGAAAAGAGATAATTTCTGTGATCTTGATTTTTATGGCACAATTTTCAAATGGGGTAAATAAAAGCTACTACTTAGTGCAAGTACAGTCATTTATCATTCAGGCCCAACCTTAAACATGTTGTTACAAGCAAAGATTCAACATGTGGTTGGCACTGAAGCTGGAAGAACATAGATAGGAAATTTCGCCTTTTATTTTGATGTTATTGTATTACTATATATATATAAGCTGCTTATCCAGTATATTTTATTCAGTTTCATTAATGGTATATTAATAACTCTGTTTGATAAACAGTTCAGCTCATAATCAGAAAGGTAGCTAATCCTTACATAAGTTTAGCAAGTAAAAGATAGCTGTAAATCCATTTTCCAGAATATTTTTTTTTCTCCTGTTGTTCTATTGTTTCTGTTTCATAATGGGTATATACTTGATGAACCTTTAAAGATTCAGCTTGTTTTCAAAATATGTTGTGATACTCATTGGAAGCATCTCACCACGAAATAGAGAAACGACCAGTTTTGGATTTCACTTATCTGAAGGCTATGTTGGTGATTTAGAAAGATCCATCTGTGACTATAATTTACAAATTGCTGATCTATAGAGAAAAATCAGCAGATCATGATCTACACTGTTCACAGATGCAGTACAAGACATTTCAAATACCACAGAAAAAAAAGTTGACATTAAATTGTTTTTCCATTTTCCTTGTTACACATGGATAGCAGATTAACTCTTTGCATGCTAGGGAATTTTTCATGATTTTGTTGTCATCTGCTTACTTTTTAAAGTTAACTTTTTCAAAAAAATTCTTTCAGGAACACTATCAGAGTGTCATACTGTTTAGATCCAGATCAGGACCAACATTCTGTCGGTCCTGATCTGGGTCTAAACTGTTTGCATAGGTTATAAGCAGATGACAAAAGTCGCCTCTAGCAAGGAAAGAGTTCTTGGCCAACAGTCAAGCTCTCTCTCATTAATTTGGCCTGTATCAACACCATTATGGTTCCTAGTCTGCCCAAACCACTGCAAAACTCATTAGTTCTCTAGCAGGTTAGCCAGATTTTGGTGAAACACACATAAGATGGTGTTCTGACAAAAAGCTGTCATATTCATATTTGTTTGTGTTACTGTTGAGGTAAATGTGTTTTGAGTAACTTTCGGAATTAAAGTCAGGATTATTTGTTACGGTAAATGTTCTAAAATTTCGAACACTCTAAAATTACGAACACCTAAAATTATCACCGTAAATAATTTTTAAAACATCCTAAAAAATCGAACACTGCCCTTTTTCGGAAAAGTGAATTTCTAAAATTACGAACACATGTTATTTTCGGCAGAAATCGATGTCGTTTATCTGTTTGTCCCATCTGTGTTCAGTATACTTCTACCGTACAGCACGTGAGCGGTATCGACATTTGGAAGGTTTCATTCTACTTAGATGGGTAATCTGGCACGTGACGTTCTATTTCGCATGCCAGCGCGTGACGTTATACATTATTCAAGGTCACCAGCATTGACGAACTTGATGCATGGACAAGTTCCTGCAACTATTCTGAAACTGCTTTGACTAACCCTATTGAGTATATGTATCCACCCAAATGGCTGAGATCATTATTTATGACCAGAGGTCGCGATTCAGCTAATTGCACGTTGACACACGCATAGTGTGCTGTGACACATACTCGTTTTTTTTTTTCTAAAGAGAGAGAGAGTTGCGGAAAATGAGACGATCACTAAGGAGAATGAAATAAGTTGATGTATAGTGATTGCCGTGGATGTTTGGAACACAAGGGGTCATTCGGTTTCGTGCAAAATGCAGAGAAAATCGTGCAAGTCGCATGTTTTTTTCTCACCGAGACATCCAATGCGGAAAATAAAGCCATCGTACAGTATATTTAATATTTACCGACATGCCTGCAAGAACTGGCACGTGGTCATCATCTCATTTTTATTCACGGTACATTACCGTTAACTTAAGGCTTAAATATGTGTGATTCTCAGGTTATCCGACGGACACGCCCTCCCCTCCTTCCCTTTTAAACATTTTAAAGGATTTCCCAGTTCAGCAATATGTCCAAGCAGGGCACTTCTATCATTCTAATTCTATGCGTGTGCTCTTTTCTTGAACACAGCTTGGACACAAGCATGAAATAAATTTGCGCGGAGCCCCATATGAGCTTTTAAAGACCCTGCTGGTACTTATGACAGATGTGATCAGCGAAGGCTCAGGAGAGCATGTGTGTTTGCACAATCTTGTCAGGGTCTCGCTCACTAATAAAGTTTTAAGTGGATGAAGACTAGCCAAATAAGAATTCAAGACATCTACGTACATTATCTTTAAACTACTTGTCAGCGGTTTTAATCAAATTCCTTAAAATGAAACGTTTTAACAAACTGTTGAACCGATCGCGGCGTGTCTGTTTGTCCTCATGAAACTGCACATGGAAGGACCTACGAGTGCATTACCCGTATAATGTACGCACAGACGCACATACATGTACCAAGAAATAAATTGATTGTAGCTTGATGAATTTAATATTTACATATTTAATTTCATGAAATAAGCCAGCTATGCGAGCAGGGAAGACTCAGACGAGCCTGCGCACCCACTGAAAATCGCCAGCGCCTTAACTGCCCACAAACACATAGAAGAAATGCATGCCGTGGCTGTGAATTTAAAATCAGTAAAGCCCTTGAGATGATGGGGACATCTCGGAATTCGCTTTGTTTACCACACGTCTGTAGATGTATGTACCCGACTTTGTTACATGCGAGGATCAGTCTGCGCACCGCACAGCCTTATCAGCACCTTTGTTTCTAGAACAAAACATTAAACATTTTGTCGGGCCAGATCTGGGCCCAACTGTCTGCTAAATAAGTTTGTCACAGCCTCTTTGGGTGGGGGGGGGGGGGGGGCTGGGCCCGGTACTGCTAATAGTATCAGCCGCAGACAAAGGGACAGGGTAATGGTTCACGGACATGGTTTGACATCAAAGAAGCCGACTATCAGACCACGTGCTGTTGTTGTTTTAAGACTCGAGTAGCCCGCGGTGGGAATTGGCGCACGAAAACGGACTTAGCACACCAAACATAATTGCCTATATAGCTGTGTCTCCTTTTCATGGGTTTGCATGAAAAAAAAAACCAATTACAATGAACTCGAGCATGAACGGCGCACTGCTTGCATGAAAAACTAGATTTGTGGTACTTGTCTGTATTTTTCCTTTTCTTTGAGATATGAAAGTACCCAGCGTATCGTACGCATCGGCTCGAAGCCAATATATCATAAATTGAGCCGCGACACAGTGTGGCATTCTGACGAATGCAGACTCAGACGAGCCTGTGCAGCCTCCTTTAAGCTCACAAACTCCAAACGATGTTCAGTCAGTAGCTTAACACTCATAGAATATTCAAGCGACTAGCAAAGGCTCTTATCAGACTGTGCATATGCGCAGGCTGATCTGGGGCTTTGCTGATTGTTGGAAATCTCATGTCACGGCTCAATTATATTCTTTCGAGGCATCGGGCGCAAAGTCGGACATTAATTCTTGCTCGGACCCAGTATGTTTATTGGGTCCGAGATTCTTGCCCCTGATTTTTTGGTTTGGCAAGACCTCGGAGATCTTCTGGATCCAAACTATTTTCAAACTTTGAAAGCAGGTGGGAGAGAGAGAGAGAGAGAGAGAGAGAGAGAGACTAGCGCTTGCATACGAATCTCTTGTAATCTCGAAAAATATCATGAATGGGTGCTGAAAAGCTTCTCGTGCGCATCGGCTTTTGCACGACAAAGTCGGATATTCGACGGTATTGATGCTTTGTATGCTTTCTATCGCATTCCCAAATGTATAAATTGACGAAACATTCTTTCCTGAATTCCATTCGGATCTGATATGGATCCGAACTCTGACAACGCTTTTTTTTCTTTTTTAAGGGAGAGAGGATCAAAATATCACTAAAAGCGGGCCATCATCGGCCCGCCAGCGAAATGCCTTTAAATGGCGTTTCGCTGGCGTGCCGATGATGGTCCAACGTTGAATGCTGGCTTGGTTGTTCTGAGAATTTCAGGGGATTCGATCTAGTATTGCTAAGGGGTCCGGACCCCCTGTCCCCCCTCTGGATCCGCGCATGGGACTGGACAATGTATACACTTATTGAGATATACTGAAAATCCATTTTATCGTGCGCATCGGCTTTTGTACGACACTTTGCATACTTTCTATCGCATGCACAAATTTTTAAATTGATGAAACATTCTTACTTTAATTCCATTCGGGTCTGATCTGGATCCAAAACATGTTTGCAAATGTAAACAGAGAGAGAAAGAGAGAGAGACTGGAACATGCACATCATTTCGGGAAAATCAAAGTGCATAGACAGATCGACAAGGAGAGAGAGAGAGAGAGAGAGAGAGAGAGAGAGAGAGAGAGAGAGAGAGAGAGAGAGATGTGTGTTCTTTTTGAATTTCGTCATTTTTTTAACTCTGAGAACTCGTCTACGTATTTCAAAGCTTCGTGTATATCTTTGCAAAAGATTCTGATCGACGAGATGTGCTTGAGTGACTGTATTACATTATAAACGGCATTTGCGCAGATGGAGAGCAAGCGAAAGCGTTTTTGTTTTCTGAAGGAAGAATGAAAGTGTAGCGATTCATCGGTAGTCCGAGGTTAAATAAGTGGACTTTTACGACTGTAAATTGAGTGACATAACATGCACGTGCCTGGCTCTAGACTTGGCAATTACCGCACGTGCTGGACATTTTACTGACTCAGTCCGCGGTTGAAAAGAAAAAATGAGAAGATAGCGCAGAATCATATCGCCGTGTTTTCAACACGTAACCGTCGTTTCTACCACATTTTTACATGCATATATACCGTTTTTGCTCATGTTAAAAACCACATTCTAAAATTACGAACACAAGCACTTTTTCTGAAACGTAATTTCTAAAATTACGAACAGCGAAAAAAATAATTATTTTTTAGTGTTCGAAATTTTAGAACATTTACCGTAGTTAAGTTCTTGAATGTTTCATGTTGTGTCTATCTTTCTGCGAGATCTTTCTGTCACTTGTATCACAACCCATTTTGGTATGAAGTTTGAGGTTTATTTTTAGTCAAATTTACAATATGGTAATTTCAGTCTGTATTTTATTGAACAATTTATTCATTAATGAATTTTGTTAAAACTTGTCAAATATTACTGATTTATATTTGTATATTCCTTGTGAACATACATATTCTAGTAGCGTCATAAGTTGCACTGAGAGCGCAGCTCAACTCGTAGATATATGACCACTCAGAGCAGCTACAAAATGTTTGAGTTATTACCCTTCTCAATGCAAAAAGAAAATAAAAAAAAGTTCCACCTTCTTCATATTTTCATACGTTTTGATTCTGAAAAAAGACCAAATCATATTGTTCTGTGCTTCAGCAATTATAAGGTTGATAATATTTTGCTTTCCTTTGCTAGCGGCGATTTTTGTCGTCTGCTGATATTACCTTTGCAAACAGTTTGGACCTAGATCGGGATCGACAAATTATCGGTCCTGATCTGGATCCAAACCATTCGACACTCTGATAGTGTTCCCGAAATAGTTTTTTTTTTAAATTTGATTTTGAAAAAAGTCAGCAGATGACAAAAAAGCATAAAAATTACCCAGAATGCCAAGTTAAACAGGGATTGGCAATTATAATTCCATCTTGTGTACTGTATTTTAATGATTAAATCATATTTAAAGACTTTTTAACAAGATCCCCTGTAATGTCTGGTATACTGATGGGTTTTAATCAGTTATTAAGATGATTGGAGTCAGCCTGACCAAGATCTGGCCCCCGAGGTTATAAAACTTTTTTCATGCTCAACTCAACTGAGCACAAAATTTCAGCTGCTTGTAAAAACTAAAATACCGACAAATGAAGAAGTTTCTCGCTTTAAGTCTATCAGATTTTGTATATTTATGCTAATAAATGTTAAAATGCCAACAATTGTTGGCATTTTAACATTTATGAGCAGGATAAAATTGGTACTCAGCTGAGTTGAGTATGAAAAAAGTTTTATAACCTCTCGGCGCCTGCTTGTCCTGACTATAAAGTTTTGGTTCATCTTTTTAAATTAAAAGTGCAATGAGATGTTTCTATGATGGGATCCAACAGTACAGACTATGTTAATTTCTCTGATACAACAAAAGGTTTGAATAGTTTCCAGTGAAAATAGGGGAAACTCACCATTCTTATAGTTTAACTCCGAAATCTGTAAAATTAACTTGTTTATGATGTTTATAATTAGTAATTAATTTGATTGCTATTAAAGAAAAATGTCTAATATAACAATTAAATTTGCATTATTGGACCTTGATCAGATTGTCTGAACCTTAGTAGAACAGTGTGATCTAGAGGCTTGCTTTCTTCTTGGTTCCCAGCTTCTTTTAGGTACCATACTATACATGATTGATAAGCTTTTGATGGACATTTTCACGGTTCATTAACTCATCATCTTCAGGGAAATATGATCTACTAATTGATTGATGAGGCAACCAATGTTCATCATTGTCCTGCTGAATAAAGTATTTTCTTACATGCTCCGCCCTGATTTTAGAACCAAATTACATAAGATTTTGATTGGTTAATTGAAACTCACAGACTTAATGGCAAGCAGTGTAGATGCAGATCAGCTTGCTTCTGAAGCAAGCTGATCTGCATCTACACTGCTTGCAAAAGCATGATATAGGGAAAACAACAGGACAAATGTTGCTAGAAAAATTTTCACACTAGATGGCACAATTTGAAATTAACATGAAAATAGGTTCATTGCCTTGTTAGCCAGACCTATAAATGTGATAATTCAGAGCCCCCTCTTGATCTGGAAGCCCGCTCAGAGAAAGGGACCTCAAGGACGTTATTCAGTTCACAAATTAAACAATACTCATTTGAATATCAAGCCTTCACAGTTTTGCATAAATGTTGTATGGTCATCTGTCATGGGAACTGATGGACTTTTGGAAGCTATTACTTGTTAACCCTGTTAGATGGACTTTTGAAAGCTATTACTTGTTAACCCTGTTAGATGGGCTTTTGAAAGCTATTACTTGTTAACCCTGTTAGATTTCTATTGAATTTGTCCTGTATTTTTAGGTCCAGTGGAGTGAATACAGTAAAACCTGTCTTAAGAGGCCACTCAAAAGAAGACCAAAAATAAGTCTCAATGACTAATGGTAGCTTAATGCAGGTCAAAAGTATTGCAGAATGCTCCAAGAGAGCATTCTGCAATACTCTCGACTTTCATTAAGCTACCATTTGTCATTAAGATCTTTGTTTTGTCTATTTTTGAGTGGCCACTTAAGACAGGTTTTACTGTATGCTTGGATATACAATATTAATGTACATGTTGATGGTTATGGTAGGAGAGTGATGCACAATTTTTCAACAAAAATTATTTCCTTGTTAATTTAGGGGTCCCTGAAGAGAGCTAACACATTTTCTGACCTTTGGTTTAAATGTTTATTTGCTCTTTTTTCTTCAGGAACAGAGACTGGTGTAGCTACAGCTCCTGGGGTCTATCTGAGGGAAGACCCAATCTCTGGTACCCAGCTAGAGAACCAGTCTGAATTACGAGCCCCTACTGCCGATAGAGCTGCCTACTACCTTGACGCTGCCTTAGCTGCTAGAACACAATCAGGTTTGTACTGTTAGATTAAATTGTCAAATGTGGAAGCCAGTAGTTGACATGCACACATGCAACATACAAGTATATGCACCACACATACATTTTGAATGAGAAATTAGTTTTCAAAGCAATATGTATGGCTCTTAATCTATTTACTTGGTACATGCAGAGGCGGATGATACTCATCCGCCTCTGGTACATGTAAATGTCAATTTGAAATACAATAGGCTGTATTGTTTTTATAGACTTGACAATGCCAACTGAAAACATTCAAGAGAGATAACCCACATTTTACAAGTATAAATGCAACAGCAGTAAAATGATGTCTTCCTAACTAAACCATTCTACTACATTCTGTGAAGAATTTATCCAATAAAAATTAAGAAATGTCTTAAACAGCCCTAAGGGAGAAACCCGTTAGCTGATAGGCATCTGCTATAGATTTTATAGGCACTTTCCAATCATGACAACGAAGAAATTTACAGTCTAAAACACAGTCAGCATCCAATCTCGGGCCACTATCGGCCCACCAGCGAAATGCCATTCAGATGGCATTTCGCTGGAGAGCCGATGGTGACCCAATTTTACGTGCTTACTGGGAGTTAATGAAATGTTTGTTTATTATTTTACAGAAGATGAAGGCCGATCTTCCCATCTATTGTTCACCATTCATGTGTACCAGTACAGAATAGAGAAAGAGAACAAGGCAGGACTACCTGGAGGTAATGTCTGACACTTGTTTATTTACCACAGCCTTCTTCTACCTTACCTTCAGTCCCTGAATAGTTTGTTATCTTAGCAAACAGTGCAGACAGATGAAATGCCCCATTTTGTGGCATTTAATCTGGTTCTTCACTGATTGCCAAAGTACCTGATTAGGGATTTCCTCTTTGGCTGAATAGGTGAGCTTATATAGGCCGCTTATATAGCCATTTATGATCAATTGATTTGCCTGTTGGTCAACAATTTCAAGTACCATTATATTCTAAGAAACTATGGTGCTTATGATAGTCAACATTGATATGGGATTGAAAGTCTTTGGGGTTAGGAGTACAGAAATTCTAAAAACAGTGGTGTGTATTTGTGTATTCTAGTACAGCTTTGTAATTGGCTTACAATCAACTTCTTTTTGTTTTCCCGAGCCATATGATTTGTGAAAAAAATCTTTCAAAGTGAAGTTT
Source organism: Loripinus fragilis (assembly GCA_964019695.1). Lineage (NCBI taxonomy): Eukaryota > Metazoa > Mollusca > Bivalvia > Lucinida > Lucinidae > Loripinus > Loripinus fragilis. Next base: position 123,634,482 of record OZ026514.1, on the reverse strand, counting down.
TGGAAATGAAGGCAGAAAGGAACATTTTTGAGAAAAAGTGATGCAACTAGCTGTTTTAATGGCCACACATCCGACAGTTTTCGTTTTAAAAAAATAATATTAGCTATAAATTTAGAACTCCTTTCATAGTGGGGTAAGGAACTGGTGGGGGAGGTATGGAATGTGGCAGGCAGGCTTAACCTTGTCCTGTTGAACCTGCATATATCCTCATTTGAAAGTGGTGTAGACCCAGATCAGTCAACTGACTGGGAATCACACTGTTTTTGTCTTGTCCACCTAGTAGATTGTACAATTGAAATGACTTGAAATCAGGAATGGACATATAGTATATTGATTTGTTTCACAAGGCAAGGATTGGAAAAAATGCACAAAATGATTCTCAGATGTGGATTGGAGCCCAAGCAAAACTATTTGACTGACAATTCTGCCATGAAGCTAAAATTAACTTCACCAGACACATAATTTGTGACATCTATTTCATTGTTTCTTAAAAGCAGTTTGTCTAGCCACATGGCCATGTTCCAAAGTAAGGAGCAAGTCTTTCACACAAAAATGAAGATTATTATCAGATTTAGATGAAAATCTTAGACACATGAGTTTTATCTTCTAAAATGGATGTTGTGGGTACACATTAGAATTGCCTGTAAAGGCAATTCTAATGGGTACCCTCAACATCTGTTCAGTGCAAATTTTGCTGACAACCAAAAGTAAGGAATTATATTATAGTTCCTTAAAGATCTGTGGTTGATTTTCTCATAATACAGCTGGTATCATTCCAAAGATTTTAGGGTAATATTTGTTATGCTTTTAACATAACCTTGTGTCAATTTCTGACACTGAAAGGTCCCCAGTTGTAGATATCTGTGAGTTATAACTTACCTGTTAATTTTGCTGACATTTATGATCACCCAATGGCGGAGAATCTCTGGAACTGATTGAAAGTCTGAAACTGGTGCTTTTTTCAGTCTTTTAACCCAATTTATACCACCCTTACCAAACTGGGGCGCGTAGCGCAGTCGGTATCCTGTCTGGCTACAGATGCGTGTCTGACTGCAGATCCAGGGGTCGCGAGTTATATCCTGGCCCGGTCCCATACTATCGTGGAGATTTATCATAGAATAATTTCTACGGTCATTCTCCTCCCTTCCCCTGAATCATTCAAGAAGGGTTTTTGTCAGTTAAAAGCGAAAGTATGTGCACGAATTACTGGTTAACGGCTTGTTCAAGCCTGCCCAGGAAAAGGTGTGGTTAGGTGCCATGACCATAGCTGTTGCCTTAGGACGTAAAGCAACAAAACAAACAAAACAAAACCAAACCACCCTTACCCATTTTAGCATGAAATATCTCTTGATGTGCAAGGTCTACACTGATGTAGGTGTATAAAATAGTTATGCCATGTTTGTCCACCTGTACGTAAGATAATCCACTTGCTAAAGCTCATGGATTATCTCCACATGCAGGCGGACAACCCATGTTATAACTATTACTTATACCATCCATAACAGCTTTAGCATGGAATTTCTCATAATGTGCTTGGTCTGCACTGATGTAGGTGGTATAAAATGGTATAAAATAGTTATACCATGGTTGACCGCCTGTAAGAGAGATCATTCACTTGCTTGTGGACTTTCTCTACACTTGCTTGTGGAATATCTCCATTCTCCACACTTGCTTGTGCACATACAGCTGGACAAACACTTGTGTTATAGAAAATATTGTCAAATGGGCTCAAACTGTGGGCCAACTGAGTTAACATAGTACCAAAGCTGTACAGTTTGTTTCCAGCTAGGACAAGAAGAATGAACATGGTAAAAAAGTTGCTGGCAGCCATCATATAGGCCTTGTCGCGAGAAAATTTGTCTTCGGAGTTTCCGACAAAGCGAGTTTCAAACCAGTCTCCCCAGCTACAGAGACTAGCTAGAAAATTGAAATTTCACCTTTAGCAAGTTGCTGATCAGACTGTGCTGATGCGCAGGCTGGTCTGCGCCTGTGTTGTTTGCAAACCTCTGAAGACAGGTTTTCTCCCGCTGAGGCCGATATCATACAATTTAATAAAGTGACAGCATACTTGAAAGGTGAAGTTAGAGCCAGATGTTTTTTAATGGAATTCCCTTCTAAAAAAGAGATGGACATATTATAATCAGATTGACACTGTTTTCAAAAGAGGGTATTGAATTATGAAAAAGTTATGTATGCATAGTAGGCATATATGTTAGGCCAAATTAAAAAATATGTGTGTTTTGGGTAACGGGTCTGAAAATTTTAGGTAGGGTAGGCGCACATATTTTTTTTAATCATTTTTTTCTGGAAAAAATATAATTTTATGCATTTTGAAAGGCGAATTCGCCTTTCAAAATACATAAAATTATATTTTTCCCAGAAAACATAAAAAAATTATTCTAGGTTTCACCAGAACTATGGTATTTTTTTATTTGGCCTTATAAGCTCAAATACAAATTTATCAGTCTTTTCCAGAATGCAAGTAATTTTCTTTTAGGTGACATTACATGTTTGTTCTGAATAGTTCTGTTTCAGTAAGGCAATAAAACATTGTTTTTATCAGATAATTTGAAGATAACATCTATAAAAATTAAGATTGACACAGAAAGAATAAAACTACATCATTAACATGTCTAATAATAATTGTTGAGGTCGACCCTGCAGTCATACAGTAGTATAGGGCACCCCTCCCTTGTCATCATGGTGTCTGTCTGTCTTCCCTGGTAATTACTGATTGTGTACAGATAAAGAATAGAGCTTTACACTGGCTGGGCCAAAATGGACAGAAGGTGTCTATATTGTAATAAAGAAGTCAAGTGTCATGTGCCTTGGATGCATTCAAAATATTTTAAAAAATATTTTCATAATTGTTAAACTATCAAACATCAGGACTATTTTCAAATGGAACTGCATATGGAAGGTGCTTTTAAGGCTCAGACTGAATAATTGGGTAAGAATTGCTTTTAATTTTTGGATGTATTAGCCTGCTTGCTCTGTCATATCAATTAATATAAGATTATGCAGTAACCTACCAATTGTTGGACTTATTATCACAGAGAAATCGTGAATTATTTCTCAATTTATTGTTAAAGCTTTTGATTTATGTTAGATTTTTATATTGTGACAATGTTTTTTTTTTTAAAGGAAATTAACCATATTTGGTCTACATTGATTATTACTCGAAAGAGTCTCTTTTTTTACTTCTCTAGAAAACATCTTGTGGGTAGTACCATGGGTGAAAGTTTTCAGGATTATTCCTGAATTCAGGATTTTGAGGCTGACTACCTCAAAATGCTGAATTAGGGAAATCATAATAGCTTCTCTTGATTCAAAGGACATTTGACCTTTTAAACTTGAAATTGTGAATATTATTGGGCATACTGCAAGTTTAAAGATTGGAGTCTCGAAAGATCAGGATTTTTGAAAGGATCATTGACGGTTTGGGCCTTATACGCCTATTTTTCTGATTCCAAGTACGCTGCTTTTGAGCTTCTAATGTGGTGCATGTAGTGTCAGTGCACTAGGTAAATCTAATGGCAAGAGCCAGCAAGCAAAATATTTTCAAAATTCCTACGCACTCGAGAGTTATGGCGGGTAGAAAGGGGAGGGTGTCTGAAATTTCATGAAAATAAAAAGTGCTTAAAAAAGTGATTTCTGCACGTTTTCTTGATTTATTTGGTAGGCATGGTGATATCTATTGAACATACCATATGCAGAGTATTAACGAATCACGATAATTGATGAAATCGTTTTAAAAAACAGAATAAGTTTTGTAATAAAATGAATATAGGGAGATAGTTTAGAAGTTACCTGTACATTTTTGACTACATGTACCGTAAATAATACAAAACTGAAAGCTCAACAAAAGAAATAAATATTTTTGAAGGAACGAAAGTGTCCCATTTAGCATTGGAAAGTAAAACTGATTCTAACTAGATCCTGTGAATATGACTTTTGCTTTGTTTAAAGGGCATAGCATCTTGAAGGTATTTAAAGTGTCCTACTATTTATGGTATACATGATGTATGTATATACCTATATGAGCCAATATGTTGAACATTAAAGTATTTACCTGTTATAACTCTTTGCATGCCAGTGGATAATTTTGTCGTCTGCCTATAGCCTTTTGCAAACAGTTTGAACCCAGATGTAGACCAATAGAATGTCGGTCTGGATCTGGATCCAAACTGTTTAACACTCTGATGGTGGTCCTGGGTGGTTTATTTTTAAAAACTTAATTTTGAAGAAAGTCAGCAGACGAAAATAAAAACATGAACAATTCCCTAGCATGCAAATAGATAAGTACAGGACGTTTGCAAAATAATGTGTCATTTAATAACAGTGAGATTTTTTCTTATGAAAAAATGCATAAAACCTTGCTAATTCTACTTTTAATCTTTAAGTACTTTATATTAAACTAGCACAGAATACAAAGCAATTTAGGAGGTTGGTTCTAGAGAACTTCATTACTGTCATTAATTTCTTATTTGGTAGAAAAGGCATTTTATGGGCTTAGGCCCTGAGTTTTTGGGCTGCTGAACATCTTTCCCCCCCTTGTGCCAGCAAGCCACTTTCATACAATGTGTAAAATATGGTAACACATATACATGCAAAAGCTTTTGCTGGCACACGGGGGGGGGAATGATATTTTAAAAAATGTTTTCGGATTCCTATATATCTCAATGTAAAACTGATTGTTCTACCCCAAATTTTACATCTTTGAAGCATTTAATATCGAAAACGGATTTCACAGCCATAAAGTACTCAGGTCAGGGTAGCTTCAAGGTGAAGAAAGGGACGATTGACAAACTTTTATTTTTACTGAAAACCATAGGCATTTACCCATAGCAAGTGTCAATGATCCTTTTGAACTTTCATATCGTTGCAACAGCTTCCAAATGTAGGGCTATACCCTGGTTACACCCTGTAAAGCCCTGTCTGTTGCATCTTTTCTTGCTCAGCAAAGCATGATTAATTTACAGCTAGTTTTTCTCAAGTGCTGAGTTGACGACACTCAGTATTAATACCGTTTTATGAATGAAAATGATTTCATTAGAAAAGTTCCCACGTTTTTGACAGAAATTTGTTGTAATTAAAACTCATTAGATTTGCTTTAGTGTCTGATGGTTGTGTTGATGGTTGTAAAAGGACAAGGAATTACATGAGATTGGAAAGATTGATCACTGATTAAATTCCCATGAGGCTCTTAATGCAGGAAGTGATGTAAGAAATGCTGAAGTTGTAAAAAATGTCCCTCGATAATGCATAAAACAGCCCCAATATGCATATGTGAGAGTTTCAGTAAAATGTCTTAATTCATAGGAAAACTTTCTTTTAATTTGTTATCATATGGTTACTACATGGGCCGCAATGTGAGAAAACCTGTCTTCTGTGGTTTAGGAACAACAAAGGCGCAGACCAGCCTGCGCATCCGCGCAGTCTGATCAGCGCCTTTGTTATTCGCTTATTGTAAAGTATAATATCTAGCCTTGTTACAAGCAAAATTTCAATTTTCTAGCTAGTCTCTGTAGCTGAGCAGGCCGGTTTGAATCTCACTTTGTCAGAAACCCCCCGAAGGCATGTTTTCTCGCGTCGAGGCCCATATTATGTGGCTGTATTAAAGGTTCTATAAGATAAGTTTGTAAAAATTAAGCACAATCTCCACGGACATATATTCTTACTTATAGGGCTGTAACAGGGGGTTCATGAGTTTGAACCTTGTATCGGCCATATGCTTTTGTATAATTTATTCTCTCCCCTTCCTCTGACAAGGTAGGGCATTCTGACAACTACTGACAACAGTAAGAATACACTGAGCACTGATTAACTCTCCTTGCTAGTGGTGACCGACATTTTTGTCATCTGCTGATAACCTTTGCAAACCATTTGACATGCTCATAGTGTTCCCAAAGAATTCTTTGGAAAAGTTAATTTAGAAAAAAAGTTGAACAGACAACTATTAACAAAAAGCATGCATAGTGCCGACCAGAAAGAAAGAGGTATGACGGAAGCTATATATGGATAAAAGGTGTTTCAAGAAGGATACTGATCCAGGGCCTATCAAACATCAATCTACCAATCCAGGGCCTATCAAACACCAATCTACCAATCCAGGGTCTACCAAACACCAATCTACCAATCCAGGGCCTGTAAAACACCAATCTATGGTGATTGGTGAATCCTAGAGAAAATCATTGTCGCACAGGAAATCCGCTAGCACGAACAAACCTGTCGCCTTTCGCTCGGTGCACACTGGGATTGAGCCGCCATTTTTATTAAAAATATATTATGCGAGCACTACTTGCGTGACTCGGAGCTTTACATCCAGAAAATATTGACTAAAAGAGAAATGATAAACTGTCAAAAATTTAACTTTTTGCTATTTTTAACAATTAATTCTGTCACTACTGCAGTGCGAGAATTGAACGAGACTAGCCAAATATCGCTAGTTACCCATGATGCAAAGGGCGAAATTCGAGAGATCTAGATGAGGTATCGTCAGGTCTCGCGAGAATGAGAGAAAATATCAAACTCTTTGCATGCTGGGTAATAATATTTCATGCTTTTGTTATCGTTTGCTGATTTCAAAATCAACCTTTTTTGAAAAATCTTTCAGGAATACAATCAGAGTGTCAAACAGTTTGGATCCAGATTAGGTCCGACATTTTGCCGGGCCTGATCTAGGTCCAAACTGTTTGCAAAGGTTATCAGCAGTTCACAAAAGTCGCCACTAGCAATGAAAGAGCTAACATACCTCGAGTTATTAGGTCACTAATTGGAAACATATTTTGATTTCAGATTCATTTCACTTTTCTCTATCAGTGAAACACCTACTTTGGCATATTTTCAAATAATTTTGTTAACATTTCTTTGCACATTAAATAATTAAACAGCGGTCTATTTCTCAGGAATCTTGGCACAGAATCTAATTTTAGATCCTATCGAAAATTAAAAATTTGGATTCTAGTGGAAAAATTGAGTACAAATATATAAAAATAGTTTTGTTTAAGATCTAACTGTTGACAAAGAATGGATATCATATTAACACGATGGGGGATATCATGATACCCATTCCATATGATGAATGCCAGTAGTTCCCTTTGGATTGTAGTTTTGGTGCTTCCTTAAAGTTTGATCCCCACTTTCTTTGTTGGTGGAATAATTGAAGCCAAACAGTAGCATTTTCAAGGAAAATCACTAAGGCATGTAATGACTTGTTTGCTTGCAAAAATGCTAAAATAATGTTATAAAATTCTAAAAATGGCGAAAAGCACAAACAGCATGAACATAAAGTACTCCATAGTTCTAAGGCTATCAGAACCATTTTATTTCTCTAAACATGTCAACATGAACCAAAAAATAGCCTTTGATATTTTCCATAACACCAAGACAGATTGTCAACGAGAGGGTTAATTTCCTTTCCCCACAATTCAAAATCGCCACCCACTCCTTGATCCATTAAAGGGGCATAATTTCTCCTATCCCCCCCTCCGACCCAAAACACCAAAAGTAAAAGGTAAGCTAGAAAAAAGAACAGGTGAACAAATTATTGTCAGTTTCTGATAAAGGCTGGAAATCTGAAAAATAACAGCAATGGCTGGTGATTTACCATAAACTAATAAGATAACTGTAGATAAATGAACATGTCTGTCTGGGGTTTACATGGAAATAACTGTAAAACTGTAAATCAATCAAAGGGTAATGAAACATGGACCCAGTCTGTGCTACCTACTTGATGGAGCTTATCAGCAGCTGACTCAGGGTAGATAACTCTAAATTATCCCTTTAACTCTTGTCATGCTGAATACTTTTTATGTACAACACTCCTCCTCAATTTTATCCTGTTAACCTGCAGCATTCCAGTTGTAAGCATGTATTTTCAATCAGAGTGGAAAACAGTGTGGATCCTGATCAGCTGGCTTCATCAGAAGCTAGCTGATCTGGATCAACAGTGTTTTCATAGAGGGATAAATCTTGGTTCAGCAGGACAAAGGTTAATCAAGAGGGGGGCCCTAAATATTAGGTCTGGTCTAAGCTGAACAGGTGTAGTGGTAATTTGGTCAAGGGCACTCGAGAGAATGGTATGGTCAGACATTAAGCAGGGATAGTTCCACTGAAGTAAGGATTAATGAGGGTGTGTAACAATTTGTGGATCTTCTTTGTATACAATACAACTGTGTATAGCTAAGGACTTATGTCAGGATACTAATGGGATTTTTTTTATCAAGAAATGATCAGATAACCAATATTTTAAGTTTGATAAACTTTTTGAGAACTTTTGTACAAGTCTGGAATTGTTGACTTGTTTTACTGATCAGTGTATACCCTGATTTATACATTAAATGTGATGAAGGAGTTACTTCACTCTTATAAGCAGATGGTAAAGTTACAGGTAATGTTAACCCTGTAATTGTTTATAATAGATTCTTCTTTCTAATTTAATACAATAAACTTTGGATGGTCCTTTGTATAATTTTATTTCTTTCTCTGAAGATCCAAATGAAATGTCACATTAAATTGTGTGGCATTTCATCTGGGTCCTCACTGTTTGCCAAAGTATACTAGTATACAAAGGGTTAGCTCAATATGGTTCTAGGTTTATTTTTTATTTCCCAAGAGCAGCCAGGGTTTCCTTTGGGAACTCCTTTCCTCACAACCATTATTTTTGCTGATACAGTTATGAGCAGTTTAGGGATCTGTTTTTGCTATCAAATACAAAGTGTCTACCATGTTAACTCTTTAATTAACTCTCATCTTTTGTCTTCTGCTGATATTAATAAACCTTTGTGAACAGTTTGGAAGCAGAACAGATTCTGGTCTGATCGGGATCCAGATTGCTTGACACAGACTGATGGTTTCGTATTGACCTGAAATATTTTTTTAAAAAAGTTAATTTTGAATAAAAAAAATGCCTAGGCAACAAATAAATAGTACCACTGTCTCTTGGTGGGGCTCTATATATTCTTTAGGCTATTCAACCTTTGCCCTTTGTACAGGATATAGAAACCCTTTGAAGATGACCTTAAGTAGCGTCACTTCTCCAACATCAAAGGGAAGGGGCCAGGCAAGCAAAACTGTAAATTTTATCTGACCTGCATCTTTTAATAATTTCAAACATCTGTTAAAACCTTTAAATTGCCAAATTTTGTAATTTAGCAAGCAGTAATTCACAACTTGTTTTTGATGTAGTAGGGAAAATATCTGATATAGGTATGGAAAATTGGGACTCGCAGTTCTTCCTTGCTTTATCCAACAAAATCTGTTGTTTGCATGGAATTTCAGGCCCAGTTTTCTTGGAAAATGAAGGATGTTAAAAAAACTTATCCTGCAGATCACTTGATATGGACAAGCAGGAGTTTTACTGTTAGACTGTTAGTTGATAAATGATGGGTGACAGAAAACTAACAGTACATTTTAAGAAATTTGTCAGTGTATTTAGAACATGGGAGATAAAACAAGATGCCCTGCATGCTGTCTAGGAATTAATGTAAGTGCTTCTTTGAGGATTTTATTCTTTCTTGGGGCTCTCTGCAAGTATTCATTTTTATAAATCTTTTTTAAGGTAGTCATATTACTGTCATGGTGGTCGCTGTGAGATTAAATATTAGTTTATACCCTGGTTTGTCCACCTGTACTTGGAGATTATTCACAAGCTTTAGCGAGTGGATTATCTCCTGTACATGGGGAAATACCATGGTATAGCTATTTTATACCACCTACATCAGTGTAGACCTTGCACAGTTTGAGATATTTCGTGCTAAAGGTATTTATAAATCTTTGTTGGTGGTTTCTCTTTTTACCCCTATGTACCTTTGAATAAAATTTATGTTCTTAAATTTTGAACAATCTGACAAAAATGCAGGGACAAACAGTGTAGACCAGAACAGAATTATTCCTCGAGGCACACTCTGATAGTGACTTCACTGTTTGTTACTGACTGAATGAAAGATCTGGTGAAATAATATTCTAAATTTTATACAGCCACCTTACATTAATTGATGTCAGAACTCAAATTTTGCATCATGATTTGCTATGTTAGTACTTCATTTTACCCCTATATTTATTGCCCGGCAGTTGAAAATAATATGCACATAATTATGCATAATTTAGAATGTTCTTTCAAGAATGGGAAGAAGATATCCTTGCACATTCTGAAGAAAAGTAACAAGTGTGACTTGGCCGCGGTTCTAGATAAAGTCGGTTTTCTGCTGTCTGATAAACATACTTTAGTTATCTGTACAGCAAGGCATATGTTGTCCATATTCATTAGAATTGCCTCTGTGAGGCAATTCTAATGGATATGGGCAACGTATGTATTCATATAGAAATTGGATGAACATTTTAATTTTTTGTCTAAAAGTGTTCAAACTGGAGCCAATATTGTGTAAATTGAAATGATGATTTTCAAAGAGTTATGATATTGTAGCAATTTTAGCACTTCAGCCGGCTCTTTTGAAAATCATAGGCATCAGAATGTAAATCAGTAAAAGAAGACAGCCAAAAGTATTGCACCCTGCTGGATGCCTACTTCTATCTCAAATCCATTTGTGCATCCCAGATAACATCTTGTAATAAAACATATCAGTTTCCTTTTGGGAAAACAATTCAGGCACTGGATAGGTAGGATATTTTGTAACTTATTTCTGATTTTCTCCATGAAAACAGATGTTGTGGGTAACAACATGAGAAGAAGTTGTTTAAGTCAGATCAAGAGATTAGATGCTCATAGATTATATAGCATACATTTCGAAAGGAAATTAAATTGGATTAAATGGAGAAATTTTGTTGACAAAAGCATTTTATCTAGAGTTCTAGAAATACATTATATATAAAACATATTTGTGAAGAGTCAGCTGTTACTCTTCAAGTGGTCTCCATAGGGGAAGGGTGGATATTACCATGCTAGGGTTGTATCTTACAGCTTGTGTCAAAAATGCTTTGTGAAATTATAAAATGGAATTACATTGCCAGCCGTATTCATTATGAGTGTATTGTTTAGTTTTAATAGTCCTTTACTAAACAGTTTAATTGGAATACCACCTGTTAAATAAAGTTGACTTTGAGGTAGATATTTTGTTTACTAACTTGATTATTTTCATTTTTGTCTGTCTTTCATTTTAATTGCTGATAATCCTGTCCATTTGGTCTAGCATCTTCAGTCCAATAGTACAGACCTTTATCAAATTGAGGGGCAGTTTGAACATGTCTACATTATCATACTATAATAGATAAAATGTTTAAAAATGCTAATGGGAAGTGTTTAGTGTGAAGCTTACAATATCGAGAACAAATACAAATACTTTCTTGGAGGTATCAAAAAAGTTGTGTTAATTGTAAGCTGCTATTATTTTACAAGAAAAAAAGAATTAATACTATTGCCGGCATCTGTGCAGTGACTGCAAACTTTTGCCAGATTTGCTGAACAGACCGGTTTAAAATTCAGATCGACAACAAATTAGACATCTTTAAATTCCACTTGGCCTCGACATGAGAAAACTTGTCTTCAGGGGTTTGCGAACAACAAAGGCGCAGACCAGCCTGCACATCTGTGCAGTCTGATCAGCGCCTTTGTTATTCCCTTATTGGAAAGTATCATATCTAGACTTGCTGCAAGCAAATTTTCAATTTTCTAGCTAGTCTGTAGCTGAACAGGCTGGTTTGAATCTCACTTTGTCTGAAACCACGAGGACAGGTTTTCTCATGTCATGGCCCATGCAGTTGGCATCTCCTTCTCGGGGACTGACCCATATGGGCCGCGACGCGAGAAAACCTGTCTTCAGGGTTTCTGACAAAGTGAGACTAAAACCAGTCTCCTCAGCTACAGAGACTAGCTAGAAAACTGAAATTTGGCTTGTAGCAAGCTTAGATATGGTACTTTCCAAAATGCTGATAACAAAGGCACTGATCAGGACTGCCCGGATGTGCAGGCTGGTCTGCGCCTGTGTTGTTCTGAAACCCCATAAGACACATTTTCTCTCGTCGAGGCTCATATGTTTTGTATTTGTTTTCTATTTTCAGTGGCTGGTGGCAGAAGTCGTCTTCATCTCATAGATCTTGGTAGCTCCTCAAAGTCTAAAGACCCAAACCACGTAGCACTTAGTCTTTCCGCACTCGGAAATGTCATTATGGCTCTGTTGAATGGACAAAGACATGTGCCTCACAGGTAGGTGTTTCTCTTCAATGATAGGGACTCTCACATCAGTAACAAAAATCAGAAAATAGGACAGTCTGAGCAGACTGAACTTGGACTTCTTTACAGATTGAACTTGGTTCCTTACAGATCTTACTGTCAGAGTTAGGGCTTCCTTACAGACTGAACTGGGACTTCTTTACAGACTGAACTGGGACTTCCTCACAGACTGAACTGGGTGACTTCCTCACAGACAGAACGGGGTGACTTCCTCACAGACTGAATTTAGACTTCCTTACAGACTGAACTGGGAGACTTCCTTACAGTCTGAACTTTGGCTTCCTTACAGACTGAACATGACTATCTTACAATCTGAACTGGGGCTTGCTTACAGACTAAACTGTGTTGTCCTTACTGACTGAACTTGAACTTCCATACAGACTGAACAGATTAAACTTCTTACATACAGAATGTGGACTTCCTTACAGACTGAATGTGGGCTTTCTTACAGACTGAACAGAGTCCCTTACAGTCATATACTGTTACAGATTGAACCTGGATTCCTTACTGACTGAGCCTGGATTCCTTACTGACAGAACTTGGACTTCCTTACTGGCATGTGCGGATCCAGAGGGGGGGACAGGGGTCCGGACCCCCCCCCCCCCCCCCCCCCCCCCTGAAAAATCACAAAAATATAGGGTTTCTTGGATACTTATTCGGATCCCCTGAAAAATCACAAAGCTACCAAGCCAGCATTCAATGTTGGGCCATCATCGGTACGCCAGCGAAACACCATTTAAATGGCATTTCGCTGGCAGGCCGACGATGGCCCGATTTTAGTGGTATTTGAATCCACTCATTAACTAAAAAAAAAGTTGGACCCCCTCTGAAAAAACTTTCTAGATCCGCATGTGACTGGCTGGATTGGGACTTCCTTACAGTCTGAACTGGGACTTCCTTATCAGTATATGCTCCAAGGATAGATTGTTGCATTGAAGCACAAATATCTGAGACTTGTAAGAACCAATTTAAATCATTGTGAACAATTTCTGTTCTCCAATCTATCATGGCCTTGTTTCTTCGATTCATCTTTTGTCCTAAATACACTGCTTCTAGTATCATCAGACAATCTCCGAATATTTACCGGAGTGTTAAGCCAGGAAAATCTCGATCCATTTTTCATCCGCTTATCAACTAAGGAACTCATCTAGTGTTTAGGCCAGTATTGACTATCCTGTTGGAAAATCAGTAAAGTTGCATTGCTAACAGCAAAGATTCAGACCTGACTGCTACTATAGACCTTGATGTATCAAAGAGAGAAGAAGCAACAGTCATTATCATGATGAGTCTAGTGCAGACTGATGTGTGTCTACACTTTTTATATCTATCAGAAAGTACTCTTTGCTAAGGTCTGCCTGATTGAAATTTTCTAATGACTTGTGATTTTGTATATCCATTAATTTCTGAACAATTCTTGATTATATATTTCCATAAATTTCTCATGTTTTCTTATTCTCCATTTCCATTAATTTATTTTTGTTTATCAAACAGAAGAACTCCTTGACTGCATTGAGAATGTTAAGCATTTTAAATTTTAGCTCTTTGCATGCTGGGTATATGTCATTCATTGATTTAATTTTTCCAATACCATCAGAGTGTCAAACAGTTTGGATCCAGACCAGGCTCGACATTTTATCATGCCACAATAACCGACCAACCCATGGCACCCTGAAGAAGAGCTATTAAAACACAGACAAACAAAGGCATACATAAAAGTTAACCCTTTACTCCAGAGGCTATTTTTAGATTATGACAACATTTTCTATTTTTAGAAATGTTCAACAAAATCAAGAAAAATTTAAGTTAAGTTTTGAATATTTTGAAAATACTATCGAAAATGGAGCATTTGCTCTAAAGGAGCAAATGCTCCATTTTCCATAATATTTTCAAATAATTGATATTTTAGCCGCGGCATGAGATTTCCAACGTGGTATGTGCGACCAGCAAAGCCTCAGATCAGCCTGCTCATACACGCAGTCTGATCAGAGCCTTTGCTAGTCGCTTGAATATTCTACTGACTGAACACCATTTGGTGTTTCTTAGCCTAAAAGGAGGTTGTACAGGCTCGTTTGAATCTATACTTGACAAAATGCCACATTGTTGGAAATCACATTTCACAGCTCATTTCAAAGGCATTATTATGGAGTAAAGTAACTAGCTCTCTTTTCCTCTGTGAGATGATTGCAAAACAAGAAAGGATATGAAGAACTAAATCACAATTTAAAAAAAAACAGGACTAAACTAAGCAATGGGATATCATCAAACAATGATTCAACAACAACAGAATTGCAATAAGCTGGAAAATCTTGACTGTATAAAGTGACTTTAACAGTTACATCCGTTTTCAAAAGTCATTGAATAAGGGTTTACTTTATAATTTAGTTATATTTGATAATTTGGTCGTTAAGTGCTAACAATTTTTTGATTTAACCATAAAAAGATACATCTCGGTAATTAATTAAATTGCCGAATACCCCATGTCCTTTTATATGGCTTTCAATTTTAGAACTATGAGAGACCATGTTACGTCTTAGTCTGTTGAGTAATTTTGGGATTTACTTTAATTTCCATATATTTCTTCACATACTGGTTGGAATTAGACATCTAGGCATAAAATTTAATGACGAATATAAGAAAGAAATAAAGTGATACAATTAAGGCAGCCTTTAATTCCAAACTCCAGGAAATCTGCCAAGAAAATGGAATAATGTTTGATTCGAAACATGAAAAGGGCACTTGATAACCTATTGACGGTGTAGGCCCTGATCATGCTGGGCATGCCCAGCCTGATCAGGGCTTACACCGTCTATGTTTCAGAATGGTCTAACGTAGCAGAAGTAATTGTATAGAAAATAGTAGACTGGTGGACAGTGTAACTGCGTAGTGTGATTCTGGTCGTTATGATTTGCGTATTTCTCGATGGCATTTTTCCGAGATTGAACATCATTTGTTTTGATCTCATACTGAGCAACATAATAATGTAATATATCATAATAGCGTACTACGTGAAAGTTATGGATGGTATTAGTTTAAACACCCATTTGCCGAAAATTCAGGTCACAAATCGACATTTTGGAAGATGCTGTCTTTTCAGTTGATAAAATGACGCTAGGTAGATAGGTAGAAGCGATGGGTGACTGGGAGGAATTTTTTGAAAAATATAGGATAGTGCTGGATAACGATGTTGAATTGTGAGTACATGTGTATAGTGATATATTGATTTGTGAGTACAATGATATTGATTTTTGAGTAGATATTAGGATTTTGAACTGTGAGTTACTCAGATAATGATGTTGAATTGTGAGTAGATAATAATGTCAAATTGTATGTAGATAATAATGTTGATTTGTGAGTAGATAATAATGTCAAATTGTATGTAGATAATAATGTTGATTTGTGAGTAGGTAATAATGTCAAATTGTATGTAGATAATGATGTTGATTTGTGAGTAGGTAATGATGTTGAATTGTGAGTAGATGGTGATGTTGAATTGTGAGTAGATAAGCATGTTGATTTGTGAGTAGATAAGGATGTTGAATTGTGAGTATTTGTATGGATACTTGCTGGATTGGACACAAATCCTTTATGCTTGAATTTAAATGAAAATTTTGATATCCAGACTAATATCTGCCCCGCTTTTTGTAGATGTCTGTAAAAAATAAAAAAAAAAATAAATAAAAAATGATTTGAGGTCCCCATATCAGAACTGTACTAATCGTTGTTATAAGAAGTTGAATATCACACTGTCCTGTTTTAATAATTCCCAAAATTAAAAATAAAACAAATGTTACTTCTTTTCTTTGTAATATATGATGATTTTAGGGAAGTTTAAATTTATTGGAACTCGAGCATCGCGTTATAGACTGGCCAACAAAGTGTTAAAATTTTATTTTATATGAAAATTAAGACAATTTGTTTTATTATTATAATTCTCAGCTGTGAAAGGCTGATGAAAAGGCATCAAACAGAATCGAAGATTTCATTGGGTATAAATGTGTAACTGCAGGACTTTAGTGAAGAGTGCATATCGAAAAACTAATTTTCTTATTTTTCAACAAAAAACATGTTGTGGGTACTCAAAAGAACCGTCTCATTGAGACGGTCCTTTTGAGCACCCAAAACATATGTTAAAACTGATGGATAAGAAAATAATTACAATTTTACGCTCAAAAATTTTTTTTATCTAAACCTGTGTAACTGTTGTTGTTTTGTTAGTGTTACTAACTTATCACCTCTTGATGGAACTTGGTTGGACCACAGTGTTTGAGGTTGGGGGCTTATAAATTGAAAGAAATGGGTCCCTGTCAACAACAACTTAAAGATGTCAGAATTAAGTACACCATTTAAGATAACAAACTGTATAATCTGACATACTGATAAGAGAATACAGGAAGCAATTGTACAGTGCCACTCAGCCTCACCCCACCCCTTTTCTCTCCTAAGTTTTAGGACAACTACAGTATATTTGAAATCTTGATGCTATTGGCATTTTGATATATGACATACTAATTCTGTCAGCGGTAGCTCTCTTTCCCCTGCTGGTCTGATTAGATAACAGAAAATAAATGGATTCTTAAACACAAAAATATACAGAAAAAATAAATTTTCACAGGTACAGTAAGCAGTCTTAAATATTGAAAACTTGAATTATTTTATTTGACAAAAATTCTGGTGTTTATTCTTTTATAATCAAGATGCTTTTCAGATTAATAAACAATGAAGACCCTGATCAAACTGCTCAGGAGCAGTCTGAGCGCAGTGGCTCAGTAGTAGAGTGCTTGACTCGAGACAAAGGGGCAGCGGGCTCGAGTCTCACCGGCGTCACTGCATTGTGGTCCTTGAGCAAGACACATTTATCTTAGCTAAGCACTGGTTCAACCCAGGAAGACCCGTCCCTGTTAAACTGAAAGATTGTTGATGGGACGTTAAGAATCAAATCAAACAAACAAATCAGGAGCAGTCTGATCTGGGTCTGCATTGTTTATCTAAAGCTTTTGTCATGTACATCTAATTCAATATTTCAGCCAGAGGCCTTTATCAAGAAAAAAACTTGCACTTCAATATCAACTACATCATCTCTTTTCCACCATTTTGCACTTGTTTATATTATTGATGTGGTACATGCATAACTCCACGACGTCGCACCATTCTTGATAAAGGCCTCTGGCCGAAATATAGAATTAAGAGTAAAATTATCATATGTATTTAACATTGTTCTCTATGGAATATAAATGAATATTACTTTTGTCATGTATCTAGGATTTTATATTTTTGAACAGTTACTGTACTACCTCAATTCTTAAATTTGCACAGGTTTTGTACCAGATGTCCTGGATTTAAGTACATTATTTTACTATGCTCTGGTAGGGAGGGCATTAGGTGCCCAAGATTCACCATATTCACACCATTACTTACACAGTGCACATTTTCTTTTCTTAACCTTAGGCTGAAAGATTTGTTTTTCGCTTCAGGGATAGCAAAGTGGCCCAGCTGTTGCGTGATTCACTCGGCAATATATCGTGTAGAACTTGCATGATCGCCCATGTATCAGAGGCTGTCCCTCACTACAATGAGTCGCTACAAGTTGTACAGCTAGCAGCAAGAATTCATAGAATGAGGAGAAGAAAAATTAAGGTGGGTTGTCAAAATTACAAATACTCAATATGAGGCATTCGTGAACATTCTGATTTTATCAAAACAGCATTTTCGATTGCCCCAAAAAACATTTTTGATTGGCAAAACCATGATTTGTAGAACGGAAACATAAGGTTATTGATCACCAAAATGTGTATTTTACAATCTAAACATGGTTTTTGGCTATACGAAATGCAGTTTTGACAACAAACTTACAAAATTGCGTTCCAGATGTGAATATACATAATATGCTATTTCATGCAATTTGATTACTCAAAGATGATGATGTGTGTTTTTTTTATAGTAAAAACTCATTATAATAATTATTGATTGGCTAACTTCAGATCAAGAAAAAAAACAAAATAAGTATGACCAGGAAATGCCACAATCACAGATCACTGACCAACCCACGGCACCGCAAGGAAGAGACAGCAGGACACAGATAAAAACACACTAGCTTAAACATGAGCTCAGTGGCTCATTGGTTGAGTGCTTGACTCGAGACCAAGGGGTTGCAGGTTCGAGACTCACCGGCATCACTGCATTGTGTCCTTGAGCAAGACACATTAATCCTTGCTTAGTACTGGTTCAACCCAGGAAGACCCATCCCGACATAACTGAAAAATTGTTGACTGGGATGTAAAGAATTAAATCGAACAAACAAACAAAACTAGCTTAAACACAATTAAAACAGAGGAAGCAACTCTCTCTTCCTCAGCGAGATGATTGCTAAACTAGATAGGACACAAAGACCCACATCACAAAACTCCGCCACACAATGGGAGCAATGTTAACCCTTTATATTCGGGAAACCCCTAAACGAGTAATTTTGCAAACAGTGAAGACCCAGATGAAATGCAGCATAATGCTGCATTTCATCAGGCTCTATACTGTTTTTAAAGGTAAAAAATATCTTCAGACTAAAATTTTTTTGAAATATATAAACTGACACCTGTAGATATGAACAATGGACTATCCCAACTTTATTGCATCAAACCAGAAGGAAGAATCCATTAGTATACAAAGGGTTAAACAAAGAAAAAAACAAACACAGAATACTATGACCATAGAGCGCCTCTTAGAATTCATTTGAGACTAAATTTTTGAATATTTGCATGCTGCTGAAAGAAACCTAACAAGACTTGATATTTAATGTGGATTGTCTGCTAGGAGACGACTTACATGAAGTATCTCAGTTTGGACCGAGATTAGGCCCAACAAAATGCTGGGCCTGATCTGAATCCAAACTGTTTGACACTTCGATCCTGATGTGGATGATGCCCTTGCACCTGCATGTTGATAAAAAAAACCCTGATATGATGATCACAGGTTTAGATAAACAAACATAAAATTGTATATATTTTCTTACCCATCATTTTAATCGTATGTTTTGGTTGCTCAAAAGAACCGTCTCATTTAGACGGTTCTTTCGAGTACCTACAACATATGTTTTGGTTGAGATATAAGAGCATTATGTTTCTGTTACACACTCTTTACTAATGGCCTGGATGATGATATCAGGCCTTTAGTTAAGAGAACTTACCGAAAAAATAACTTTCTTATTTCTCAACAAAAACATATGCTGTGGGTACTCAAAAGAACCGTCTCAATGAGACGGTTCTTTAGAGCACCCAAAACATATGTTAAAACTGATGGGTAAGAAAATATTTACAATTATACGCTCATTTTTTTTTTCAGCAATTTTCTACAAGTTCTGACGACAGTTCTACAGATGGGTCTTCCATAAGATCAAGACCTCTCCGAGGATTTCGTATGGGCACTCTGAGAGAGGATGCTCTTTCAGACCCAGATTATACATCAAGCAGTGAGCAGTCTTGTGATACAGTTATCTACTTAGGTAGAAACGGACAGTCTTTGAGTGATAGAGAACTGACTGATCATGAGGGGCCACCTCGGTCAGTTCCTAGAACAAATCCACGTCTTCCACGCAGAGCGAGCGGGTCAAGGTCATCTGGAGATGAAGGGTCGAATTCAGATAGTGGTCACAGTTTATATAGATCTAGGGAAAGTCTGTACAGAATGCCATCAAGATTGGTGTCGCCAGTAAGAGATGTAAGTATTACTGGATCTCGAAATGGAACACCAGTTCGTGAGATGAGTAGACCATCATCTAGAAATGCTACACCAGTTCGTGAGATACCTACTGCTGAAATCAATGGACAATTCTCTTCTTCCCCACCCAGTGTGTCATTTAATCTACCTCGTAAATCACCGAGGACGAGAACTACTCCTCCTCGGCAAGATCCTTCAAATCCACAATCTTATGCCAGTGTCGGTATTGTGGACAAAATGCAAAAATCAAATGTAAGAGTGAAAAGGCTTAATTCAGAAAATTTAGAAAGTGAACAATGGATTGATGGGCCAGTTGCAGCAGTTAAACAAGAGAAAAGTGAGCAGTGGATTGATGGCCCGGCATCTTTCATTGTTAAGGCTGAGCCAAAATCAACTCAAAAATCAGCTAAGATAAGTTCAGAAGAAATGTGGATAGATGGACCTAGAGAAATGATTGCAGAACCTGCTGAAATGAGTCCAAGTAGGTCTTCAAACCTTGCAATGCACACTGGCACTAAAAAGGCACATGTAAGAAGTTTGTCAGCTGAGAAGAAGGTGTTATCTCCTCATGGTTCACCTGCACATCATCCCAGGACTGATAGACTAGCAGCCAAACCAGCCTGGCCGCTACATGATATAAAGGAAAGACCAGAGTCTACGGTGAGTGTGGATAGTACTATGTCTAATGCTGCTCAGGCACCAGACTCAAGACCTGCAAGTATGGAAGTACATAATGGTGATGCTGACTCCAATGTCAAACCCTTCGTGAGAGACTGGGTAGAAAAACATGGTTTATCTGCTGAAAGTGAAATGGACAAAAGTATTGGTTTTATAGTGAATTCTGAAGAACAGTTGATAGGTACACTTGAAACTGCTGCTGGGTCCTATAGAAAGTCGAAACCTTTGGATTCAAGAACCAAGAAGTTAATACCGTCTTCTTCTACTCCCAAGCACTCTCCTCATCATTCGCCAAAGACTTCTCCTGCGGTAGCTAGGAAGTCAAAGACAACACCGCCTAAGTTACATGTGCCAAAATCACAGTTGCCAACCCCACCAAGTCCAAACAAGCGAGTCTCTGATTGGTTGAAATCTGTTGAACATAATCAACCAGAAGAAGTGCTGTATTTGGAAGGAATTGTTGGGAAGCAGACTGGTATAACTTCTGCTGTGATGGCTGAGGAGAATCGACAGTTAATAGTTGAAAGTCACGATGACATATATGATGTTTCGACATGTAGTAGTGTGAACCCCGAGACTCTGAATGACTCTGTAAATATATATGCAGACATTGATAGTTCTCATAAAGCTGCTGATACAACTGCTGATGGTATAGCTGATGTGAGTTTTGACAGTAGTATAGACACAAATCAATCACTTCAAAATAGGGAATCTATTTATGAACAGGAGGTTGATGCACAGTTAGAAAAGGCTTTAGGTGAAACTGGTAATAAACTTGGAACAGACATTGCAGATGATGACACGTTTAGTAATGCATCCTATTCAAAAGAGTCTGACAGTGAAAACTTAAGTGATCAGCCTTTTGCTGTAACTTCAGAAAACATTAGTGATATGAAAAAATCAGAAACAATACAGAGTATTAAAACACTTGTGGGTGATATGTCAGATGAGAATGGTCAAGTGCAAAACAGTGATATTTCAGAAAAAGTGTGCAATGGTTTATATTCAGAACCTTATTCTGCTTTGTCAGACTTGGACAGTAAGCCAGATTTATTATCAAGAAAACCAGATGGGGCTTCAAATCCCAATCTGACTAGCGAGTTATATACAGAAAAATCTTCTTCATTTGGTGCTCTAAGAGAGGACTATTCAATAGTTAATACTGTGTCTAGTCACACTGAAGTAGACTTGAAATCAAAAACTAGTTACAAACCAACTACTACCTCTTTAAGACCTGGCGAAGGTGATGGACAAGCAGATGAAAAAGCAAGGAAAGATAAAAGTGACTTTAAACAAAGCAATGTTACCAAACCTCCACTTCCCCAGAAAGTGTGTTCTAAGTGTGGTTATTCACCTCAGACTGCGAAGTCTATGGCCAAATTATGTAAAGACTGTCAGAAAATGGTAACTATGTCAATAAAAAATTCTCACAAGAGTAGAACGGAAAAAGACAAGACTTCTAAACATAATACATCTTCATCTTCTAACGGAAGTCCATCAAGTTCATGTGCCACAAAAACATCTAAATCCTCAAAGTCTCAGTCACCTAGTCAAAGTAGATTACCCATTTTCTCTTCAAAAAACTTTCAAACTTCTTCAAAAGATGCAAAATCAAATCGAAAGAAAGAGAAGGAGAGTAAAAAGTTAAACAATAGTCGTGTTAATGAGTTAGTGACAAGATCTCCCTTAAGGGGACATGAATCTGATAGTGGGAATGATAGCGGAATAGTTGCCATGGAAAAAACATTGTTATCGCCTTATGCTACAGTAACGAAACCTCGGACTGTGAGTCATTCGAGCAGCGGACACGGTAGTGATAACAGTAGTACGATGAGTACAGATTTACACTCAAAACAGGGTAGTACGTCGGACAAACTTCATGGGGGTACCAGTAGTGGGTATGAGAGTATGCTGAGAGACAGTGAGAATTCAGGGTCCTCCACAGCACACGAAGACAGTGCAAGTGAAGACACAATTTGTGATAAGAAGAAGGGGACAAAGAAAAGAAGGGTCCCAAGTGAGTATTTAACCCTTAATGTGTCAATTGCAACAAAAGTCGTCTGCTTTTCTCGTCTGCTGAAATGTTTAAGAAGACTATGGCAAACAGTGTGGACCCAGATCAGACTGCTCCTATAGGAGCAGTCTGTTCTTGGTCCACACTGTTTGCTTCTATACTTAATTCGTCAGCAATGTCAGGCAATTATTTGCAGCAGACGACTTCAGCAGACGACATTTTCAGATGCATTTTTTTCTTAGCGCTTTAAGGGTTAACTTTTAGATTATTTATAGAATCTTAAACCCTGGACCTTGTGAACTGGCCCCAAGGGTATCAAAAAAATTATGCTCAACTGGGCTGAGCATGAAATTTCAACTGCTTATAAAAACTAAACTGCTGAACAAATAAAAAAAAAAATCTTGCTTTCAAACTCTCAGATGTTGTAGTTATCATGCTCATAAGTATTAACATTTATGAGCATGATAAGTTTCATTCTCAGTTAAGCATAAAAAATATTTATAACCTTGGGGCCATGTAGGAGTGTGTAGTTAAAAAACTTCTTCCATATTTCTCAACCAAACATATGTTGTGGGTACTCAACTGCCTTATCAAGGAGTTTCTTTTGAGCACCCAAAACACATGTCTAAAACAATGTATAAGAAAATAATCACAATTTTCACATAATGATAACCCGGACATAGTGTATGTGAGCGGCCAAGGCTCTGGTGAGACTGCCTAAATTGTGAATATGGTCTTATCAATAAGTTTTAACATTTGAGCCGTGACATGAGATTTCCAACAATGTGGTATGTGCTACCAGCAAAGCCTCAGATCAGCTTAAAAGGAGGCTGCACCGGCTCATCTGAGTCTACACTTGTCGAAATGCCACATTGTTAGAAATCACGTCACGGCTCATTTGTTTTGGGTGCTAATTGAGCAATAAGAAAATTAATTTCTAATTTCACACTTCTAGAGGCCTAGACTGATATGAATCCATACCAACCGCTACCATTCCACATCTTATCTTTTGCTAACATATTACAGTCCAGAATTTTAATTTATGCTGGCTCAAACATCTAGATGAGATCATAGCAGAATGAGAGCAGTGACAAGATATCAATATGAGTAAAAAATATCTATATGCAAAAAAAAATCACATCTCGTCAGACTTTATAAGTCAACTAGAGGTCTTCCATTTTATTTGTTACCTCTATAGAAATAGTTGAAAAATATGAGATTAAAAATTCATTTTGAAGCTAGCTGGCTTATGTGTATCACAAGGAGTATTGCGTTGTACCAGCTATCCAATTTTCAACTGGCACCAGACCTTCACTGCATTAACCTTTTTTTGCTAACAACTACCTGTTGAGAAGTGTAATAAAACCTGTTTTTGTGGTTTTCAATTACTCTACCTGTTGCATCGTTTAAAGTAAAAAAAACAAAGAAGTCATCAAAATGTCTGCCTTGATGTCTGTAATCAACATCATACTTTGTTTATTTTGTTATGTCTGTAGTTAATGCAATAAAGGATGCATTTTCTTAGTCGCTTTCATGGTTACATACCAAGAAATCAGTTAGATGAAACTCGATTAATTGCTTGTTTCATCGCAAAGTGTTTGTTTGTGATAATGTATACCATGTTTAAAATAATTTGCTTGTTTCTTGTACTCTTGCAATGAGTTATGATAACGCACCCAATGATTTTTTACACTTCTATGCCAGTGGGTCCTTTACGACTTTTCCGACAAAACAATAAAATGTATCCTTTAAAGTTTTTGACACGTCATAATATTCAATGCTTTTCTGTTGAATTTTATGTTACCATAGAATATTTCTGATAAGAACACACAGTTTTAAACTCTATTACACTAAGAGTGGCCCAAACTTTGCCATTTTGGCCACTCTTAGCGTAAATGGGTTAAAGGAAAAAAAATTAAATGTAAGATTTTCTTTTCTCTTTTAGGGTTGGTAAAAAAATCTCAAAATGCACAACCAACCTTCTGTGTAAAATTTACTTTTTATATGCCGAGTTATTTTTCATGCTTTTGTTGTCATCTGCTGACTATTTTCAAAATTAACTTTTTCTAAAAAGTCTTTCAGGAACACTTTCAGAGTGTCAAAGGCTTTGAATCCAGTTCAGGACCGATGTTCTGTTAGTCCTGATCTGGGTCCAAACCATTTGCAAAGGTTATCAATAGACAACTAAAGTGGCCGCTACCAAGGAAAGAGTTAATGTTGATTGAGCAACAGTGTTAACCCTTACCCCATATGCTTTATTTAGAACATTGTGTCATTTTCTATAAATAATTCAAATTTTCAAATATTTTACAAAAAAAAAAAATCATATGTCAATAGTTTTGAAAATGTTATGGAAAATGGAACATTTTCTCCTCAGTAGCAAATGTTCCATTTTTCATAAAATTTAAAAAAAATCTTACATTGCAAAGGTGTCCAAAGGTGCTTGTGTGGAGTATTAAATTAAGGGTTAAATTAATGTTGATTCAACAACATTGATTTAACCTGGGCTTTTCTTTGTTCACAATGGCCAGTATAGACTGGCCCCAGTCTCTAATGTCAATTTTTTTAGTAAAACAGATAATCTCTCTAAGATAGCAACTTATAAACTTTACTTGGAAGTAGTTCTCGGTTTGGACATCAGATTTTGACTATCAGAGAGGATAGAATTTTTAGAAGATGATTTTTTTTTTTCACAGTTAAATACAATTATAAATGTAATTACATATATTTAGTGGACTGATGTCAGTCTATGGCCAGTATGTCTTTCTTATTCTCAGAAGTCTTGCAATGGCACATTGATTGAATGCTAAAAATGCTGTTTTTTGACATTTTGATGTCTGGAAAGAGGCCAACTCTATTACAACAATTTAATGCTGAAGCTGATATGAAACAAGCTCATTTTCTGCTGGGCTTTAATATGCCAAACAATTTATGATATTTTGTACTATTATTCAGGAGACTGCTATATGATCAAAATCCCAAACATATGGCATAGACCCGTGTAGCTCCAAACGAGAGGGAAAGAGAGCTCCAGCTAAAAACCCTCATCTATCATACATTTATGCTGTGGGTACACAAATAAACCATGATTAATCTCATTGAGATGTTTCATTTGAATACCCACTACATAATAATTGTTAAGTGAGAAAATAAACGTGTTTATGTGCTTTTCCTGCCACAACAATTGTTGTTTTCTCTCATCTGCTTTAGTATGGTAATGCAAACACTGTGGACCCAGCTTGGGATCAGTCTGATCTGGGTCCATATTGTTTGCTTCCATGGTCAAAAGTAGTCTGAAGTGCATTTGAATATATGCATCTGCCATAAAATTTTCTTATTTCTCAACCAAAGCATATGTTGTGGGTACTCAAAAGAACTGTCTCAATGAGACGGTTCTTTTGAGCACCCAAAACATATGTTAAATATTATGGGTAAGAAAATATTAACAATCTTACGCTGAAAAAGTAGAATAAATAGCCATTAATTTTGCAATGTCGTCCCCAGGTACAAGGAGGAGCCGGTCAGCCCCAGCAAGATCCTCGGAGAGCCCTGAAACGAGCAGTAGTAGGAAGTCTAGCCCCTCAAGTAAGAACTCCAGCCTTAGCCCTTCATCTAAGGCATGGATAGATAGACATAAGATGAAGGAGGAGACACTAGAGATCAAAGACTATGATCATGACGATCTCAAACGTATGAACAGACACAGAACAGAAGATGAGGTACGGGTAAACAGAAAGTAGAAATCAACGCTTTCATAGCTACAAAAGAATGCATATAAAAGTGTCGTCTGTCAGTGTTGTCTGCTGCATCTAGTTGCTAATATCAGACTAACTTCTGCATACAGTGTCATAGGACCAGTTAAGCAAATATTTTCAGGGTAAAATTTTGATTATTTTCTTATCTATCAATTTAAACATGTGTTTTTGGTGCTCGAAAGAGCCGTCTCGTCGAGATGGTTCTTTTGAGTACCCACAACATCTGTTTTGATTAAGTTGTAAGGAAATAACGTTCAGTTACACACTCTTATCTGGGGGCCTGCAGTGTGGACCGAGAACAGACTGCTACTGATCTGGGTCCACACTGTTTGCTACAGAGACCTTTTAAAAGGACCAGCAAACGATACACAGCAGACAACATTTGGTCTCGATTAGCAGATAAAGAGCTAAATTGTTTAATTTTCATGCTAGGAACCTTTTTATGATTTTTTTATCGTCTGCCTATTTTTTTCAAAATTATCATTTCAAAAAAATCTTTTATCACAGACAGAATAGTTATAAAATTATTGATGAAAGGGAAAGCACTCACTACTTAATTGAAGTTAGAAGTATAGCAGTTAGAGAACTTGTTTATTCAATAAACTTATATGAGAATATTAACAGTTATAAATCATTCTGTTATTATATGCAAGCTCCTGCCACCATCTTGAATAAGTGGTTAAGAAGTAGAAATTCATAGACCCATCTTTGCTAAAATATGACAACACAATTCATCAACCCATTATTACTGAAAATCATTGACACAATCATCAACCCACCATGAGAATATGTAACCATCCTTTTATGCATGGATATTGATCCTTTCATCCATGGATATTGATCCTTTCATCCTCAAATATCCATACAATCATCCATGGATATTCATCCTTTCATCTATGAACCCATCAATCCGCCATCAGACCACATTCATATTTCTATGTAATGTTCAAAACTATTCTTTCATTTGCTTACTATGGGAAACTACTCAAAATTACAACAAAGCATTATTGGTGAAGAAAAATAAGAGTAGCTAAGGTATGAATCCCACTAAATGCTTCCACTTGTTTGGTTCATCCAGTGGATTGGTTAACACTCTGATATGCCCCAGACTTAAGAAAATAATCACAGGTTTTACTATCGGGATCCATCTTGTTTCATTTTGGATGGAAAACAATTGTTAACTCTTTCCTTGCTGGCAGGGACTTTTGTCGTCTGCTGATAATCTTTGCAAACAGTTTGGACCCAGACGCAAACCCTTTGACACTCTGATAGTGTTCCCGAAAGAAATTTTGAAAAACTAAAATTTTGAAAAAAAATCAGCAGATGTAAAATATGCAGAATTACCCAGCATGCAAAGAGTAAAATGCATCAGTTGTTAACCAGTCTGCTAGCTTCCACTGGTCTGAATCTTCTCAGTACCACCTCTCAGTTTGTCACATTTCTGGGCATCAACAATTATAATTTGCTTGCTATATCTATTATATATAACCTTGTTTAGATGCCTATAGATTTATCCTGTCATAAGTTGCATGTAAAAGCTTAATTCTTGAACTGGGCAAACTCAAAGAAACTTTACTTAGTTATGCCATTTTATTTAGTTCTTTTCTTTTGGTTTTGCTTTTTAGTTGAGGAGTTCAAAAGGACCAGCCATACCATTAAAATGAACTTAAAAAAATGACAAGGCAACACAATTTTTAGCTAATTATGGAACAATATAGGCAAATTTTGTTCCCCATTTTTAAATAATTATATATTTTTTGCTAAATTATAAGTTAATATATCAACAATACATTGTATATTGATTTTTTGTAATCATTTAAGATGCTAATTCTTGATTGAAGATTTATCCCGAATAAACATATAACAATTTTCACATAATTATCAATGTTGTTAACAAAAAGTTGATTGGACAAGTTTAAGTTTCTCTGATTGATATTTTATATGGGTGTTACTATGTACCATTTCGTGTGATGAAATGGGCCAGCTTATAAGCATATCTAACTAGCAGCTATTTCTGAGGGCCTCCATGGAAGATAAGTTATGTTACTATAATGTCACCTACTTTCTTACTTATATGAGCCTCAACGCAACAAAACCTGTCTTCGGCGTTTATACAAAGCGAGACTCAAACCAGTCTCCTCAGCTACAGAGACCAGCTAGAAAATGGAAATTTCGTTTATAGCAAGTTTAGATATGATACTTTCCAAAAAGCAAATAACAAAGGTACTGATCAGTCTGTGAGGTGGTCTGTGCCTTTGTTGTTCACAAACACTTAAGACAGGTTTTCTCTCACTGAGGCTCATACGCAATCTTGTCAAAAACCTTCTGTCAAAAACCTTTGCTACTTTGAAATCCACAAAGGGTCAGCTCAGAAACATGACATTTGGCACCTCTGTATTATAAGCTCTACATGCATGTTTTAAAAACAAATTAATGTAACTGCAATACGGTAAATATTCTAAAATTTCGAACACTTTTCACTTTCTGTTCTCAAAGAAAATTTGGGTTGTCAGGGCTGGAAATCACAAAATGCTTGTCAGAATAGCAAACAGGGGAGTCCCAGATCAGACTGCTTCTTCAGAAGCAGTCTGTTCTGGGTCTGCCCTGTTTGTCTAGGCCTTCTTTGCAGGCAACTAGTATTTAAAAATTTCGAACATTTACCATAAGTACATCTATCACATGGTTTAGTCTATATAAAGATAAACACAGTAACTATCTCTTTTCATTGTTTGAAATATAACACTAATTTTTACGTAAATTTCAGACGCAGGCACTGCGAATGAACCACGACAAGTTGAAGGAGATCCTCAACAATAAAGACCAAGAGATACCAAATGGGAAGGACCAATTCATCGTCGATCGCGACTCAGGCGACTGGAGTTTCGACTGCCGCTTTCTTATGTGCTTTTCGTGTCGCTCTAGATCACATAAAAAGAAGGCTAATGTGTAGCCTGCGCTATTTTGTTTAAAAACATTTGATTTTCCCGGTTCTTCATTTTCTGGTTCAATACATAGGTCCAGATAAAGAAATTTTATTTGGGTAAAATTTTAATATTTTCTTGCCTATTAATTTAAACATGTGTTTTGGGTGCTCAAAAGAACCGTCTCATTGAGACGGTTCTTTTGAGTACCCACAACATATGTTTTGGATGAGAAATAAAGAAAATAATTTTCCGATACGCACTCTTATCTGGAGGCCTGTCAATAAGTTTTGGCGTTGATTATTGTTATTTAAGTTAACTTTAAGTAATCTTTAATTTATGTCAAACATACACTTAAGCAAGCAGAGTTTGACCATAGATAAGACTGGGTAATTACAAATTATTTTTCTTATTTCTCACCCAAAATATGTGTTCTGGGTACTCAAAATAACTGTCTCAAGGAGACGGTTCTTTAAAGAACCAAAAACATATATGTTAAAACTGATGGATAAGAAAATATTTAGTTTTACTCTTACAATTTTTTTATTTTGAGCTATGTCCAATGGAAAAGCAAAATTTGCTTTCTTAAGGTATGCGTATGACAAAGTTCATTATTGCCAGCATGTGTTTTCTTGAGATTGACTGAAATTTGATCTGACATGCACATTATTTTAATCTAGAGACAAAAATACTGCCTTGAAAATTACTGCCCTGAAAATTTGTTATTTTTCATGTTCATTTTTGACAGTACTGAATTTTATAAACCATTATTTTGCTTGCGTGAAGACGTTTTTATCATTTTGGCATTTAATATAATCACGAGTACTGTGACCAAAATATTTTCTCCTTTCCTAGAAAAAAGCTCAACATTTGAAGCTTGAATCAGCAAAGAACTGCAGATTGAAGTTTGGGGAATTTAAAACTTTCATCTAACCACTGAAGTTTATTTTGGTCAGTTTTCAAATGCTGCTCATATGTTTGTAAAGCAACTAGAGAATCTAACCCTTTGTTTACTTATTGAATCTTCCATCCAAGCAGATAAATTAGTTTGAGTGGTCTTATATATTTTGAAGGACCACTGAGAACAGCAAAACTGGAGTATGTTTGTCTTGGCAAACAGTGCAGACCCTGATGAGATGCCACATAATCTACATTATGCAGCATCTTATCAGGGTCTACACTGTTATTGTAACTATTTTGGGGGGTTTACTGTGGAGGAAGGGTTAACCTTTTGCATAAAAGTGACTCCTAATTGCGTACTTTGACAAACAGTGAAGACCCAGATGAAATGCCACATAATGTGGCATTTCATCAAGGTCTACACTGTTTGCGACGACAAACATGATCTTCAAAGAAAGAAATATGCTTTTATTCGGAAAATATAACCATTGACCCCTCCTTACATACAATGGACCATCCCAAGTTTATTGTATCAAAACAGAAGGAAGAATCCATTAGTGTTTAAAGGGCTAAGAACCTATATAAATAATGTAAATTTAGAGATTTATACTGAGTTATTACAATTAAGATTACATGTAAGATTTGTTATTTATGAAACGGACATAAGTGCAATCATTTTATTGTCAATTTTGCTGTATATTTGTGATTTGTTTACTGAAAGTTAATTGACACTAATGATAAGGACTTTGTGAAGGAGTAGCGGACTAGCTATGATGCTCTCAAATAAGTTAATGGTCTGCGCCTTTGTTGTTAACACACTCCGAAGACAGGTTTTCTCGTGTTGAAGCCCAGGTTATTGCAATCAGTACTGAAGGGAAGATGTGATTGGGATCCCCTTCCAAATAACCCCAAATAAATAAATTAATCTCATATACTTTTGATGGTTTGGATCCAGATCAGGACAGACATTTTGTTTGTCCTGATCTGGTTCCAAACTGTATGCCAAGGTTATCAGCAGACAACAAAAGTCTCGGCCAGCAAAGAGAGAGTTAAATCCACTACAAATCCGCCCTTACAAGAGATGTGGATCAAAGTCAGTTTTCAGGTGTATAGCACGGGTTGCATCAAAACAATCATTAAAAAGATTACATGGCCTAGTTGTTTATTTCATGTTAATATGCATTTTGATACTTGCTAGTACTGCTGAGGTGTGAATGCTGATAGAACAGAGAATGTGAAATTGTTTTCTTTTAAAATTTCGGGAATAAAATATTTCATGGAAAAAAAATCTTGGTTGAAGACAACAATCAAAATTGAGACACATTAGATTCAGATGGCATATTTTCCAATTAGAAAACATGCATCTCTTATAACGGCCCATAACATCATTATGTAAACAATACAATTTTGATTCCGTACACATCCTTTGGAGATTAGCTCCTTGAAAATGGAGTTAAAAAATGACTTTAACTGTTATAGTAAATTTAGGGGATAACTGTAATTAAAGTTTTCATTTGGGGAGGTATATCGTCGGATATAAGGTTGGAAATTTAGTTTTACGGCGATCCGCGAGCGGAGCTGTAAAACGTGATTTCCAAACGTATATTCGATGTATACCTCCCCAAATTAAAATTTTGAATATGGTTATCCCCATTCTAATGCACTTCTGCAGTTTCGTATCAAAATGGAGAGTTGCAAGCTGCATAAAGCCGCACATCATCCAACGAAATGTGACGTAAGTAATGACGTCAAACTATTTCCGACAGTATATCGCAGGGTAAACTGTCGCAAATTTTTGATGTTATCCAATCAAACGTCGTGTTACAAAAGCAAGTGCATTAGAATATTGGATTATTACCAAAATGTACAATCTTAATGAGATGTCATCTGTGCCAAGGTAATCATTTACTGTTTTCCAGTTAAAAAAAGGGTTTATAGTGATTATACTTGATAATTAATTTCTGCTGATTTTTCTTTCCTTCAGGGTCAATGCTGAGGCAATCATTTTGTATTTTTGACATTTATTTTGTTCATACATTGCTGTATATATATTAGAGGATTCATGTTTTGCATAAGTTACTATAATTATGTATCCTATGGAATAATCATACAGGTCAGCACACAAGATAACGGTACTTATCACATATGGGCCGCAACAGGAGAAAACCAGGCCCAGAGGTTATAAAAAAGGAGAAAACCAGGCCTAGAGGTTGTAAAAAGGAGAAAACCAGGCCTAGAGGTTGTAAAAAGGAGAAAACCAGGCCTAGAGGTTGTAAAAAGGAGAAAACCAGGCCTAGAGGTTATAAAACTTTTTTCATTAAGCACAAAATTTCAACTGCTCATACAAAGTAAAATACCAACAAAGAAGTTTCTTGCTTTAAGTCTCAGATGTTGTATTTATCATGCTAATAAATGTTAAAATGCCAACAGTTGTTGGCATTTTAACATTTGTGAGCAGGATAAATTTGGTGCTCGGCTGAGTTGAGCATGGTAAAAGTTTTATAACCTCCGGGCCTGTCTACGTTCATACCCAAACCTGCCTGCTCAGCTACAGAGACTGTCTAGAAATTTGGAATTTCCCTGGTAGCAAGTTTTGATACTATACTTTCCAATAAACGAAAACCAAGGTGCCAATCAGACTGCATAGATGCGCAGGCTAGTCTGCGCCTTTATGTTAGCAACCAAACCATTTCGCGGGGATTTTATTTTCAAGTAACTTCGCATATGCAGTTTCGTGAAAAGAAAAACCTCGCAAAAATTTCAGGATTTACAGTAGAAATCTAAGTTTTGGTCTTGGCATTCTTCTTCTATGCTTTGTGTATGCGAGCAATGAAGACTGATGAGACTGCATGTGCACATGCTTTTCTGCGCTCTAACTGCTTGGCTATGCAATAAGCACCAAAATCTCATGTGCTGGCTGAAATTTCTTGGAATAAAGATTCACTTCACTTGAACCATCACTGCTGCTGGTGCTAAAGCATTAATCATTAACTCTGTGGTTAACTCAAGTTTTATGAGTATTAGCCAAACTGAGTGCAAAAGGAATGAATTTGGAATTAACGGATGTTTTCACAACCCCTTTCAAGAATAGTTTGCTTCCACCCATTGAATTTGCCATGCTACTGCCATTTTAGTAAAACATGAAAAGGAGGACATTTCGATAGTGTAAAATGTTTCGGAATTCAACTTGGCCCGTTTTAATTATGACTTCAGCAGGTTTTGACATTTACAAGTCATACCGAGCAGAAAAGATAGAAACTAAAAAACTGACCAATAGACGTTTGCTAACCACCCGGACTATAACTCGTCATTTGGTAGTGTATAGCTGACCAATACAGCCACAACTTATCATGTGACAGTCCAACTAACAAATCGTATGCATCCCTCAATTAATTCAAAGTTAACCTTACAGTTGGTGGATTAGTGGATAGGTTCATTCCGGTTTAAAGTAGGCGTGGTTTTCAGAAAAGGGGATTGATCACAATTTGGCAAAGAGCTTGTGCAATGTATATATTTACAGCAATGACTCTTACCAGCCCTCTCTTCTGTGTAGACTGCTCTCAGCATCACCAACATTGATGGTTTTCAGTGGTTACATCAAATATATTGTATATTGTAGATCTATAACAGCTGAACTGATGTAAATATGATATATCTTGTATCTATGTAGATAGATGAGTATTTGTTAGTTTTTCATATTTTTATATGCTTTTTGATGGGTTCTGTAACCATAGTCTAAGGTCAATATAAGTGCTATGTACATATACCAGTAAACCAGACTAGAGTAGAACTGTCAACATCTCCTTGAACACTGAATACATGGCATGCATAAAAAACACACTTTGGTGAAATTTTTTTTTACACAGATCTAACATGCGTTTATCATAAAACACTAAATTCATTTTAAATGACATTTTTAGCAAGAAAACCAAAAGATTTTGGCTAAAGTCAATACAACGCTGTTATTGATTTCATTGCATAACCTTACTTGAATAAATAATTTGCGTATTTCATACACTGGTGTATGCTCTTTATATATTCTGTTACATGCAAGTAGGTAAATGTTCTAACATTGAGTGTCTTTTGATAATTAAGTTTACCAGGCATGGCTTTGAGAATGCTTGTTGACATCGCGAGGCTTGCTGAGCGATTCAACAAGCGTTCTCAAAGCCGAGCCTGGTAAACTTGATATCAAAAGACGCAAACCTGGTATTCTATTT
Source organism: Loripinus fragilis (assembly GCA_964019695.1). Taxonomy (NCBI): domain Eukaryota; kingdom Metazoa; phylum Mollusca; class Bivalvia; order Lucinida; family Lucinidae; genus Loripinus; species Loripinus fragilis. Next base: position 123,600,097 of record OZ026514.1, on the reverse strand, counting down.
ATCAGTTTACCCATTGTTTCACTCTTCAAACTAGCGATAATGAGGTAATTTTCGATTTTTGTGTTGATTCAGCGTCATTTGCAACATCATTCAAAAGGTGCAACGTCATCATGATCTGATAAAGGCACATGCCATGAGATAAACAACGTTTATCAGGCAAAGTGCAACAATGCAGTTTATATGAGAGATAACTGATAAACACTTTTCTGTTACCTGTTGGTAGCACATGGTATATGAATGATTAACCCTTATCATGCTGGATATTTTTATGCACTGTAATTCTCGCCAATTTTTATTCAAAATTGCTGTATTCCAGTTATTAGCATGTGAGTACTAGCAGAGTGGAAAACAGTGTTGTTCCTGATCAGCTGGCTTCAGAAAGCCAGCTGATCAGCACCTACACTTTTTTCCTAAACAGGAAATATCTGGGTTTCGCTTGGTAAGGGTTAAATTCATGCAAAACTTGTTGTTAGGCGCTGAATCTTGATTGATAAAGGTTCTTGTTCTGATGATTTTTAAATGTCATTCAATTTTTATTCAGCTGGGTTCCCAAAGTTTTGTCACACTAATAAACTGTAAATGCTTCTTAAGGATGTGCTCAAAGCTAATCGGAATGTGTCAGAGAAAACTCTGTACGAAATTGGCTATTGAAGAAATAATTATTTTTTAAAATTATAACCATTTTAGGCTGAAAAAACCCTTGTGCTCCATTAATCTAAGAATGTTTGGAATAAATAAAACCAATTTAATGTATTTTTGAAACCTAATTCAGTGTTCATAGAGATATTATGAGGCCTGCTTAGGGGTAAATTTTGTTTTTCCTGAACGTGAACAGCACACTTGTAAAGGATCTTTGTTCATGAAGGGAAAATTTTTATTTTCTCATTGTTAGCCTCCATGTATTCATAGTTTGTCCCAGTTCAAACTTTTTGTTAAGTCAAAGAATTTGTACAACATTTACTTGCAATAAATCAGTTTATGAAGAACATTGTTTTTATTGTTTTTCACATCCCATGCACTGTTAGAGTCGGAGAGCTGCTATATATGCATTGCATTCACCGAAATAAATACAATTGAAAGTTGTATTCAATGTGGCTAGCAATGTTTTTTCCAGTCAAATCATATGTGGCTACATGTTCTCATATTTTAGTCCTATATTTGTTCCGCTTTAACTCCATGGGTGAAAGTTTTCAGGATTAATCCTGAATTCAGGATTTTGAGGCTGACTTTCCATAGAAAGTCAGCCTCAAAACCTGACTTCGTGAGATTATTGTAGTTTCATTGATTAATTTTTAGATTATCTAAACACAATTAACCATTTAAACATGAATTTTTTTATTTTTGTAGGCATCTTAGCAGGTTTAAAAATTTGAATTTCTTAAGTTCAGGATTTTGGAAACATTGATCTTTCACCCATGTAACTCTTAAAGTGCCCAAAATCTTTTTTTATTAATATATTGTATGCTGCAAATATTTGCTAACATTATTGACTAATGTAATTATAGAGGCAAACAGTGTGAGCCTAGATGAGACCATCTGATCTGGGTCCACGCTGTTGGAAGAGGCTAAAAAAATTTCAGCAGATGAGGACTTGTGATTGGCACTTGTTTGTGTTGATGCTTTATGTCTGGGTCAACAATTTTTCAGTCACATGGGGACAATTTCTCACCCAGTACTAAACAGAGGACGAGGTTTCTTGCTCAAGGACACCATTCGAAGAGGCTTCTAAAAAATTTCACCAGATGGCGACTTGTGATTGGCACTGCTTTGCGCCCCAGTCAAATTTTTTTAAGTCACCTCAGGACAATTTCCGACTTCCCTGAGTTGAGCCAGTACTAAACAGAGTATAAAGTGCCTTATTTATGAGCCAGCGACATGTCAATCTCAAGTCTAACATCCTCCTGTGATTGGGGCTTTAAGGGTTAAAATAGGGTAAATCCCAAAAGTCTAGCTGCTGTAGTTATTTTATATACATCAATGCCCAGATCAGAATTAATTGTATCTCTTTCAACTGATATGAACTCGCCAAAGTTTTCACCTTGGATTGGGTTCACCACTTAACCATTTCAGTTCATCCCTTGGCACTTCATTACTGTTTTACTTTAACCCATTTATGCCTAATGGAATTTCCCACTCCAGTCAATTGGACCAGCCCATTTTTAATTTAAGGCTTATTGGGTGTCATTTTTAATTTTTATTCACATTTGAATAGAACATTCTGTAAGCAAACATTGGTGACCCTGATCAGATGCCGCATTGTTCGCGTGGCTTCTGATCTGGGTTTGCACTGTTTGCCTATGTCCCAAAAAAAGGATGCTAGGCCTATATGGGTTAAGCATTTTTTTACAATGTTATTTAAAATTTGTACTGAAGTACATATCAGTATCAGACCCAAGAGTCAGATCAGGCATCTGATGTTAACTACACTGAATATTTTTTAATGCATTAGAGAGCAACTTTTAAATCTCCCTTTCAAGAAAGTTTGGGAAATAACACAACAGGAGCTTTATACGAGGTTCTGACAATTGAGGCCAGCAAAAAAACAGAAAGAGCATCAGAAAAAACTGTTAAATATTTAATGCTGCCAAGTAAATGAACCACATATTCAATATAGAAAAATATAAAATGAGCCGCAGCATGAGATTTCCAACAATGTGGTATATGCGACTAGAAAAGCCTCAGACCAGCTTGCACATAAGCGCTGTCTGATCAGAGCCTTTGCTAGTCACTTGGATATTCTATGAGTGTTAAGCTACTGACTGAACACCGTTGGGAGTTTCGAAGCTTAAAAGGAGGCAGCACAGGCTCATCTGAGTCTACACTTGTCAAAATGCCACATTGTTGGAAATCACATGTCACAGCTCAAATGAAGAATTGACTAGAATTGCAGTTATTAGCAGGCCTGATCATTTAACACCAATTCTCTGTAACCATCGAACCTAGTTGTTCACGCATAGTCACAGATTTTGATGAAACTTTCCATGATTGTTTGTTTTCATGCCAAAACACGCAAATCATGCATCATTCCTTCATTTTCATATCCGTTGCCATGGTAACGGGGTCAATAGTTTTTGGCTAAAAATTGTCAGAAAATCAATGAAATTTGGCGAATTTCGGACTGTTATATCTTCTTTAATACAAACATGTTAGCTATAAAGCTGTTTATTAATTGAAGAATTGCCCTTGTTTAGTATCCGAACGTTAATGTTTAAAGAATTTCTGGTCTCTTTCATATCGAAGTTCTATCTGAAAGGTGGGTGGGGTAACACAACCCCGAAATTTGCTGTTTTTTGCACTTTTTGACAGCTTATATCATTAAGGGCACGACAGCCGGACACATTACAGGACTAACATGAAAATCAATATTACCCCATCTTTCAAAAATTAGAATAAAAATTTTGGGAAGTTACCATCTTCTATGTGTTACCATGGAAACAAGTGGTACACCGTTCCAAAATGCATGTTTTGATTTTAACAAATATTTATGAGGTGTGAAATTCACACAAAAGCCAGACTGTAACACTGAACAAAAGAAAGTGTTAAGCTACCATTTTTCTGCCAATATCCATAAAAAATATTATCAGAGGCCCCAATGGGGGTTTGATTTAGTCATTTTAGGGGCACAACGGGGGCAAAAATTAAGAAATTATTTGAAAAAAAGTCAAAGCTCTTTTACATAATAGAATTAATTGTATCAAATTTGTTTTGAAAAGTCATATCTACATTATACAATTGTAATTAAAGAATAAAAACAATTGTAAATCTCAGGAGGGGCTCCTGAAGGGGCTCAAATCGATTGAATGTGGGTGGGGTAACACAACCCCGAAATGTGTCGTTTTTTGCACTTTTTGACAGCTTATATCATTAAGGGCACGAAAGCTAGGCACATTATAGGACTGAAATGAAATTAAATATAATCCAATCTTTCAAAAATTAAAATAAAAGTTTTGGGAAGTTACCATCTTCAATGTGTTTCCATGGAAACAAGAGGTACACCGTTCCGAAATGCATGTTTTGAATTTAACAAATATTTATGAAGTGTATAATTCACACAATTGCCAGACTGTAACAATGAATAAAAGAAAGTGTAACACTACCATTTCTCTACCAATATTTGCAAAACATATTATCAGAGGCCCTATGGGGGTTTGAGTTTGGTCATTTTAAGGGCACAAGGGGGGCAAAAATTTAGATTTTTTTTGAAAAAAAGTCAAAGCCTTTTTCAAATCAAAATTAACTGTACCAAATTTGTTTTGAAATGTCATATCTACATTATACAATTGTAGTTAAAGAATATAAACGGTTTGAAATCTCATTAGGGGCTCCCTAAGGGGCTCAAAAAGGAATAAAAAGGGTGAAATTTCTATGAAATCTACTAGGGAATAAATGAAATTGACCGACTTTGTTCAGTAATAAGTGCAAAAAAGTAGCACAGAGCCAATAAAAGTTTAAGGCCAAAATTTCTCTGCCAATATCTATACAAATTATTATCAGAGGTCCAAATGGGGATTTTGGTTCATTTTGTTCATTTTAGGGGCGCAAGGGGGAGGGGTGGGGCAAAAATTAAGAAATCATTTGAAAAAATCAAAGCCCTTTTACGGAATAAAATTAATTGTACCAAATTTGTTTTGAAATGTCATATCTACATTATACAATCGTAGTTAAAGAATATAAACGGTTTGAATTCACATGAGGGGCTCCCTAAGGGGCACAAAACGGATTAAGAAGGGTAAAATTACTATGAAATCTAGGGAATAAATGAAATTGACTGACTTTGTTCAGTAATAAGTGTAAAATAGTAACACAGAGCCAATAAAAGTTTAAGTTCAAAATTTCTCTGTGAATATCTATGCAAATTATTATCTGAGGCCCCAATGGGTTTTTTATTTTGTTCATTTTAGGGGCGCAAGTGGGAGGGGGTGGGGCAAAAATTAAGAAATTATTTGAAAAAGTCAAAGCCTTTTTACAAATTAAAATTAATTGTACCAAATTTGTTTTGAAATGTGATATCTACATTATACAATTGCAGTTAAAGAATATAAACAGTTTGAAATCTCATTAGGGGCTCCCTAAGGGGCTCAAAACGGATTAAAAGGGTTAAATTTCTTTGGCATCTAGAGAATAAATGCAATTGACCAACTTTGTTCAGTAATAAGTGCAAAATAGTAAAACAGAGGCAATATAAGTCCAATATTTTTCTGCCAATATCTATTCAAATTATTATCAGAGGTCCCAATGGGGGCTTGATTTTGGTCATTGTAGGGGCGCAAGGGGGCAAAAATTAAGAAATTACTAAAAGTCAAAGCTCTCTAATAAATTAAAACTAGTTGTATCAAAGGTGTTTTGAAAAATAATATCTCCATTATACAATAATAGCCTAGTTTTAAATTTATCTAAAATTTATCTAAGGGTTTACCCTGCCTTTAGCTTTTGGAACCATTTGCTACTAAAATTGTAGAGTGGCTACAGCTAAAAGTGCAGTATAAATTAGCACTCCCTGTAAGTATGAGCGAGGGCAGTGAAGAGAAAAAGAAAGAAAGGGTGTCAAAAAGTTTGGATCCAGATCAGGCACAAAATTTTGTCCGGCCTGATGTGGGTCCAAACTGTTTGCAAAGGTAATCAGCAGACAACAAAAATCGCACCTAGCGGGCAAAGAGTTTTACAAAACAACTTGTTGATATTCTATTTTAAGGCTAAAACCTTGGCTGAAATTAGTTTCATTTGGCTCCAACGTTTTCCATTCGGCTAAAGTGCTGGCTGCAACAAATTCTGAGCCAGGGTAAACCCTGAAAAATTTTCAGAGTGTATTACCTCAATGTCTAGGCTATGATGTTCCATTCCCCCTACCTCTAATAGCGAGATCAGCTGGCTAACTTGCATTCTATTACACTTTGGTACCTCGATTGTTGCACTCCACTATGTTACATTACATGTGGAAGTGCAACCAGGGACCCATGTTCTAATATACGTCACTGGTGCATCGAAGCACCCATGGACACAAGCGCGGTGGGGTGGGTGTTCCAGGATCAACGGCAAAAAAAAACAGCCTGGACAACGTTTTTCTAGTCCTCGGCTTATTTTACAGTTTACAGAGGTGGTCCAATGGTTTTATTGCAGAGAGAACTATACTTTCCAAAGGATCTAGAGGGGGGGCCAACATTTTCCAGTGGGGTCCAACTTTTTCCAGGGGGGGGGGGATCCAAATGCTAATTTCTATATAAACCCATATAACTTGTGATTTTCAAGGGGGGTTCGGACCCCCTATAGCCCTCTCTGGATCCGCACATGGGAGATACACGAGAGATAATGAACTTATAACATAAACGTAAATACTTTCTTTAAATATCTACTGGCTCGATTGAGCTCGATCATTACGCCAGGGAGTGCGAATTTTTAACTAAAAGTTGAAGAAACACATGCCCATAAAATACCGTATTCGCACTTTTAGCTCTCAATTCGCCTACTGTTCAAAAGGCTTGGTAAGCTTGTATCCCAAATAGCACCAAATGGTGCCAAAAGAGAACAGCTTACTTTTGGATGTCTCATTTGATGCCATTTTAGGCAGCGTCAATTGATTGGATAAATGCGACAAGTGCTGATCCAGGAATTCTTGTCAGGGTGGGAGGGGGTCCAGGCCCAAGTGCCAGAAACAGCTCTGGCATAGTTTTTTTTTTAGTCCTCAACTTATTTTACAGATTTACAGTGGTTTATCAATGGTTAATTTCAAAGAAAACTATACTTTTCGGGTCCAACATTTTCCAGGGGCCCTTACGGAAAAGCTGTCTTTGTGCGAATATCTGACGAATATGCTGCGAATATTCTGCGAACTGCATTGTTTACAGTAATTGTTCGCTATATATTCACTTCTTGTCGCGAATACCCAGCGAACAATGTTGGTCTGACAAAAAAGTGGTCGCTGAATGTTTGCAGTTTGTCATATAATCGCTGTATATTCGCAGCAAAAACTTAAACTTTTTTTCAAGCACAAGGTACTATTCGCCCAGTATTTGCAATAAGAACTTAATTCTGGATACTGTTCGCTGTATATTCGTTACAGTGACTTTAACTTTTTATGTATTCGCGGAGTGTTCATCTAAGGAACTTCTACTCATATAGCTCTCAGTCTAAAGATCAGGTTTTCAGGTTTTTATTCAAGACAAGACCCCTAGCTGGAGTATATGTCAAACAACAACATATACACATGTCAAAAATACTTAAAACAGCAAAAACAAATAGAAGAAAGCTTCATGGGTGACTAGATCAGACTGACGGCACTCGGGAGTATTGTGGTTAGTATATACCGCAAGGTTCCGAACCCCTCGGACAAATAGGTCAAAGCGAACAGCGCAGACCCGGATCAGACATACCTCTGTGAACTGCCCGATCAGGGTCCACACTGTTTGCCGTTCCATGTGCATAATTTAACAAAGTACCCCGAGGTTTGATTTCAAGATAAACTACAGAAGGGACTCTACCGTCTGAAAACCCGGGAGCCCTGCGGCAATGATTCAATTTGTAATGCAGGCCTCCAGGTTAAGGGAGTAAGTGACCAATCATTAGATCTTATTTTTTTACTGGGGAGATAGATTCAAAATTATCTCCCCTTAAAACTCTTCAATTAAATGGCTGTCATAATTGCCATGATGCATAATTGTCAACATGTTGAGAAGTCTTTTTTACGGAATGTTATCTCTTCTGATGTGTTTTTCTGTTCCTATGATGTTTCAGTTGATACCTTTTGAAAGCAAGTTATAGGAGAAAATATGATTTTTGGCACATTTTCTATGTAAATATTAGCTTTAAGGGGCAACAATTCATGTTTGAAAAAAGAACAATATGGCAGAAAGAACTTCGATCTATAGCTTGACATAGTTATGGTTCAGAACAGCTTTCATGCAGCTTTGCTAAGAAGTTTTCAAGTTACTGAACTTTTACTCACTTTACTGCAGTTTTCTCAAACAAAACAATGGTAAAATAATAAATGGGGACAGTACCTCTTGCTGAAATATGTGGAGTTTTTAAAATGCATTATAATTGCATCTGGCATACCAAGCCCATTTATCCAGTAACTTTCAGATAGATACGATATCAAATATTGAAGTTATAAGCCAAACCGGTTCAGACATGCCAGAGTTATGGTTATTTGTGTCAGTTGTGACCTTAATAAAGTGCTCAACAGAGCCTCGTATTCAGTTATCTTTCCCCAAATTTTCTTTAATTAAGTCAACAATATATGAACCTCCATATAAGAATCTTTATTTATGCATAGTTTGTAGATCTAAAGTGTTTTATTTCAATCAGTGAAATAAAAACTTGTAATTTATGTAAATAATTAGGTATTTTTACCCTTTTGGGGCCCCTAAAAGGGTTATAATTAGATTTGCTGGGCATAGTGTAAGCTTCTCTTTAGGATTATGCTAAAGCAACAAATGTATATGCTGGTATTGATTATTACCTTGTGATATGGGAATATAATGTTTTAACTATTACAGTGTTTTTTTTTTTTTTTTTTAAATTTTAATGGACCCATTTTTGTTGCCATGGTTACCTCCAGTAGATATTATCTTCCCATTTCTTTTTCTATCTCATGATAATTCACACTCAATGCTTTAATTAAGCATACACCAAAATGTCAAATTATCCCCACAAGCTGTCTGTGGCTAATCAAAAATGCAAAAAATATGATTTTTAGGGGTAGGCTTACCCCACCCACATTCAATCGATTTTGAGCCCCTTCGGGAGCCCCTCCTGAGATTTACAATTGTTTTTATTCTTTAATTACAATTATACAATGTAGACATGACTTTTCAAAACAAATTTGATACAATTTATTTTATTATGTAAGAGAGCTTTGACTTTTTTTCAAATAATTTCTTAATTTTTGCCCCCGTTGCACACCTAAAATGACTAAATCAAACCCCCATTGGGGCCTCTGATAATATTTTTTATAGATATTGGCTGAAAAATGGTAGCTTAACACTTTCTTTTGTTCAGTGTTACAGTCTGGCTTTTGTGTGAATTTCACACCTCATAAATATTTGTTAAAATAAAAACATGCATTTTGGAACGGTGTACCTCTTGTTTCCATGGTAACACATAGAAGATGGTAACTTCCCAAAAGTTTTATTGTAGTTTTTGAAAGATGGGGTAATATAGATTTTCATGTTAGTCCTATAATTTGTCCGGCTTTCTTGCTCTTAATGATATAAACTGTCAAAAAGTGCAAAAAACGACACATTTCGGGGTTGTGTTACCCCACCCACATTCAATCGATTTGAGCCCCTTCGGGAGCCCCTCCTGAGATTTACAATTGTTTTTATTCTTTAATTACAATTGTATAATGTAGACATGGCTTTTCAAAACAAATTTGATACAATTTATTTTATTATGTAAGAGAGCTTTGACTTTTTTTCAAATAATTTCTTAATTTTTGCCCCCGTTGCACCCCTAAAATGACTAAATCAAACCCCCATTTAGGCCTCTGATAATATTTTTTATAGATATTGGCTGAAAAATGGTAGCTTAACACTTTCTTTTGTTCAGTGTTACAGTCTGGCTTTTGTGTGAATTTCACACCTCATAAATATTTGTTAAAATCAAAACATGCATTTTGGAACGGTGTACCTCTTGTTTCCATGGTAACACATAGAAGATGGTAACTTCCCAAAATTTTTATTGTAGTTTTTGAAAGATGGGGTAATATAGATTTTCATGTTAGTCCTATAATTTGTCCGGCTTTCGTGCTCTTAATGATATAAATTGTCAAAAAGTGTAAAAAACGACACATTTCGGGGTTGTGTTACCCCACCCACATTCAATCGATTTGAGCCCCTTCGGGAGCCCCTCCTGAGATTTACAATTGTTTTTATTCTTTAATTACAATTGTATAATGTAGACATGGCTTTTCAAAACAACTTTGATACAATTAATTCTATTATGTAAGAGAGCTTTGACTTTTTTTTCAAATAATTTCTTAATTTTTGCCCCCGTTGCGCCCCTAAAATGACTAAATCAAACCCCAATTGGGGCCTCTGATAATATTTTTTATAGATATTGGCAGAAAAATGGTAGCTTAACACTTTCTTTTGTTCAGTGTTACAGTCTGGCGGTTGTGTTAATTTCACACCTCATAAATATTTGTTAAAATCAAAACATGCATTTTGGAACGGTGTACCTCTTGTTTCCATGGTAACACATAGAAGATGGTAACTTCCCAAAATTTTTATTCTAATTTTTGAAAGATGGGGTAATATTGATTTTCATGTTAGTCCTGTAATGTGTCCGGCTGTCGAGCCCTTAATGATATAAGCTGTCAAAAAGTGCAAAAAAAGACACATTTCGGGGTTGTGTTACCCCACCCACATTCAGTGTTAATTTAGTCAACAAAAACTTTTCTTTCTGGATGATATGAGGTATGATTTAGATAAGTTTAAGTTAGAATTACCAGACAAAATGAAAAATATTGTGAAAGAAAGGCAGTATAAATGGCAGTATTGCAGTGAAATTATTGAATTTTAAGGTAATTTTGGCTGATTTTTGGCCAAAATATTTGGAAGCCGTTGCCATGGCAACGGAAAGACAAATGAGTGAACTAGCATTAAATTTTTTGGTTTTACCAAGAAAGAATCATTGTCAGCAATTTTTAATCAAATCCGAGACCGAGCGTGAACAACCTCTATTATAACAGGTTCAGTAGTTACAGAGAATTGATGTTAAATACTCAAACCCTTTAACCAATATATGCCTAGCATCCCACATATGGAGAGTTTCAACAGTGTAGACACAGATGAGAAGCTCATGCTAGAGCATGTCACCACAGTCTGCTCTGTTTGCCTTTTTAAAGTCGTATCAAGCCACTAAATATTTTTTTAATAATAACCGTTTTAATGAATAATATGACAAATTTAAAACCATCAATATGGAAAGTTATATGTGGCATAAATTGGTTTACATACTTTACACACCACTTCTAGTTGTCAGACCAGATCACATTTAAGGATAATATGGGCCTCGTCACGAGAAAACCTGTCTTCGGGGTTTTCGACAAAGTGAGGTTCAAACCAGCCTGCTCAGCTACAGAGACTTGCTAGAAATTTGAAATTTTGCCTGTGGCAAGTCAAGATATACTTTCCAATAAGTGAATAACAAAGGCGCTGATCAGACTGCGGATGCGCAGGCTGGTCTGCACCTTGGTTGTGAGCAAATCACCGAAGACGGGTATTCTCGGATCGAGGACCATATATCCTAAAATGTGATCTACTGTTAAACACTTATATTTGGTGGGTATTTTTATTTGGCGCTATTGGCGTTAAAAACAAAAATTGCCCCCAAAAAAGAGACCGTGGAATATTTTATGAATTCAGTTACACAATAAGCAATAAATGGACACGCGCCCCTAGTATGTTTGCATGCTTATATATCGTCAAAAATCAACTTTTGAATGGTAGAATATGTCTCAACAGAGAGGAAAACACATTTTAATAGGGGCTACTATTAAAGGAAAGGATATGCTCTCCAAGGGCTACTATTAAAGGAAAGAATATGCTCCCAATGGCGAGCATATTCTTTCGTTTAAAAGTAGCCGCTATGAGAATAGAACATTAAATTGAGAAACCGACAAAACTAAACTACGCCAATATATCAGTCTTTTATTATTGCCAAATTTTGATGCCGCCAATATTAGGTGGTTTACAGTAGTCCAACTGACTTTCAGAAGTGGTGTGTAGAACTGACCAAATCACTAATAGTGTAAACTCTGAGCATGATCAAAGTTTTAGGTTATCTGTTGGTAAATATGGTAGGTTTTCTAAAATGCTTTATAAAATCATGTTAGGGTGACTGTGTTCTAGATGTGAAGAAAATGAGTAATTAAAATCTTAAAGCTTAAGAGTTTAGGAAATATACTGAGGGAAAAAAGTTTAGCAATTATTTATAATGGGGTTTCCCATAGGCGATCTTTGAAGCATTAGATCTTTTTAATAGGCAGGTTCGCAAAAATGTCAATTGTTTGAAAATGACCTAATGGCTACCAGCAAGTGATCAAAAGAAACAAAATCGGACTTCATAGTGAGGATTTGATCTGCTGAGCATTTTAATTTCAAACACTATTCAATTGAAAGGGAGGTAATTTAGAAAAATACGATTTTCAACAAAAAACTGTACGATAAAGGTGAACATAACATTCAGTTTTAAACCGTTTTTCACTTTCTTGCTTTTAGATCTAAACATTTGACAGAAAAATGAAACTTTTAGTCGAAAACTATTCGCACTATTGCCAGATAAGCTGTTTTAGCAAGGGGGCATAAAATCAGACTTTACATTATGTGAAATGTCAACCTGTTAATGTCATCGTACTCGTGATGGTTTGTCAACATATATTTTTGACTTTTTGAAATTAAAAGTCCTATTTCTTCTAAACTTGTGAATCCTCAAAGTATATTGCTAAACTTTTTTCCCTCAGTATATATAACGAAGCCACGACATGTGATTTCCAACAATGTGGTATTTCGACAAGTGTAGACTCAGATGAGCCTGTGCAGTCTCCTTTTAAGCTTAGAAACTCCAAATGATGTTCGGTTAGTAGCCTAACACTCATAGAATATTCAAGTGAACAGGAAAGGCTCTGATCAGACTGCACGTATGCGCAGGCTGATCTGAGCCATTGCTGGTCGCACATACCACATTGTTGGAAATCTCATGTAGAGGCTCAATTATAAAAAAGCAAAACTATATCACAGTACTAAGACATACGCACACAGGTTTGTAATTTCTCTAACAAAAGCTTTGATTGTAAACATACAAAAGTTAATTCAAACTCATAAGACTTAGGGTTCTCCTTCAAGGATTACCCTAATAAGTAAATCTGTGTCTCGGAGCCAAATAAATACAGTGGTGACAGGTCGATATAAGGACCCAATAATGCTATCACAGACAATTAATATCACATTAATGTTATATATCAGTCATAAATATCAAGTACCTATATGTATCGCAGTCATATCACAGACATTAAATATCACAGTAATGCTATCAGTCATTAATATCAAGTAACTATATGTATCGCAGTCATATCACAGACATTAAGTATCACAGTAATGCTATATATCAGTCATTAATATCAAGTAACTATATGTATCACAGTCATTTATATCAAAGTAACAATATATGCTCAGCGTCAGTGAAAAGTTACCAGTATCTAAATTTTGATATTTTAGAAAATATACTTAAGGAATAAAGAAACGCAACAAACACTTCGAGTTATTGTAAGCATACAATATGATGCAAGTTTTTAGTGCAAATGATAATTATCCATAGGAGCAGTATGTGTCCGTCAAATTACAGCAGGTTCAATGTTATTATCGATTACATAATCGTTTTGGTATGCGCGTAACCAGCCTGACCCCCCATAGTAAACTGCTGAAACAGGGTCAATAAAAGCAAAGTTTGAATCAACCATCGTTTTATTGTTTTAAAAAGGCTTGGCATAGATTGCGGATCAAGGAAATGGTCAAATGGTGACGTTTCTGTAGGATTCTGAAACGGCTTAACGTCATTAACGTCAACTCTAAAAACTGCGTGAAACGCGTAAACTTTCTTTTCTGCTTGAGATTTATTCATTACAAGGACTTTTTGTTCAAGAATTATGACTTGAAATCTTCAGACGTCAAAAAAACCCAATTCTGACGTCAAAATTCGATAACCTACGTTTTAATGGTTTCCATGATGTGTATGTGTTTTTCTAATGATAAAATGGTCCAGTGACAAAGTTTAGGTTACAGTAAACAAATTTGGTGTTCACTCTCGGCATGTAATAGATGTTTTCTCTTGCATTATGCCGTGTTTTGTTTGGCTTACGTCAATATAAACACCCTACCAGCGTATTTCTACCGTATCTGAAAAGTCAGTTTTTCCCAAGAAAGCATGTTCTGATGTCTCTAGGTTTATCCTATCCCGTGTATTCACTAGCTGCCCAAACCCGACGGCTCTAAGTGACGTTTATCGTTTATTCACTACCATTGTGTATCTTGCCATTCAAGTAGCGTGTTTTGAAGCAAAATTTGACTGCATAACGAATATGATTGGACGTTTGTTTAATTTGCATATTTTCAAGTCGACGCCAAATAACCAAACATGGAAAAGACGGGGTTTCTTGATCTTTATTCTGACGTAAACGTCACATTTTACGTTTTCATATGTTTTCATCTTGTAGCGTAAAATGTAGCGTTAAAATGACGTTTTGGTATTTCATCACATGCTTTAAATACTCAATAAGAAATTTTCTAAAAGAGATTTCGCCAAACAGTCATTTAAACATGCAAAAATTAAATTTTTGTCTGTAGCGTTTCTTTATTCCTTAAGTATATATAATACAGCTCTATGGCTACTTTTACATTCATGTTTCTGGTCAATTGACAGACTGGTTTGGAGAGATAAAACAGCGCCAGGAGCCCTGGAACTATGGTGCACATGATGTCAAGCTTTTTATGTTTTTTGCACTCTTTAAGAATTTGAAAGCATCATTTTCAGAAGACAATATGCCAGTACTGTGATGCCCTAGACATTTTCATTGAAAATGCCACCAAAATGGATTGAATTATCCCATTAAACACAAAAAACGAGGATCAAACTTTAAGGTAGCACCAAAACTTTGCATTTTCCTATACAATGCAATGGAAACTACTGGGGTCCTTCAAGGAATTGGAATTATGCATTCGCGTGTGATGGATACCGTTTTCCATAATGGGGATGCATGGGACTCTATGCCATAAAATTGAGTGTTGAAGTATCAGCAGTTCCTCGTTCAGAATGAACTAAATATTGTCCTATGTTTAATGTATGGGACTTACTTACTGGTAGCTTTTCATAGACGCTGCATTATTATTACAGTAGCGGTATATATACTCAGCATACGACTTTTATTTGGTAAGAAAATAATAAATTTCCTCAGCCTTGGAGCCCACAAGAGTAGCAGAGATATCTATCTATATTGTTTAGCTTGCATGCCTTCAGTCAATTTACTAAATTAACTCTTTGTCCCCTCACGCTTTTATGTCATCGGCTGATTTTTTTCAAAATCAACCTTTTTTGAAAATTTCTTTCAGGAATACCACCTGAGTGTCAAACAGATTGGATCCAAAACATTTTGTCAGCCCTGATCTCGGTCCAATCTGTTTGCAAAGGTTATGAGCATACGGCACTAGTAGGCAGAGTTAAGAGAACTACTGGTGGAAGAACATTATAATGCAACTACACTATTCTTCAACAAATACTGTAAAAATGCTATTAGAGGCCTATGCTCTAATAAACGCCCATCCCCCAGTCTGGACGACAAAATTGCCGATTTTTCAAGCAAATTTCCCAAAATATTGAGCCTCTAATAAATGCCCACTAATAAATATTGAAACAAAATCAATCCTACCTATTGCAGAAACGTTTCGAATTTGTTATTAAATGGTAAGAACAGTGAATTTCTTGTCCTCTACCTGGAACGAAAGTTCCCTCTAAGGTATGTTGTTTTTCACCCTACTTTCTTTTTGACCGGAAATACTGACGTCAATAGCAAGATGTGAACCCAGTACCATGTAAAGCAGTTTTTATTGCACTTGAAAGTGCATATTTAAAGTTTTCAATAGTCTTCTACGGACTTGGCAACACTTAAGCAGCTTTTTCAAGATAGCGACTCTTACCGAGAAATTGCAGCTACAGGATGTTTTAATTTCTCGCACTTGTAGCCTCTAATAAATGCCAACCCCCATCTCTGTGAAAGGTAATGAATAAAATAAATGCCCAAGCCTCTAATAGAATTTTTACGATAGTTCAATACTTAGCCTATATACTAAGTACATACACTGTTGCACTTCTTCGCACTAAAGTATTTTTTTTTAATGCTTTTTTCTGACTTTTTTTTTTCAAAATCAACTTCTTCAAAAAAATCTTTCAGGAATGCATCTGAGTGTCAAACAGTTTGGATCCATATCAAACTGCCGGGCCTGATCTGGGTCCAAACTGTTTGTAAAGTTTATCAGCAGATGATAAAAGTCGCCCCTAGCAAGGCTCAGACACGGCGTGGTTCTTTATCATTTGTGTTGAAAACATTAGCGTTACGATTAAGGCTATCTTGGGGATAGTGATATCTGTTAGTTATCATTCCAGTTTTAATTGGGGTATGTTTGGTACTTTGTACTTGAGGTTTATTATTCTGAGGAGCTAGAAGATGATTGTGACTAGTATACTGCTGGGTTTGATCGCTACCAGGAGATGCGGGCTGGCGATTGTGAGGATTGAAATTATGATATTTTTGAGGAGGATGCTTGTGATGGTTGCCATGTCCTAGAGGATGATGGTTGCCATGTCTGAGAGGATGATGGTTGCCATGTCCTAGAGGATGATGGTTGCCATGTCTGAGAGGATGATGGTTGCCATGTCCTAGAGAATGATGGTTGCCATGTCCTAGAGGATGATGGTTGCCATGTCTGAGAGGATGATGATTATGATGGAACTTTTTCTGGACAGGATGGTGGCGATGATGGTGTTGATTGTACCTATGCTTTTTATGATGATGACCATGTGGAATACGGTGATGGTATCCTTTAAGAGGTTCACCCCTTAACAAAAGGCTGTCTTTGATTGGAGCACCAATTATCTTAAGATTAGCATAAGCAACCTTTTCACTGATTGGTTCACAAATCACATTATGCATATTTGGTATGAAGTTTCCGTCTATGTTTATGTATTCAGTACAAGTTGTATTTAACCATGTATTGTTAGCTACTCTGTATAAGTTACACTGTTCCTGGTGGGATGCAGGATTGGTTTCAAAGTTTGTGTATGTCACAGGCTTGTAGTTTGTCCGCCAGATCCAGACACCATTTAGCTCCTTGGTCGGAGATATCCACACCAGAGCACTTGTATTAAATTTGTTTCCTGAAATAATAAGTAAAATTAATGGAGCGTTAAAACAAACAATTTGACCTTATGCTCAGTGATGACTCGAAGCAGCCTTTATATCAACCCAGTCTGATCAGCGTCCTTGCTTGGGCCATGAAGAAAGTTGGGGTCCTTAGCTACACATGTAGCACACAGATCTGGCTTCCAGGTTAAAAACTTTTCATGCTCATTATTATCATAATAAATACAACACCTGAGAGTTTTACAGCAAGAAATTTTTTTTTTCACCATGATTTTACATTTTATGAGCAATTGAAATTTTATGCTCAGTTGAATTGAGCATGAGAAAAGTTCTGTAACCCCTGGGCCTGATTAAATCGTTGGTTTTGTCATCAGTTGGTACATATTAAAAGTTTTGTTCTTGAAGGTGAAGTGGTGTACCTGTTGGATTTCTTTTGCTCATGTATTCAGTTTTATTTACAGTTGAGTCCTATCTTTGCTTTATCTCCTTTTTATATCTTGATTTATATGTTCTGGGAGATGATGCATTGGTAAGTTAGGGGTCTTTCATGCAAACCAAACATCTATTTGTCTTGATCCACATCTGAATTAAAGGTGTGGTTGGCTCCATGAAACAGATTTAAGCCCTTGAGTAAAATATTTTACTGATCGTTCCAAGGCGGTACTTCTTTTGTGGATCTTTTATGGGTTTTTTTCTGTCTTGTGTTTGTTATGCCTTTGTGGGCGTCTGTTTATTTGTACCTTGTGGTAACATGCTGGGAAAGGGCTGACCTCTTGGCTCTCATTTGTGGTGTATAACTGTGAGTTTGTCACTTTCCCATTGGTATCCTGGGTCAGGTGTGGTACTTGATTGTATCAATTCCTGATCTTTGCACCCTTACTTACTTAGATACAAATTATTGGCATCGTTTTTTGTTGTTAAACTGTATTATGTATGTAATACTCATTCCTTAATCTTTCTTATACTAGTGACTTCTAAATGCATACTTTGGTATTCTAAATGCATAATGCAGCATTTCATCAGGGTCTACACTGTTTGCTAAGACAAAAATGATACATTCTTGAACACTACACACCAATATGTCTACCAAATATTATTTAAATGGATATAAAAAGTATGGAGTGAACAAGATTTCCCCTTTAAAACTCATTGAAGTGAGATAACTCCCAAAAGGATGCCAGGGAGACACACCGTTCTTGCATATGACACATTGCCTTGACCTGATATATATGCCTACCAAATATAATTATAATATCTTAAATGAAAAAGTCAATAAGCAATGCTTATTAGATACCCCCCGCACAGTAAAAGTCGGTGAAAAAACTTGGCAAGGGTTCAAACCAGCAGACCTTAGTTTTGAAAAGAAGATTTCAGTAGAATCTGTGCAAACAAAAATTATAAACTCCTTCATGCATATGTTCAATATGTCTACATTGTATAGGCAAAGTATCAAATCGCTCCATCAAAAGCTGTTGTAGGAGTTGATTGGCCCATAAAGGCACTGTCCATGCATATACAAAAGCCATATAAGGGAATAATTGTCTAAGTTCTCATAGCTGTCATTTTGTCAAAAATTATTTTTTTTCAACCAGACTCATTCATGCATATGTTCTATGTGTCTATATTGTATAGGCAAAGTATCAAATTGCTCCATTAAAAGCTGTGGTAGGAGTTGATTGGCCCATGAAGGCACCATCTATGCATATACAAAAGCCTTATTAGGATAAAATTGTCAAAGTTCTCACAGCTGTCATTTTGTCAAAAATTAATTTTTGGGAATCAAAGTCCTTTATGCATATGTTCAATGTGTCTACATTGTATAGGCAAAGTATCAAATTGTTCCATCAAAAGCTGTAGTAGGAGTTGATCGACCTATGAAGGCACCATCTATGCATATACAAAAGCCTTATTAGGGAAAAATTGTCTAAGTTCTTACAGCTGTCATTTTGTCAAAAATTATTTTTTCTGAACCAAACTCCTTTATGCATATGTTCAATGTGTCTACTTTGTATAGGCAAAGTATCAAATTGCTCCATTAAAAGCTGTGGTAGGAGTTGATCGGCCCATAAAGGCACCATCTATGCATATACAAACACCTTATTAGGGAAAAATTGTCTAAGATCTGACTGCTGTCATTTTGTCAAAAATTAATTTTTGTGAACCAAACTCCTTCATGCATATGTTCAATGTGTCTTAATAGTATAGGCAAAGTATTAAATTGTTCCATCAAAAGCTGTAGTAGGAGTTGATCGGCCCATGAAGGCACCATCTATGCATACACTAAAACCTTATTTTGGAAAAATTGTCTAAGTTCTCACAGCTGTCATTTTGTCAAAAATTATTTTTTCTGAACCAAACTCCTTTATGCATATGTTCAATGTGTCTACATTGTATAGAAATAGTATCAAGTTGTTCCATCAAAAGCTGTGGTAGGAGTTGATCGGCCCGTGTATGGCCTATAATAGCATAAGCATAAAACCCTATATTAAAAGCCATTTAGAACTACAAAGGGAAATAACTCTAATAGAATTGGCCCTAGCCCTTACTTTTTTGTCTAAAGTATTTGTCTTGCATATATGAACATGTTTGCAAGGTTTGATGAAAATCCAGCAATGACTCTTCAAGATATTAAGGAAACAAAACTTTACAGACGGACACACGGAGGCACGCACGGACGGACGTGAAAACAGTATACCTACCACAAACAAAGTTTGCGGGGGGTATAATTAAAGTTTTGGAATGAATAAGCTTTGGTCTACAGATGGGACTGATTACTATATCACCCGATCCTCGTCAGGCCCCGAGGTTATAAAACTTGAGTTCATTCAAACTCAAAATAAAACGCAATGATTGGCTGCTTGGGAACATGTGTTCACAAGTAGCCAATCACTGCGCTTTATTCTGTGTTTGAGACTGTACTCAAGTTTTATAACCTCGGGGCCTGGTCGGGGGATAATAATGAAAAAAAAAAAAAAAATACAACTTACTTTTTATGAATGTTTCAAAGCTAGACTGCTTCTCTTTAGTATCTATGGCAACCAAACTTCCATGACTTTCTTTACAGTACTTGATTGCCTTGTCATAGGTCAACACTTTATCTGTTACCATGAAACATGCTTTACCATCCTGGGTCAGACTATACTGGTAGGGACAATGCTTCGGTTCTGTAATAATCAAATCGAACCAGCCCATTTAAGTAAAATAATAACGATACAAACCAGCAAATTATTTTTTATTGATTGCATTGTCAAGCAATGAAGACTCACCTGAGCCTTCATTGCTTGTATATACAAACTATTCACGGGGAAAAGAGAGCCTTCGCTGCTTGCATATTTTTGTTTGATTTGATTCTTTACGTCCCATCAACAATCTTTCAGTTATTTAGGGACGGGTCTTCCTGGGTTGAACCAGTACTAAACTAGTATTAATGTGTCTTGCTCAAGGACACAACGCAGTGAGGCTCCAACCCACAGTAGGCTTGAACCCACAGCCCCTCACCCTCGAGTCAAGCACTATACCACGGAGCCACTGCGCTGCTTGCATATACAAAGTATGGATGTGGATGTCCTCACTGGATACATCTACACAGGTATTTATTGGAGGTTTTTGCACATATACCATAAAAAAACATCTGATTTGCAGAGGCATATTTTTTTCCTTGACAAACATTATATTATGCTACTTTTTGGCGGTGCATCAATCAGATGCTCTATAGAATTAAACAATTCTGATAGTGAAACACTGCATTTAGATAAAAATATGTTTATCATTATTATTAGAGATTTGATATGTATAAACAGATTTTTTAAATGATCAATTTAATGGGCAGTTTCGGAAGAAATTCTGGCTTTGTTGTATGTGGACAACAAAAGTGCAGACCAACCTGCACATCCTCAGTCTGATCAATGCCTTTGTTATTTGCTCTCTGTATAATAGTTAAACTTGCTACATATGCAGAGATTTAATATTCTAGCTAGTCTATGTAGCTGAACAGGCTGGTTTGAGCCTTACCTGGTAGCAACTCCACTGACAGATTTTCTTCTGGGCCTCGAGGTGAGAAAACCTGACTTCGTTGCATGCAAACAATAAAGGCACAGACCAGACTGAGCATCCGTGCAGTGTGATCAGCACCTTTTTTTGCTCACTGAAAAGTGTAATATTTAAGCTTGCTTCATAGAAAATTGTATTATTCTAACAGGTCTCTGTAGCTGAGTAGGCTTGTTTGAGCATGACCTCGTCGCTAACACTAAAGACAGGTTTTCTCGCCACAATGCCATATAATGTGGGGTATTACTGAAAATTCTTAAAAGCTCCCAACAAGTACCCACAACATGATTTCATAAAAAAAAATGGGAAAAAAGCAGGCTGAATACCTCTTTAACAAAGCACCCCAGGGGACAAATATATTTCAATATTGCACTTGTCCTGCAGGACGAATGACTTACAATTTTCACTCGTCCTGCAAACACATGCACTTGTTCTTTAAAAGTGTATGCAATAAAGAACATAAGGGAGTAATATGTTACATGACTTCCTCAAGTAATTCTTCCCAAAGCACTCATCCTACAGGAATTACTTGTCCTTTCTAGATTTTACTCGTAATTATGAGCGGACAAGTGGAATATTTTCCCACTGCACTCTGGGTATCTGATAAGAATTAAGCAAGTGAGTATGACCAGGAATACCACAATCACATACCACAGACCAACCTATGGCGCTGTGAGGAAGAGACACAGAACACTGATAGTCACTAGACAGCAAGAACACAATGAAGTAAAGCAAGATGATTGCAAAACTAGAAAGAACGCTTAAGAACTACACTACAAAAGGAGGGCCCAACACAAAACCCCCACACACAATGAGAGCATCAATGAATAAACCACAACAGAATCACCATCTTAAAATGCGCAGAAGCCGAGGCCACCGTGCAATATGCACATCACTGCGGGTCTGGCTGGAGATTAACCTTTGTCAGGCTGAATATTTTTACCTACAGTAAAACCTGTCTTAAGCGGCCCCAAAAAAGAAAACTAGAGGACCTGAAGGTCCTGAGGCGCTCACCTGATCTCCTTAATAATGTTAAAATAGGTCAAGGTCAACTACAGCTTATAATGGAACAAATTTTGTTTTTACCATATACATTTTGGTCAAGTGATCTAAACAATCTAATGAATAAACCATCATACAGCCCAGTGATTTCTGAGATAAAGATGTTTAGATAGGTATGTGGCAGTTCAAATGAGTGGCCTTGGATAAAAAGTCAAAGGTCAGCTTGACATTTGGTACTTAATAAACCATTGTCTCAATAGGTGTAAATATTATGAATTTGGCTCAGTTATAGAAAATGAACATTTTAAGATTTTCTCCATATAAATGCATTAGGAATCAAATTTGACCTTGCCATAAAGTAGGTCAAGGTCAACCTAGATTTATCATTTGTGCTAACCTGGTAGGGCCCACATCCTGGATCGTACATACCAAGGCCCAAAGCCAATGGCCTTTTGGTTTTAGAGAAGAGGAGATTCAAAGAGTTTTTACTATATATAGGCATGGAAGCCATGTTAGTCACATGACCATAACAATTTGTATAAATTTTGGCTAACCAATCATAAGAAGTTGTCATATGAAATTTGGGTGCAATTGGCCAAGAAATGTCTGAGAAAACTATGTTTTAATATGTTGATGGGACTCCAATATAAGCGACCTTGGTTGAAAGGTCAAAGATCAACCTTGACCTTTAAAACTTATTTATAGACACTAGATTGAACATATCAAGAATAATGACTTAGGCCTCCACAGTATTCAAAAAATTAACTTTTCAAAAAATTTCCCATTCAAATGCATTAGGAAGCAAACTTGACCTTGATGTTAAGTAGGTCAAGGTCACCCTAGAATCAACATTTGAACAAACTTGGTAGGCCCCACATCCCCAATACTACATACAAAGTCTCATGGTCACTGGCCTTCTGGTTCTGGAGAAGATTTTAAAAGGTTTTTACCATATATGGGCGTGGTGGCCATCTTTGTCATGTGACCAAAATATTTGTATAGATTTTGGCTGACTTATCATAAGGAGTCTTCACATGAAATTTGAGCCCAATTGGGCCAATGGTTTGTGAGAAAACTAAGTTTTAATATATTGATGGGATCACAATATGAGCGACCTTGGCTGAAAGGGCAAAGGTCAACCATGACCTTTGAAACTTATTTATAGCCATTGTCTCATTAGTTTCAACATATCAAGTAAGAGTAATCACTTTGGCTTTAACAGTATTCAAAAAATCAACTTTTCAAAAAAATCCCATTTAAATCTATTAGGAAGCAAATTTAGCCTTGACGTTAAGTAGGTCAAGGTCACCCTAGGATCATTAATTGAACAAACTTGGTAGGCCTCACATCCCCGATGCTACATACCAAGTCCAAAGGTCATGGGCTTTCTGGTTCTGGAGAAGAAGATTTTTAAAGGGTTTTTACCATATATGGGCATGGCGGCCATCTTGGTCATGTGACCAGAAACATTTGAACAAACTTTCGTTCCCCCATCCTAAGGAGTCTCCATATGAAATTTGAGTTCAATAGGCCCAGTGGTTTCAGAGGAGAAGATGTTTGAAAATGTTGACGGACGGACGCCGGAGTCACTGGTATACTAATAGCTCACCTCGGAGCCTTCTGCTCAGGTGAGCTAAAAATAGGCTTTCAAGACCAATTATCGCTTAATGCAGATCAAAAGTATTGTAGAATGCTCCAAGGGGAGCATTCTGCAATACTTTCTACCTTCATTAAGCTACCATCTGTCATTTAGATCTTTGTTTTGTCTATTTTTGAGTGGCAGTTTAAGACAGGTTTAACTGTACTATACTCCTCCCCAATTTTTATCATGTTAACCTGCAGCATTCTTATTATATGCATGTATTTTCAATCAGAATGGAATGCAGCGTGGATCCTAATCTAAAGGCTTCATTAGAAGCCAGCTGATCTCGGCCTACAGTTATTCTAAAAAGGATAAATTCTGGTTGAGCAGGATCGGGCCTAATTAACAGTAAAAAGTTTTGATGTTTTTCTCCGATCCCTAACTTATTTTACAAAAGAGGTCCAATGGTTTAATGGATTTCTTTCAAGGAAAACTATAATATTCCAAGGGGGAAGGGGAGTCCAACTATTAACGAGAGTGGGGGGTCAATTGCTAATTTCTATGGAAACCTATTGAACTTGTGATCCAGACCCCCCCCCCACACACACACACACACACACAGGATCAGTGAATGGCAATTGAAATTTTACCCTACAGTTTTAATAATATAAGAGTTTACTATTCAGAGATTTGGACATATCATAGTTATCAAGGTCATTTTCCTTACATCATCAATGATACAGTAAATGTTCTAAATTTTTTAACACTTTTCTATTTCTGTTCTCAAATAAAATGTTGGTTTTCAGAGCTGAAATTCACAAAATGCTTGTCAAACAGAGAAGACCCTGATAAGACTGCTTCCTGAAAAAGCAGACTGATCTGGGTATGTGCTGTTTGCCTAGGCCTTTTTACAAAATTTTAGAACATTTACCTATTAGAATAATTCCAATGGTACAAAAAAGACTTTTATTTTTTATCAGCAAGCTAATTTTGCCCTTCCCATGGAAGCACAAAAGCTAGCTTAACTTTTTGCCTTCAAGTGTTGTCTGCTGATAAACTTTGCAAAGAGTTTGGACCCAAAACAGGCCAGACAAATCTTCGGGCCTGATCTGGGGTCCAAACTGTTTTACGCTCCAATTGTATTTCTGAAAGAACTTTTCAAAAAAGTTGATTTTGAAAAAATCAGCAGATGACAGAAAATTCATGCAAAATTACCTGGTATGCAGAGTTAAGACATAATTGAGCCAGGACTTGTGATTTCCAACAATGTGGCATTTTTACAAGTGTAGACTCAGACGAGTCTGTGCAGCCTCATTTTAAGCTTAGAAACTCAAAATGATGTTCGGTCAGTAGCTTAGTAATCATTGAATAGTCAAGCGACTAGCAGCAAAGGCTCTGATCAGGCTGCCCGTATGTGCAGGCTGATCTGAGGATACCCGCAGGCTGATCTGAGGCTTTGCTGGTCGCACATACCACATTGTTGGAAATCTCATGTCGCGGCTCATATTTTTTGTAAATTGATTATTGATACCAATTCATTTATTTGGTAACTTAGGCAACTAAGTGTGTTGTTATAAAAAGCGTCTAACAAGTAATTACCTCTTTTTATCTCCTTTAAATTTCCTTTGGTTACAGAATGCTTGTGTCCAAACAGATTATCTAAGAAGTCTGATCTTTTCCATTTCCTGTCCACATCTTGGGCTTGACTGATCTTTTTGTTTGTCTTATTATAAGATCTCTTCTTTCTCCCTACATCTTTGCTTTGTGTCTCAGACATACTGTCCAGTCCACTGAAATCAATGTCTTTTATCATTCTTGATATTCTTGAAAGATCTTTGTCAGAGGTTGGTTCATCAAGTTTTTTACCATTAAATGGTTTGTTTCTATATTTGGGTTTTTTAACTTTTTTCATCTGAGCATGCTTTTTACCACCAAAACTTGATTTTTGCTTTTTTGCTTTTTTTGAGTTTAATAGTTTCCCAGATTTCTTTTTGAAACTGGTGTTTTGAAGGTTTTTTACTTGTTTAACTAACTTATCTTGTTCCCCTTGAAGATGTTCAACTGTTGAAATAATATCGGCCATGTCCTCTACTTCTTTTTTAAGCTGTTTCTCATTTATATTACGATCTTTAACCTTTTCAATCAGCTGCTTCTTTGGTTTGACTTTTTTAGCTACCTTCTTAAGATTCTTACTTGTTCCTTTATTTGATGTCCCTCTAGTTTTGCTTTTCTTTCCTGTTTTCCTATTTTTCTTGTTTCCATTATTAGACTTCACCCTATGCTTTATTGCCTTCTGTTTTTGACGCATTTTTGCTTTTGTATCTACTTTTTTTCTTTTTTCATCATTAAGCTCCAATATACTCTGTTTGGGTTCCTTCTGTGGTTGACTTTTTCTTGCTATTTTCTTAACATTTTTTCTATGTTCTTTGTTTGTTTTCAACAGCATTGGTCTAATAATTGTGTTTGGCATACCTTTTCTTGAAACCTTTTGTTTAATCACCTTTTTCTGTCCTTTTATTGCTAATGTCTTACTTTTTCCATTTTTAGACTTCACAAGTTTCTGTTTAGTCACCTTCTTCTGTCCATTTCTTGCTAATTTCTTACTCTTTCCATTTTTAGACTTCACAAGCTTTTGTTTAGTCACCTTTTTCTGTCCATTTCTTCCTAATTTCTTACTCTTTCCATTTTTAGACTTCACAAGTTTCTGTTTAGTCACCTTCTTCTGTCCATTTCTTGCTAATTTCTTACTCTTTCCATTTTTAGACTTCACAAGTTTCTGTTTAGTCTCCTTCTTCTGTCCATTTCTTGCTAGCTTCTTACTCTTTCCATTTTTAGACTTCACAAGTTTCTGTTTAGTCACCTTTTTCTGTCCATTTCTTGCTAATTTCTTACTCTTTCCATTTTTAGACTTCACAAGTTTCTGTTTAGTCACCTTTTTCTGTCCATTTCTTCCTAATTTCTTACTCTTTCCATTTTTAGACTTCACAAGTTTCTGTTTAGTCACCTTTTTCTGTCCATTTCTTGCTAGCTTCTTACTCTTTCCATTTTTAGACTTCACAAGTTTCTGTTTAGTCACCTTCTTCTCTCCATTTCTTCCTAATTTCTTACTCTTTCCATTTTTAGACTTCACAAGTTTCTGTTTAGTCTCCTTCTTCTGTCCATTTCTTGCTAGCTTCTTACTCTTTCCATTTTTAGACTTCACAAGTTTCTGTTTAGTCACCTTTTTCTGTCCATTTCTTGCTAATTTCTTACTCTTTCCATTTTTAGACTTCACAAGTTTCTGTTTAGTCACCTTTTTCTGTCCATTTCGTCCTAATTTCTTACTCTTTCCATTTTTAGACTTCACAAGTTTCTGTTTAGTCACCTTTTTCTGTCCATTTCTTCCTAATTTCTTACTCTTTCCATTTTTAGACTTCACAAGTTTCTGTTTAGTTACCTTCTTCTGTCCATTTCTTGCTAATTTCTTACTCTTTCCATTTTTAGACTTCACAAGTTTCTGTTTAGTCACCTTCTTCTGTCCATTTCTTGCTAATTTCTTACTCTTTCCATTTTGGGATTTCACAAGTTTCTGTTTAGTCAATTTCTTGTGCCCTTTTCTTGCTAACTTCTTAAAATTCTTTCCATTTTTTAATTTCATCATTTGCTGTTTAGTTACCTTTGGTTTATCTTTGCTTGCTAGGTTTGTAATATTCTTACCCTTTCCTTTTTTGGACTTCATCTTAATCTGTTTAGTAATCATCTTTGATTTACCATTATCTGTTATTTTCTTATTATTCTTTTTCTTTCCTGATTTAGACTTCACCCTTTTAATTTTAGCCACCTTCTTCTTTGGTTTTCCTTTTACAAACTTCTTAATAGTCTTGTACTTTCCCTTTTTACCTTTTTGTTTATTCAACTTTTTTGGTATTCTCACAAACTTTTTAATATTTTTGGTCTTTCTGTTTTTAGGCTTCAGCCTTTTCTGTTTAGCTACTTTCTTTGATTTTCCTTTATTTGCGAACTTAATGTTCTTGCGCTTTCCTTTTTTAGACTTCAAGCCTTTCTGTTTAGTTACCTTTATTGGTTTCCCATTTTTTGCTAACTTCTTAACATTCTCGCTCTTTCCCTTTTTAAACTTCAAGCTTTTCTGTTTAGCTACCTTCTTTGGTTTCCCCTTTCTTGCAAACAGCTTAACATTCTTGCTCTTTCCTTTTTTAGAATACAAGCTTTTCTGTTTAGCTACCTTCTTGGCTTTTCCTTTTCTTGCCACCTTAATATTCTTGTGCTTTCCTTTTTTAGTCTTCAAGCTTTTCTGTTTAGTTACCTTCCTTGGTTTCCCCTTTCTTGCTAACTTCTTAACATTCTTGCTCTTTCCTTTTTTAGACTTCAAGCTTTTCTGTTTAGCTACCTTCTTGGATTTTCCTTTTCTTGTTATATTAATATCCTTGGGCTTTCCTTCTTTAGTCTTCAAGCTTTTCTTAACATTCTTGCTCTTTCCCTTTTTAGACTTCAACAGTTTCTGTTTAGCTACCTTCTTGAATTTTCCTTTTCTTGTCAATTTAATTTTCTTATGCTTTCCTTTTTTGGACTTCAAGCCTTTCTGTTTATTAACCTTATTCAGTATTTCTTTTGCTAAATTTTTAATAGTCTTGCTTTTTCCCTTTTTATTTCTATGTTTATTCAACGTTTTGGGTTTTTGAGCCAACTTCTGAATATTCAGGCTCTTTCCTTTTTTAGACTTCAACTTTTTCTGTTCAGCTATTTTCTTAGATTTCCCTTTTCTTGCCATTTTAATATTTTTACGCTTTCCTTTTTTAGACTTCAAGATTTTCTGTTTCTTCCCCTTTTTAGACTTCAACGTTTTCTGTTCAGCTACCTTCTTGAATTTTCCTTTTCTTGCCAACTTAATATTCTTACGATTTCCTTTTTTGGACTTCAAGCTTTTCGGTTTATTTACCGTCTTCAGTATTTCCTTTGCTAAATTCTTAATAGTCTTGCTCTTTCCCTTTTTATTTCTCTGTTTAATCAACTTTTTTGGTTTTTTAGCGATGTTCTTAATTTTCTTGCTCTTTCCTTTTTTAGACTTCAACCTTTTCTGTTCAGCTACTTTCTTAGATTTCCCTTTTCTCGCCAACTTAATATTCTTACTCTTTCCTATTTTATACTTTAAGATTTTCTGTTTATTTATCTTCTTTAGTTTTCCTTTTGCTAATTTATTCATAGTCATGATCTTTCCCTTTTTGCTTCTCTGTTTATTAAACTTTTTTGGTATTGTTGCAAACTTCTTGATATTCTTGCTCTTTCTTTTTTTAGACTTCAACCTTTTCTGTTTAGTTACCTCCTTTGATTTTCCTTTTCTTGCCAACTTAATATTCTTGAGCTTTCCTTTTGTTCCTTTTGTTGAATTCTTAACAGTCTTGCTCTTTCCCATTTTACTACTCTGTCTATTGAAGTTTTTTGGTTTTCGAGCAAACTTCTTAACATTCTTGCTTTTTCCTTTTTTAGACTTAAACCTTTTCCGTTTATTTCCCTTCTCTGGTTTTCCTTTTGCTAACTTCTTAATAGTCTTGCTCTTTCCCTTTTTACTTCTCTGTTTATTCAACTTCTTTGGTATTCTCGCAAACTTCTTAATAGTCTTGCTCTTTCTTTTTTTGGACTTCAGCCTTTTCTGTTCAGTTAACTTCTTAGATTTTCCTTTTCTTGACACCTTAATATTCTTGTGCTTTCCTTTTTTAGACTTCAAGCTTTTCTGTTTAGTTACCTTTCTTGGCTTCCCCTTTCTTGCAAACTTCTTAACATTCTTGCTCTTTCCCTTTTTAGACTTCAAGCTTTTCTGTTTAGTTACCTTCCTTGGTTTCCCCTTTCTTGCTAACTTCTTAACATTCTTGCGCTTTCCTTTTTTAGTCTTCAAGCTTTTCTGTTTAGTTACCTTCCTTGGTTTCCCCTTTCTTGCTAACTTCTTTACATTCTTGCTCTTTCCTTTTTTAGACTTCAACATTTTCTGTTTAGCTACCTTCTTGGATTTTCCTTTTCTTGCCACCTTAGTATTCTTGTGCTTTCCTTTTTTAGTCTTCAAGCTTTTCTGTTTAGTTACCTTCCTTGATTTCTCCTTTCTTGCTAACTTCTTAACATTCTTGCTCTTTCCTTTTTTAGACTTCAACCTTTTCTGTTTAGCTACCTTCTTTGATTTTCCTTTTCTTGCCACCTTAATATTCTTGCGCTTTCCCTTTTTAGTCTTCAAGCTTTTCTGTTGTAATACTTTCTTAGATTTGCCCTTTCTTGCTAACTTCTTAACATTCTTACTATTTATTGTTTTGGATTTCACATTTGTCTGTTTGGTCAGCATCTTAGATTTACCTTTTCTTGCTAACTTCTTAATCTTTGCACTCTTTACTGTTTTAGACTTCAAAATTGTCTGTTTAGTCCCCCTTGGTTTCCCCTTTCTTGCTATATTCTTGCCCTTTCCCTTTTTAGACTTCAACCTTTTCTGTTTTGCTACCTTCTTAGATTTTCCTTTTCTTGCCACCTTAATGTTCTTGCGCTTTCCTTTTTTAGTCTTCAAGCTTTTCTGTTTAGTTACTTTCCTTGGTTTCCCTTTTCTTGCAAACTTCTTAACATTCTTGCTCTTTCCCATTTTAGTCTTCAAGCTTTTCTGTTGTAATACCTTCTTAGATTTGCCCTTTCTTGCCACCTTTATATTCTTGTGCTTTCCTTTTATAGACTTCAAGCTTTTCTGTTGTAATACCTTCTTAGATTTGCCCTTTCTTGCTAACTTCTTAACATTCTTACTATTTATTGTTTTGGATGTCACATTTTTCTGTTTGGTCAGCATCTTAGATTTGCCTTTTCTTGCTAACTTCTTAATCTTGGCACTCTTTACTGTTTTAGACTTCAAAATTGTCTGTTTAGTCCCCCTTGGTTTCCCCTTTCTTGCTATCTTCTTAAAATTCTTGCCCTTTCCCTTTTTAGACTTCAACCTTTTCTGTTTAGCTACCTTCTTAGATTTTCCTTTTCTTGCCACCTTAATATTCTTGCGCTTTCCTTTTTTAGTCTTCAAGCTTTTCTGTTTAGTTACCTTCCTTGGTTTCCCCTTTCTTGCTAACTTCTTAACATTCTTGCTCTTTCCTTTTTTAGACTTCAACCTTTTCTGTTTAGCTA
Organism: Loripinus fragilis; assembly: GCA_964019695.1. NCBI lineage: Eukaryota > Metazoa > Mollusca > Bivalvia > Lucinida > Lucinidae > Loripinus > Loripinus fragilis. The sequence goes on along the minus strand of OZ026514.1, from coordinate 123,569,420 downwards.
CCTTCTCAGATTTTCCTTTTCTTGCCACCTTTATATTCTTGCGCTTTCCTTTTATAGACTTCAAGCTTTTCTGTTGTAATACCTTCTTAGATTTGCCCTTTCTTGCTAACTTCTTAATACTCTTACTATTTATTGTTTTGGATTTCACACTTTTCTGTTTGGTCGACATCTTAGATTTACCTTTACTTCCTAACTTCTTAATCTTTCCACTCTTTACTGTTTTAGACTTCAAAATTGTCTGTTTAGTCCCCCTTGGTTTCCCCTTTCTTACTATATTCTTGCCCTTTCCCTTTTTAGACTTCAACCTTTTCTGTTTAGCTACCTTCTCAGAATTTCCTTTTCTTGCCACCTTTATATTCTTGTGCTTTCCTTTTTTAGTCTTCAAGCTTTTCTGTTTAGTTACCTTCCTTGGTTTCCCTTTTCTTGCAAACTTCTTAACATTCTTGCCCTTTCTCTTTTTAGACTTCAAGCTTTTCTGTTTAGTTACCTTCCTTGGTTTCCCCTTTCTTGCTAACTTCTTAACATATTTGCCCTTTCCCTTTTTAGACTTCAACCTTTTCTGTTTAGCTACCTTCTTAGATTTTCCTTTTCTTACTACCTTAATATTCTTGTGCTTTCTTTTTTTAGTCTTCAGGCTTTTCTGTTTAGTTACCTTCCTTGGTTTCCCCTTTCTTGCAAACTTCTTAACATTCTTGCTCTTTCCCTTTTTAGACTTCAAGCTGTTCTGTTTAGTTACCTTCCTTGGTTTCCCCTTTCTTGCTAACTTCTTAACATTCTTGCCCTTGCCCTTTCCCTTTTTAGACTTCAACCTTTTCTGTTTAGCTACCTTCTTGGATTTTCCTTTTCTTGCAACGCTAATTTTCTTGCGCTTCCCTTTTTTAGACTTCATGCTTTTCTGTTTAGTTACCTTCCTTGGTTTCCCCTTTCTTGCTAACTTCTTAACAGTTTTGCCCTTTCCCTTTTTAGACTTCAACCTTTTCTGTTTAGCTACCTTCTTGGATTTTCCTTTTCTTGCCATCTTAGTATTCTTGCGCTTTCCTTTTTTAGTCTTCAAGCTTTTCTGTTTAGTTACCTTCCTTGGTTTCCCCTTTCTTGCTAACTTCTTACCATTCTTGCTCTCTCCTTTTTTAGACTTCAAGCTTTTCTGTTTAGCTACCTCCTTAGATTTTCCTTTTCTTGCCACCTTTATATTCTTGCGCTTTCCTTTTTTAGTCTTCAAGCTTTTCTGTTTAGTTACCTTCCTTGGTTTCCCTTTTCTTGCAAACTTCTTAACATTCTTGCCCTTTCTCTTTTTAGACTTCAAGCTTTTCTGTTTAGTTACCTTCCTTGGTTTCCCCTTTCTTGCTAACTTCTTAAAATTCTTGCTCTTTCCTTTTTTAGACTTCAAGCTTTTCTGTTTAGCTACCTTCTTAGATTTTCCTTTTCTTGCAACCTTAGTTTTCTTGCGCTTTCCTTTTTTTGTCTTCAAGCTTTTTTGTTTAGATACCTTCCTTGATTTCCCCTTTCTTGCTAACTTCTTAACATTCTTGCCCTTTCCCTTTTTAGACTTCAACCTTTTCTGTTTAGCTACCTTCTTAGATTTTCCTTTTCTTGCCACCTTTATATTCTTGCGCCTTCTTTTTTTAGTCTTCAAGCTTTTCTGTTTAGTTACCTTCCTTGGTTTCCCTTTTCTTGCAAACTTCTTAACATTCTTGCCCTTTCTCTTTTTAGACTTCAAGCTTTTCTGTTTAGTTACCTTCCTTGGTTTCCCCTTTCTTGCTAACTTCTTAAAATTCTTGCTCTTTCCTTTTTTAGACTTCAAGCTTTTCTGTTTAGCTACCTTCTTAGATTTTCCTTTTCTTGCAACCTTAGTTTTCTTGCGCTTTCCTTTTTTTGTCTTCAAGCTTTTTTGTTTAGATACCTTCCTTGATTTCCCCTTTCTTGCTAACTTCTTAACATTCTTGCCCTTTCCCTTTTTAGACTTCAACCTTTTCTGTTTAGCTACCTTCTTAGATTTTCCTTTTCTTGCCACCTTAATATTCTTGCGCCTTCTTTTTTTAGTCTTCAAGCTTTTCTGTTTAGTTACCTTCCTTGGTTTCCCTTTTCTTGCAAACTTCTTAACATTCTTGCCCTTTCTCTTTTTAGACTTCAAGCTTTTCTGTTTAGTTACCTTCCTTGGTTTCCCCTTTCTTGCTAACTTCTTAAAATTCTTGCTCTTTCCTTTTTTAGACTTCAAGCTTTTCTGTTTAGCTACCTTCTTAGATTTTCCTTTTCTTGCAACCTTAGTTTTCTTGCGCTTTCCTTTTTTTGTCTTCAAGCTTTTTTGTTTAGATACCTTCCTTGATTTCCCCTTTCTTGCTAACTTCTTAACATTCTTGCCCTTTCCCTTTTTAGACTTCAACCTTTTCTGTTTAGCTACCTTCTTAGATTTTCCTTTTCTTGCCACCTTAGTATTCTTGCGCTTTCCTTTTTTAGTCCTCAAGCCTTTCTGTTTAGTTACCTTCCTTGGTTTCCCTTTTTTTGTTAACTTTTTAACATTCTTGCTCTTTCCTTTTTTAGACTTCAACCTTTTCTGTTTAGCTACCATCTTAGATTTTCCTTTTCTTGCCACCTTAATATTCTTGCGCTTTCCTTTTTTAGTCTTCAAGCTTTTCTGTTTAGCTACCTTTTTAGATTTTCCTTTTCTTGCCACCTTAGTATTCTTGCGCTTTCCTTTTTTAGTCTTCAAGCTTTTTTGTTTAGATACCTTCCTTGATTTCCCTTTTCTTGCTATCTTCTTAACATTCTTGCCCTTTCCCTTTTTAGACTTCAACCTTTTCTGTTTAGCTACCGTCTTAGATTTTCCTGTTCTTGCCACCTTTATATTCTTGCGCTTTCCTGTTTTAGTCTTCAAGCTTTTCTGTTTAGTTACCTTCCTTGGTTTCCCCTTTCTTGCAAACTTCTTAACATTCTTGCTCTTTCCCATTTTAGACTTCAAGCTTTTCTGTTTAGCTACCTTCTTAGATTTTCCTTTTCTTGCCACCTTAATCTTCTTGCGCTTTCCTTTTTTAGTTTTCAAGCTTTTTTGTTTAGTTACCTTCCTTGATTTCCCCTTTCTTGCAAACTTCTTAACATTCTTGCTTTTTCCCTTTTTAGACTTCAACCTTTTCTGTTTAGCTACCTTCTTAGATTTTCCTTTTCTTGTTACCTTAATATTCTTGCGCTTTCCTTTTTTAGTCTCCAAGCTTTTCTGTTTAGTTACCTTCCTTGGTTTCCCCTCTCTTGCAAACTTCTTAACATTATTGCTCTTTCCTTTTTTAGACTTCAACCTTTTCTGTTTAGCTACCATCTTTGAGTTTCCTTTTCTTGCCACCTTGATATTCTTGCGCTTTCCTTTTTTAGTCTTCAAGCTTTTCTGTTGTAATACCTTCTTAGATTTGCCCTTTCTTGCTAACTTCTTAACATTCTTACTATTTATTGGTTTGGATTTCACATTTTTCTGTTTAGTCAGCATCTTAGATTTACCTTTTCTTGCTAACTTCTTAATCTTGGCACCTTTTACTGTTTTAGACTTCAAAATTGTCTGTTTAGTCCCCTTTTGTTTACCTTTTTTTGAGAACTTCTGGCTTTTCTTACTCTTTCCTTCTTTAGACTGTAAACTTTTCTGTTTAGTCACATTCTTTGGTTTGCCTTCTTTTGATGGCTTTGTAACTTTTTTTCTCTTTCCTTTTTTGGACTTTACCAATTTCTGCTTGGTTACCTTTTTCAGTTTACCTTTTCTTGAAAGTTTCTTAATGTTTTTACTCTTTCCTATTTTGGACTTCACCATTCTTTGTTTAATCAACTTCTTAGGGTTTCTTTTTCTTGCTAGTTTTTTAGCAAAGTCATTAAATGTTCCTTTCTGCTTGATTACTTTGTCTGTTTTCCCTGTAGCTTTAGTATTTGCAACAAATATGGACTTGAGTAGACGTTGCTCCTTTTCTAGGGTTTTCAGCTGTAATATCATATTCTTTATTTGTCTATTTATTTTCCTAAATCGCTTTTCAGCATTATTCATTTTTGCCTTTGTGTTATATTTTCGGTTCATTTTCTGCTTTTTTCTGAATTGTTTCATCTTCCTTGAAACAGCTTTTTGCTTTCTTTTCATCATTTGTTTCTTTTTCCTATACTTCTTCATTGAATGTTTCTCTATTTTGTCTTTGATCAGTCCCTGTTTTTCTTTTAATTTGTTATTGATGATTTTCTGATTTTCAATAAAACTTTTCAGTTTGTTTGCTACTTTCTTTATTTTTCTGTTTGTTTTTTGTTTAATCACTTCTGGCCTTTGACTGTTGTTATCAAATTTACCCCTTACATTTTTCTTCTGACGCTTTTGCTCCTGCCTGAGTTGCCTTAGCTGCTTTGATATTTTCTTAATTTTTCTTTTATTTCTTTCAATTCTTTTCTTCAAAAATTTAATTGTTCTTGTCTTTATCATGTTTGATTTTAGTTTTCTTTGAAGCCTTTTGTATTTTGCATTTCTTTGCCTTAGTAGTTTGGTCAAATTTTGATTAATTTTGCTTCCTTTCTTAGCTTTATTCATTAAATTATGTATATAATGCTTTGCATTTTTATTCTTCCTCTTTCTTTGCTCCTTATCAAGTTGTTTTATTTTCTCAGTCAGACTTTTAAGAGTTTTGTATCTTCTTACTTTATCTTTCAACTGTAATCTACTAGATGAGTTTTTAAATTCCCTTTTCATTGTACTGTTTTGTTGGTTGGTTAGTTTTCCAGACATCTTAGGATCTTCTTTTCGTTTGTGGAGCATTTTAAATTCATTTTGCAGTTCTTTAACTTTTTGTCTTTGATTGTTACTTTCCCTCTTGGTTAGTCTGGATATTTTAACCCTTTTCTGATTTCTCTTATGACCATTTTTCTTATTTTTCTTAAGCACACTTTTAAGATCCCTCTCAACTTTTAGCTGCCTTTTACGTAATTGTCTGATGAAAACAACCATTTTTCTAATCAGCTTTCTCACTTTAGGTTTATTTTTAGATTTATTCCATTTGCCAGATTTTCTAAACTGTTTCAGTTTTAATGCAAAAAGCTTTTGTTTTCTATTCAACTTGTTGATTTTCTTTTTCAGTTTTCTTACTTCTCTATTTCTCTGTCTTGTTAGTCTCAATTTTCTCTTACTTGACATTTTGTTTGATTTGGACTTCTTTGGATCTATTATAACTAAACTGGCTCTACTGGTGACATGGTTTGAAGTACTCTGTAAATGATTGTTCATGTTCTTCTTTACTTTAACTTTTTTAGATTTCTTCTTTTTACCGTTCCTGTTAGAAACTACTGGTGCTTTCTTCTGTTCCTGTTTCATATGATTCTTGCCTTTCTGTAAATAGAGAATAATAGTAGAGTGTCTTTTCATATCAAGTTTACCAGGCGAGGCTTTGAGAACGCTTGTTGACATCGCGAGGCTTGCCGAGCGATTCAACAAGCATTCTCAAAGCCGAGCCTGGTAAACTTGATATCAAAAGACTCAAACCTGGTATTCTACTTATCAGTTTACCCATTGATTCACTCTTCAACTAGCAATTATGACGCAATTTTCGATTTTTTTGTTGATTCAGCGTCGTCATTCAAAAAGTGGACTGTCATCATGACCTGATAAAGGCACATGCCGTGAGATAGACAACGTTTATCAGGCAGCGTGCAACAATGCAGTTAAAATGAGAGGTAACTGATAAATAGATATAACTTTTTTTTGCTTGCAACAACTTTGTTGTCTGCTGATAACATTTGCAACAGTTTGACCCATATCAGGACAGACCTTCTGTCGGTCCTGATCTGGATCTGAACCGGTTGACACTCTGATAGTGTTTCTGAAAGATGTTTTGGAAGTTAATTTGAAAAGTCAGCAGAAACAAAAACAAGAGGGCCAAGTGGCCCTAAAGCGCTCACCTGAGTTTTGTTTAAAACTTACGTATAGGTATCTGTAAAAAGTTGACCACGTCCCTGGGGACCCTGGCGCGGGGCCATTTTGGCTCAAGTGGCATAATTTGAACAAACTTGGTAGAGGTCCACTAGGTGATTCTATAAACCAAATATTAAAGCCGTAAGCCTTATGGTTTCAGACAAGAAGATATTTAGATGTTTTTCCATATATAAGCCAATGTGAAATATGTGACCCCCAGGGCAGGGCCATTTTTGGCCCCAGGGGCATAATCCACAGGGTGATGCTAAATACCAAATATCATGGCTCTAGGCCTAATGGTTTCAGACAAGAAGATTTTTTCATGTTTCTCCCTATTTAAGCCTATGTAAAGCATGTGACTCCCGGGGTGGGGCCATTTTTGGCCCCAGGGGTATAATTTGAACAAACTTGGTAGAGGTTTACTAGATGATGCTTCATACCACATATCAAGGCTCTAGGCCTTGTGGTTTCAGACAAGAAGATTTTTTCATGTTTCTCCCTATATTAGTCTATGTAAAGCATGTGACCCCTGGGGCGGGTCATTTTTGGCCCCAGGAGCATAATTTAAAAAAAACTTGTTAGAGGTCCACAAGTTGATGCTACATACCAAATTCAAAGCTCTAGGCCTAATGGTTTCAGACAAGAAGATTTTTTATGTTTCTCCCTATATAAGCCTATGTAAAGCATGTGATCCCTGGGGCGTGGCCTTTTTTGGCCCCATGGGTCTAATTTGAACAAACTAAGTAGAGGTCCCCCAGATGATGCTTCATACCAAATATCAAGGCTCTAGGCCTTGTGGTTTCAGACAAGAAGATTTTTTCATGATTCTCCCTATAAGAGCCTATGTAAAACCTGTGACCCCGAGGCGGGGCCATTTTTGGTCCCAGGGCTATGATTTGAACAAACTTGGTAGAGGTTACTAGATGATACTACATACCAATAATCAAGGCTATAGGCCTTGTGGTTTCAGACAAGAAGATTTTTTCATGTTGCTCCCTATATAACCCTTTGTAAAACATGAAGCCCCCGAGGCCGGGCCATTTTTAGCCCAGGGGCTATAATTTGAACAAACTTGGTTCAGGTCCACTAGATGATACTACATTCCAAATATAAAGGCTCTAGGCCTTGTGGTTTCAGACAAGAAGATTTTTTCATGTTGCTCCCTATATTAGCCTATGTAAAACATGTGACTGCCTGGGCGGGGCCATTTTTAGCCCCAGGGCTATAATTTGAACAAACTTGGTAGAGGTCTACTAGATGATACTACATACCAAATATCAAGACTCTAGGCCTTGTGGTTTCAGACAAGAAAATTTTTTCATGTTGCTCCCTTTATAAGCATATGTAAAACATGTGACCCCCGGGGCCGGACCATTTTTGGCCCTAGGGCTATAATTTGAACAAACTTGGTAGAGCTCTTCTAGGTGATGCTTCATACCAAATATCAAAACTCTAGGCCTTGTGGTTTCAGAGAAGAAGATTTTTAAAGTTTTCATCTTGAAAATCTATTTTTAGCCTGTGTGACTTAGATATGCAATGGACCAGAACCATTTGAACAATTTTAAATGAGGGTCATATAAGGATCATTCCTACCAAGTTTGGTCAAAGTAAGTAAGGGTGCAAAGATCAGGAATTGATACAATCAAGTACCACACCTGACCCAGGTCCAGCCAGCCAGCCAGTAGTTTAGGAGATGTCGTTTGAAGCAATTGTTGACAACAGACGACACATGACGGAAGATGGGATATCCAATGATCACAATAGCTCACCCTGAGCCAATGGCTCAGGTGAGCTAAAAAAGATGAAAAATTACCCAGCATTCCAAGATTTAAAAGATAATATGGGCCAGCTCATGTGATACATAGGCCAAAGTCTCCATCTACATCCATATTTTGTTTGTACGAGCAGGGAAGGCTCTGACGAGGCTGTTCATTGGCACACTTAGGGAACTTATCTTTTTGGCTATTTTGTTAGCCTTTATAAACGGAACTTCCAGTTCCGTTTATAAAGGCTGAAAAAATAGCCTAAAAACTGTAAGTTTTTCTTTTATCGTGTAAAACAGCAAAAATAGGAGAATGCAGTGCTCTGCTCTGGTCCTTCAATTTCTAATCCAATCTGGTGCGTGCTGCAAATTGTGTACGGTTTTATCTGAATCCTCTTTGCTCTTCATTTACCTTACAAAAAGGATTCAGACAAAACTGTACACAATTTTGAACTCGTATCAGCTTAGATAAGAAGTTAAAAGACCAGAGCAGAGCACTACATTCTCCTTTTTTTGCCATTTTACACCATAAAAGCACCGAATGGAAAACTTACGGGCTTTAGGTGATTTTTTTCAGCCTCCATAAACAGAACCGTAAAGAGCCTCCTCAAGATTTCCTCAACAGAGCCGTAGGCTCTGTCTATGATGTTTCCTATCTGTTATTGGTGCAGGCTCGCCTGAGACTTCATTGCTCGACAAATGCAGAAGGAACTAAACCTAAATCTCATGTGCTTAAACAAGATGTGTATGTGAAACACTATGCTCCAAGTACAGATATAATTTGTCAGCAATAAAGTTTGTTAAATGCAATTTGCATACAAACAAAATAATGCCGGAAATTTCAATACACTGGGCAAAGAATTTGACTTTTAACCTGGCCATCATGACAGCCATATATTGGTTGTCATACAAAATGGAAAATGGTCAATACAAACTTGCAGCTTTTTCAAGCTATTCAGGAGACAAAATTTTTCCTTACCTGAAGGAACCAATTAAATTAAAATTTAGGCAATAAAAGGGCAATAACTTCTCTATATCTGAAACCATTGTGACAAACTTTGATGAGCATCACCATACCATTCCCAGATATATTATAACTAAGTTTCATGGAATTCCATCCAATATGGCTCTGAATGGACAAGTTCATTGATACCAAGCCAACTGATGACTTCCTAATGAAATTTCACGTGCATCATCAATTATGATACTATAAAATCAGTTTAAGTTACATGAAATTCCATCTATTATTGCTTACAAAGTTATGGTTTGGGATGGAACAATTCATTGACATGTAGGCAATCGAAGGGCAATAACTCTTCTATTACTAAAACATCTTGATGAAACTTCATGTGCATAACCACCTCATAGATATATATGAAATCAGTATAATATTTTTGAAATATCATCCATTGGTTACTAAGTTATGGCTCTGAATGGACAAATTCATTGATATTAAGGCAATCAAAGCCCAATAACTCCTCTAAAACTGATGACGTCCTCACAAAACTTCACATGCATTATCACATAATAGTCATATATATTCCGTATGAGTTTCATGAAATTCCATCTATTGCTTACAAAGTTATGAATGCGGACAAAACAATTCATTGAAATTTAGGGAAAGGACAATAACTTCTCCATAACAGGTGACACCCTGATGAAACTTCACATGCATCATCACATCATGGTCATATAAACTGAGCTTACTAAGTTATGGCTGATGACAGAACACTTCATTGAAATTTAGGCAAATGGCAATAACTCCACTATAACTGTAAACACCCTAACAAAATGTCATGTGCATAACCCCGCTATGGTCATTATCCCCACGCTTTTTTGAAAAAGCGATGGGGATATTGCAATCGCCTCCATCTGTCCATCATGCTATCTTCTCCTAAACCAATGGACGAAATCCATCCAACCAAATTTGGTATGTGTGTGTGTTGCTCACATGAATGGGGTGTGCAACTGCACATTTTTTGGGCCCCGCCCCCTGGGGAGGGGTCAAATATTATTAAATATCATTAAATTTCAACTACAAAGTCAATTTCAAAGATTTTTAAACCAAACTTTGTGTGTCTACTCACAAATGAAAGATTTTAAACATATCAGACAGGATTTTGGTCATGCCCCAGGGGTGGGACTTGGGGGTACTGTGGGCGGTTGGGGGGGTCAAAAAAAATTGTTCCAAAGTTCAACCAGAGTTGGTGTGTGAGTTACTTACATGAATGGCACATGCAACCACACAATTTTTGGGGTCCCTGTCCCCCTGGGGCCTTGGGGAGGGGCCAAAAGGTCAAATATCATTTAATCTCAATTACTAAGTCAATTTCAAAGATTTTTAAAGCAAACTTTGTGTGTCTTCTCACAAATGAAAGATATAAAACATATCAGACGGGATTTTCATTCGACCGCCTGGGTCATGCCCCAGGGGTGGAACTTGGGGGTACTTTGGGGGAGGGGGGGGGGTCAAAAAAGTTTGTTTCTGAAATTCAATCAGAGTTGGTGTGTGAGTTACTTACATGAATGGCACATGAAACAGCACAATTTTTTGGGTCCCCCGCCCCCTGGGGGCTATGGGAGGGGCCAAAGGTCAAATATCATTTAATCTCAATTTCTAAGTCAATTTCAAATATTTTTAAACCAAAGGTTGTGTGTCTTCTAACAAATGAAAGATATAAAACATATCAGACAGGATTTTCATTGGGTCCCCTGGGTCATGCCAAAGGGTTTGGGACTGGGGGTGCTGGAGGGTCAAAAATTAAAATTTCGGATGAACAGTAGCCCAGGATACACTGAAAAATTTTATCCTACAATCAAACTGGTAACCTTGGGATGGGGTCAAAGGGCCAATTACCATAAGATTTCTTCGAGAGAGTGGGGATTTGCGATGGCGCGCCATCGATTGTGTTCTAGTATATATTAAGTTTAAGATTCATTTCATTCCCTTCATTACTAGATAAGAGTGTCTAATTAAGAATTGTTATTGGTATTTCTCAATCAAAACATGCTGTGGTACTCATAAGAAAAAAAAATTGTTTCTGAAATTCAACCAGAGTTGATGTGTGAGTTACTTACATGAATGGCACATGAAAAAGCACAATTTTTTGGGTCCCCCGCCCCCTGGGGCCTATGGGAGGGGCCAAAGGTCAAATATCATTTAATTTCAATTTCTAAGTATATATAAAACATATAAGACGGGATTTTCATTGGGTCCGCTGGGTCATGCCTAAGGGTTTGGGACTGGGGGGTGCTGGGGGTCAAAAATTTAAATTTCGGAACATGGTCATGTGGCATATCAAATTAAAGGGAGTGAACAGTAGCCCAGGATACACTGAAAAATTTTACCCTACAATCAAACTGGTGACCTTGGGATGGGGTCAAAGGGCTAATTACCATTAGATTTCTTCGAGAGAGTGGGGAGCGCCATCGAATGTGTTCTAGTACATATTAAGTTCAAGTTTCATAAAATTCCCTTCATTACTAGATAAGAGCGTCTAATTAAGAATTGTTTTAGGTATTTCTCAATCAAAACATGCTGTGTTACATAAGAGCCGTCTCACTGGGGCGAGACTTTTGAGCACCAAAAACATGTGTTTAGAATAATGGATATGAAAATATTCACAATTTTTGGCTCAAAAATTTCCCTTATATGGACTTATGATGGAGCTTTAGTAAAATGATACTTTATCATACATTTCAGTCATAAAACAAAAAGGGTTTGTGAAACACAAATGCCCACTTGCAATTCACCATTGTTAAATTTTGAAAATACATCAAAAGTAGGTTAAGGTCATATATTTTGTACACGTATATTTGAAAACTCTTCCCACAAGGTATGCACATGAAATATCAAAGCTCTAGGCCCAATTTTTCAAAGGTTTATGCCAACATAATTTTTTGCACACAAACATGATGAGGGCATAAAAAGGCCCTAACCCTTTGTGTACTGGAAACCCCTGAACAGGGGTACCTTGGATTACAATGAAGAGCCCGATGAAATAACCTAAAATGTGGCATTACATCAGGGTCTCCACTTAACTTTCTACTTGAACTTACATTTCCATATACTCCTGTGATGTGTATGAATCTTGTCATGCAGTGTAACTGTGTTGCAATGAAGGACTTGTCTAAAGGCAGGCTTCATACAAAGTTTTTGTAAAATTCAAGGACTTTTCAAGGACCTCTAAAAGACTCATCTATGATTTTCAATCACTACAAGTAACTTACCCTTTAAATTTCTACTTTAGAAATGGGGAGAATTAATATTAGAAAATAAGTATACAATTGTTGTGCCTTTACTTGTTGCAACATTTGCTACACCAAAAACGGCACAATTCTTCTATACTTATTTAGGTTTCCAGTAACAGTAAAAATATAAAATAGTAAAATCCAAGGACTTTACAAGGTTGTAGAGTGATTTTCCAGTATTTTTCAAGGCAAATTTAATTATCAAGTTCTTTTCAAGGAAACCCTCATGTTCATAAACTTTCCAAGCCTGTGAGAACCCTGAAAGACCCATCAAAACTCCTTAACCCTTAAAGCGCCAAGAAAAAATTCATCTGAAAATGTCGTCTGCTGAAGTCGTCTGCTGCAAATAATTGCCTAACATTACTGATGATTTAAATATAGAAGCAAACAGCATGGACCCAGAACAGACTGCTCCTATAGGAGCAGTCTGATCTGGGTCCACACTGTTTGCCATAGAGGCTTCTTAAACATTTCAGCAGACGAGAAAAGCAGACGACCTTTGTTGTGATTAGCACATTAAGGGTTAATTATCATTTTCAACGTCTTCAGAAACTCATATTTACCTTTTTTCTCAGTTTTGTCTGCTTGGCTATTTGTTGTAAAAGGTTGAGCATCTTCTTGAGGTATTTCTGTACCTTTGCTTGGTTCTTCTTTAAGTTTGCCCGACTGGAACCCTTCACTCTTCCCTTCAACTGTTTCTTCTTTAAATCCTATATATATGGTAAATGTTCTCATAGGTTCAGATATGGAAAATTTATGAGCATAAAATTGTAATTATTTTCTGACCCATCAATTAAAACATGTGTTTTGGGTGCTCGAAAGAACTGTCTCATTGAGACGGTTCTTTTGAGTACCCACAACATATGTTTTGGATGAGAAATAAAGAAAATAGTTTTCCAATACGCAATCTTATCTTGAGCCCTGGTTCTAAAATTTTGAACACGTTTCTCTTTCTCCTCTCAAATAAAATGTTGGTTAGGCCAAAATAAATGTGTGTTTAATATTGCATGGACAAATGTAATAGGGTAGGTACATCGTTGTTTTTTTTAAATATATAATCAGGATTTTTTTCTTCCCATTTTGGGAACATGACCTGACCCCCCGGAATTGGGAATTGTTTTAATCGTTTTATACAAAAGTAGGAAAAATTCACACCATATATTTTTATCATATTAAGCAAAAACTGGGAGCGCAGTGGCTCAGTGGTAGAGTACTTGACTCGAGACCGAAGGGCCGCAGGTTCGAGCCTCACCAGCGTCACTGCGTAGTGTCCTTGAGCAAGACACATTTATCCTAGCTTAGTACTGGTTCAATCCAGGAAGAACCGTCCCTATATAACCGAAAGATTGTTGATGGGACGTAAAGAAACAAATCAAATTAAGCAAAAACTCAAGTATTTATACCCAGCTAACAATAACGTTAATGTAACGTTTGCAAAAGGTCCCAAAATGGTTAGGTCGGACCTAACGTTTTGATAACGTTTCGAAGACGTAACTCTGATTATTATTTTTCTTATACTATTTAGACAAAATCGCGTGTTCCTTTAAATCGTGCTAAAATACACAAAAAAAACGTTTGTAGTAATTTAATAATCAAAGTATCTGATAAAATAGCTTTTAAGCAACGTTTAAAAGACTGTTTAATCTGTTTATATAAATGTTTCTCGAATGTTCAAGTGCAATGTTTTAATAACATTATTATCACGTCAGTAATGTTTACTTGCTCCAAATGATTTTGTAGCCTGCATCAGATTAAACAATGATTAGAACAATGTTCTGATATATAAAACAAAGTCTAAAATCATTTAGAAACGAGTTTATTTGTGCGGAAGGGGCCATTAATAGTGTTTTATCAAGAAAACAAAAAAAAACCAACGTCATATTAACGTCCAAAAGACGTTCTTGACTAACCATATCTGAGTTTCGCATTTTTTCAAATGTGTTTTTATGTAACAAAACCTTATTCATTATTCGTATTCTTATTTAATTTGCTATTGTGATAATACGTTTTGCACACACACTCCACTGTATCCATCTATATCATATGTTTTGTATCTGAATCCACCAGTTGCTCTTTCCCACCAATTTAAACACGTGGTTTTGAGAACAAAGACTGACACAGTCTTGATAATTTTGAGGAGTGTTTTCCTTTACATGACGAAATTGGACTTGCTTGAAAGTTGTTAATGTACCGCTAACATGTTGGATATATTTTGTTTTAAATGTTTGCTTAATAAGCAGACTCTGCAGGTTCTACCTGCGTATTTAAATATAAAACATCCTCAGAATGTCTTGGAAAATGTTCCAATAATGTTTTCAAAAGACAAAACCATAACGTTATAAGAACATTAAATAACGTTTCTATAACGTCTTTATAAAATGTTATTAGGCCATACAAAAAACTTGCCATTTTGACGTCATTCAGACATCTCATAAAAACGTTATGTTACGTTATCTATATCGTTTTTAAAACATTTTCAAACGTTTTTGTGTTAGCAAGGTAGTTTACTAATAAGCAAATTTCTTAAAAACACTTTGAATATAAAAATACAATTTGCTGTGGCACAGTGCAGTTAAGGTCACAAATGGTATGGTGATATTTTTTTTTTGTTCCTTGAGGTGGGAATTTCCTCCATGCAATTGGGAAAAATACATACTTTTTGCCATTGGGAACATGACCAAATATTGTTGCCAAATTGGGCCAAAAACACCCTGATAATTGTTTTTATATGTTATGAATGGGAATGTGACGAACAATATTCCTGAAAAAGGAGTCCTAAATAGCAAAAAATAGGGACAGCCGAACAATAGTAAACACATACTTTTTTTGGCCTAATATCAAGGCTGGAATTCACAAAAAGCTCATCAGAAAAGCAAACAGGGAAGACCCTGATCAGATTGCTTCTACAGAAGCAGTCTGATCTGGGTCTGCATTGTTTGTCTAGGCCTTTTGGCAGGCACCTAGTGTTCGAAATTTTTGAATATTTACTATACACATATCTATATAGCTACTTCATGAAAAAAGAAACATATATTAGGCCAAATAAAAAATAACTTGTTTCTCAGGCCCTCCCTCTTCTGTTTCAAATGCCCCTCATCTGTCTTTTTTTCAGACTTAAATACAAAAAAGTGGCCTCATTTATTTAATTCATATGTCAAAATCAAAATACAATGTATCAACATTTTTTACTTAAGATGAACAAAGAAAAGGTGGCTCATTATTTTTGATGAGATAAAAAATAAAAAAAGTGGCCTCATCTGTTTTTTGGGGAAATAAAAAAAAATTAAAAACCTGCCTGCCTCACCTGTTTTTCGAAAAAGTGGCCTGAGAAACACTTGCTTTATTTTTTTTAGCCTTAGGTGTATGAGGATAGCAAAGATGCAGATAGTCTGTGCATCCATGCACTGTAGTCCAATCAGCACCAATATTAGAGTGACCGGCTAACATTTACTCCCTACATGTTTGTGTAATTATTCATGATTTTTTGTTGTCTGCTGGTTTATTTCAAGACTTCAAAAACTTCCTTCAGGAAAAACATCATAATGCCAAACAGTTTGGACAAAATGTTGGGCCTATCTACTATCTAGGTCCTAACCGTTTGCAATAGTTGTGAGCAATTGACACTGACAGGCAAAGTGTTTATGGAGATGTTTTCTGTCAACCTTTAACACTCCCAAAGAACCATAACTTCATTGAATCACCAAAGTATAGATCAATGTCATATGCCTGGACTGGCTCGTCCTTAAAACAATTTTTCTTCAATGTGTCATATCAAATAATTGTAGCTAGTCTAACTCTGATTGCTCTGTTCTTAAAACAGAGCCATCAGAGTTAGACTAGCTACAAGTATTTGATATGACACTTTGATGAAAAATTGTTTTAAGGACTGGAGCCAGTCTAGCATATGCCCTCAAAAAGCAGAATTTGCGCTTCCGTCTAAAACTAGAATGGAGATTCATTGGCAGGTCTAAAAATCAAAATCACAATGTTTAGAAGTTCATCAAAATCAGGGAATTAACCCTGTCATGCTGAACATTTTTATGTACAACACTTCGCCCCATTTTTATCCTGTTAACCTGCAGCATTCCAGTTTACAAGCAGAATAAGAAACAGTGTAAATCCTGATCAGATGGCTTCATCAGAAGCCAGCTGATCTTAATCTACAGTTTTCAAAAACAGATAAAATCTAGGTTCAGCAGGACAAGGGTTAATATAAAGGGGGTAAAGAAACTTCAAATCTCTGTAGCTTAGGAGACTGGTTTGAATCTCGCCTTGACGGAAGCCCTGAAGACAGGTTTTCTCACGACGAGGTCCATATTTATTTTGTTATGTGCACTGAATGTCAGGCTTTAATTAAAGCACATAAATACAGTTGTGAATTATTCAGGATCTTAGCCAAGTACCAAAAAAATTTGGGCAGATTGAATAGGAGACTGTTCAAGGTCCATTACTCAGTAGGCAAAGAGTTAAAAAGATAGGAGATTGTTCGAAGTCCATTACCCAGTAGGCAAAGAGTTAAAAAGATAGGAGACAGTTTGAAGTTCATTACCCAGTAGGCAAAGAGTTAAAAAGATAGGAGACTGTTCGAAATCCATTACCTGGTAAGCAAAGATTTAAAAAGATAGGAGACTGTTCAAAGTCCATTACCCAGTAGGCAAAGATTTAAAAAGATAGGAGACTGTTCGAAGTCCATTACCCAGTAGGCAAAGAGTTAAAAAGATAGGTACTTACCATCAGTCTAGTTAGTCTATTCAGTTTACTACGGAGAAGAGAGAAATGTCTCTTCAATTTCGTCAGTCGTGATGTAGCTTTCTTGGCTTTATGTTCTTGTTTAGACAATTTCTTCACCAAGCCTACAAAACTCTTCCGAACAACCCTCAATTTCTTCATTAACTGTTTCTCCTTCTGGTGTGTCTTCACCAAGTACTTGATGATACTGGTCTTCAATATCTTCAGTTTATTCTTCGTTGGAGCGTCAGCCTTGTTTAAAGAGCACAAGCAACTACTTGTAAAATGAGCTGTGACATGTGATTTCCAACAATGAGGCATTTTAACAAGTGTAGACTCAGACTAGCCTGTGTAGCCTCCTTTTAAGCTTAGAAACTCCAAATGATGTTCTGTCAGTAGCTTAATAGCCATAGAATATTTAAGCGACTCGCAAAGGCTCTGATCAGTCTGCGCGTATTCGCAGGCTGGTCTGAGCCTTTGCTGGTCCCACATACAACATTAATGGAAATCTCAAAATGTCTTGCTTATTTTTTTCCTGAACGTATTGACTACAGCAAACATTATTAGCACAGCTTAAATTACAAGTGCAATGAAAGTTTAACATATGGTGTCCCTGTTGATCTAGACAAAGACATACAACAACTGACAAGCAAAAACTGCTTTGTAAAAATTATACAGATACATGTAAAAATAATAATAATAATAATAATAATAATGATAATAATAATAATAATAATAATAATAATAATAATAATAATAATAATAATAATATTAATATATATTTGGTAAATGAAACATGTACATATAAAAATAATAATAAGATGAGAAAATTGTCTTGCTGAATTAATCCTGAAATGGATTGAAATTTTGATTGATTGAACCCAGTTTCGACTATCAAATGATTTTGAAACCTCTATACAAATTATGTTCGGGCTCTGATATCTCACCTTTTTTGCTTCAAGTCTTTTTAGTTCTCTCAAAAGTTTCTTACTTCTTCTCCTCATGACTGAGAGACGTTGTGTAAACCCTTTCACTGCTTGCTGAACATTTTTCAACTGTCTGCCCATCCTTTTAACCTTCTTCTTCGTCAAGGTAGATTTCTGGTCTGTCTTTTTCAACCCTTTCAAGTCTTTTCTCAGTATATTCAAACCAAGTTTTACTTTCCCGGTACTGCCAGCCTAAAAAGAAAACAAATAATAATTTAAACAGGACGAATGCGGTGAATTGTTGACAAGTTGGGCCTAGCTAGAAAAGGTTTCAATTTAACCTGTGCCTGACAAAACCAACAATCTGACTTGCACCATGCCTTGGCAGAGCAGTCTGGACATCTGCACAGCAGGGGACAAAAATTCCACTCGTCCGCTCATAATTACGAGTGAAATCTAGAAAGGACAAGTAATTCGTCCAAAAGCGCTCGTCCTACAGGACCGCAAGGTATCACTATCAGTGCACTCAAGTTTTTGAGTTAAAGTCGGCACTGTCTTTATCCTAATCTGTCGATTTTCCTTTTACCTGAACCAGTTCATTTCTGTTGTGTTCAATCAGCTCAAACTTAGTTGATTTTTGCCTGTTTGCGTTTTGGTAAACTGATGAAACATTGCACCAAGTATATGACCGGTGCACAAATTCTATTCATTGAAGAATCCAATCAAACTGGCGGCATCAAAATGACGGGATACTGAAAACAATGGCCACTCATTGACAGTATATCAGCTATTTTGGGCGAATTTAACTGACCACTGGCCGCGTTGGACAGGTGCAAGGGGGGACTCAGAAATGGCCTTAACGTAGGGTCACCCTTAATAGAGGTGGTTGCAACAGCAGGTTTGACTGTATTTCTTATCTAGAGCTCTGGTGGCAGTTTTGTTTGTCGAAGCAGAGCCATTTGTGCAGTTTGGTAGAGTGCATCATGAGGAACATTTTGAAATTATTTTGAATTCGGACCAATGGTTCAGGATATGTCATTTACAGAAATTTTCTATCTAGAGATCTGACAGCCCCTTTATTCAGTAAAGCATAACCATTTGTGCAATTTTGGGTAGCGGGCATCATGAGAAACATATCTGTGAAAGTATTTTGAATTTGGACCAGTGGTTCAAGAGGAGGTATATTGTGTAAAATGTTTTTTATCTAGAGCTCTGGTACCTCTCATGTTCAGTGAGCCAGAACAATTTATGGAATTTTGATAGAGGGCATTATGAGGGACATTCATGTGAAATTATCTTAAATTTGGAAGAGTGGTTAAGAAGATGCCTTTCAAAGATATTTTATCTAGTGCCCTGGTGCCCCTTTGTTCAGTGGAGCAGAACCATTTGTGCAATTTTGGTAGAGGGCATCATGAAAATTTCTTTGAAATTATTTTGAATTTGGACCAGTGGTTCAGGAGATGCCATTTAAAAGAGTTCTTATCTAGCTCTGGCAGCTCTCAATGACCGGAACAATTTAAGCAATTTTGGTAGAGGGCATTATGGGGAACAATCTTGTAAAATTGTTTTAAATTTGGACCAGTGGTTAAGGAGGCAATGCTGTTTAAAGAAACAAGTTTACAGACGATGGACGCACAGCAGACTAAGACAGATCACAATATCTCACCTTGAACCTTTGGCTCAGGTTAGCTAAAAAGCAGGAAGAGGTCTTGAAAAAAGAGTATCCTAAGTAGGAAACAGTAGATTTCTCAAGCACAGAGAATTGGCATGAACTTTATTTACTTAAAACCACCATGGTACTAAGTGGGGCATGAAGACTAGCTCATGTTACATTAGACTGGCTCCAGTCCTTAAAACAATTTTTCATCAATGTGTCATATCATATACTTGTAGCTAGTCTAACTCTGATGGCTCTGTTTGAACAGAGCCATCAGATTTAGACTGGCTACAAGTATATGATATGACAGTGACACATTGATGAAAAATTGTTTTAAGGACTGGAGCCAGTCTAATATTACATAGAAATCAAAACTGGTTTTGAAAAATTGAGTAGATTTACATGGTGAGAAGGTTCAGAGTCTGAATACCTTAGATACTGACAACTGCTTCACATTAGTTCCAAGTTTGTCTAGTGACTCCTTTATCCGCTGGAGATCTTCTTGCCATTTCACCTTAACCTTGGAATGTTTGGAGGTCAAGGTCACCAGATTATCTACTGCCTCACTCAACTTGTTGAGTTTAGTCTGGACACCCTGTTGTTTTCTGTTGGCATTTGACAGAGCTGAAACAAGCTGCAACAATCTCTTCTGAATGTTCTTTTCTTTAGTCTAAAATATAAGGGATTTCATTCATCATATCCAGAAGAACACCATGTACTGTGACAACAAGAATTGGGCTGCAAGTAGTGCTTTCAGTATACCCCAGCAACATAATGTTCATCCTTAAATTCACTCAAAGCATTAATTGAGCAAAATATTTAAAAAAAAAAAAACACCAAAAGAAAAAAGTGAATAAGCAATGCTTAGTAGATACCCCCCCTGCACAGTAAGGGTCAGTGAAAAAACTTAGTTTTGGTAAGTGATAGGTCAAATCAGCAGACCTTAGTTTTGAAAATAAGATTTCAGTAGAATCTGTGCAAATGATCTTTAAGCTTGCAATCGGGAACATTTGTTAAGATCAAATACACAAAAATATTCACACCTGAAAATTCTATAAATCAATGCTTATATCAGAAAATTGTCTAAGTTTCATAGGTGTCAATTTGTCAAACATTATTTTTTTTGGAAACAACTCCTCAATTCATATGTTCAATGTGTCTACATTGTGAAGACAAAGTATCAAATGTTCTACCAAAAGCTGTTATAGGTGTTGATCGGCCCACGAAGACACTATCTATGCATATACATACAATTATGTTGTTTTTTCTTGAATGTGGTGGGATTTATGTACATACATTTAATATCTTTGAGCACATCTGAAAGATTCAATTCTGTATTTCTTATGGCAGAAGACACTAGTAGACAAAAATTAACAAAATGTAATTGTCACAACTATAAGCTTTATAAAGAAAAATCCTTCCTTTTAAATCTAGAGATGCAGAGCAAAAATCTCCAGCCATGCTCCAGTTCCAGTGTGGGCTTTTAAAGCAGGGCCATGCTTTTGTACAATAACTGATAAGTATCAAAATATCATATGCTGGCATTCTGCAGCATATGATATGGGCCTCGACGCGACAAAACCTGTCTTCGGGTTTTCCGACAAAGTGAGATTCAAACCAGCTGCTCAGTTACAGAGACTAGCTAGAAAATTGAAATTTCGCTCGTAGCAAGTCTAGATATGATACTTTCCAAAAAGGGAATAACAAAGGCCTTGATCAGACTGCACTGATGCAGGCTGGTCTGCGCCTGTGTTGTTTGTAAACCTCCGAAGACAGGTTTTCTCGCGAGGAGGCCCATATAGTCTTGAACTGTTTGTCTTAGACAGGATTCCCACAGAAATTCAAAAACACAATTCCATGATATTTCCATGATTTTCCCTGACAAACAATGTAATTTCCATGACTATTTTATGCATGGCCTCCAACCTCCCCTTTTAGCGGCATCTTCACCCCACTGAGTATAAATATGGAATTACTATGGAACAGTAATGTATTTAAATAAGCATGCTTGTAGACAATGCATGCATTTTGAAATAATTAAAATTTGAAACAACCAGGAGCCAGAAAACTAGCTGTCAGACACACAAATTTTGTATGTCTGAAAGTTAGTTTTCTGGCTACTGTTGGTTTGGTCCAAATGTTTCACAAAATTCAATGATTTTTCCATGATTATTGAGGTTTTTTCAAATTCCATGATTTTTCCATGCATGGAACTTTTTTCCTGATTTTCCAGGTTTTCCATGATTTCCAAAGCTTGTGGGAGCCCTGTGTCTATATGTCTCATAAATAGAACACTAGGTTTATATTGGTAAGGATCATTGACGGTTTGGGCCTTATACGCCTATTTTTCTGATTCCCAGAACGCTGCTTTTGGGCTTCTAGTGTGGTGCACGTAGTATCAGTGTAATAGGTGAATCTAGTGGCAAGAGCCAGCTAGCAAAATATTTGCACAATTCCTACGCATTCGAGAGTTATGGCGGGTAGAAAGGGGAGGGGTCTGAAATTTCATGAAAATAAAAAGTGCTTTAAAAAGTGATTTCTGCACGTTTTCTTGATTTAATTGGTAGGCATGGTTATATCTATTAAACATACCATACGCAGAGTATTACAGAATCACGATGATTGATGAAATTGGTTTAAAAACAAAATATGTTTTGTAATAAAATGATTTTGGGGATATAATTTAGAAGTTACCTGTACATTTTTGACTACATGTACCGTAGATAATGCAAAGCTGAAAGCTCAACAAAAGAAATAAATATTTTTGAAGGAATGAAAGTGTCCCATTTAGCATTGGAAAGTAAAACTGATTCCAATTATATCCTTTGAAAATTACTTTTGCTTAGTTTAAAGGGCATAGCATGTTGAATGTATTTAAAGTGTCCGAATATTTATGGTATACATATGCATGTATATCCCTATATGAGACAATATATTGAACACTAAAGTATTTACCTGTTATAACTCTTTGCATGCCAGTGGATAATTTTGTCGTCTGCCAATAGACTTTTGCAAACAGTTTGAATCCAGATGAAGACCAACAGAATGTCAGTCCAGATCTGGATCCAAACTGTTTGACACTCTGATGGTGCTCCTGGGTGGTTTATGTTTTAAAAAAAACTTAATTTTGAAGAAAGTCAGCAGACGAAAATAAAAACGTGAACAATTTCCTAGCATGCAAATATATAAGTACAGGACGTTTGCAAAATAATGTGTCATTTAATAACAGTGAGATTTTTTCTTATGAAAAAATGCATAAAACCTTGCTAATTCTACTTTTAATCTTTTAGTACTTTATATTAAACTAGCACAGAATACAAAGCAATTTAGGAGGTTGGTTCTAGAGAACTTCATTACTGTCATTAATTTCTTATTTGGTAGAAAAGACATTTTATGGGCTTAGGCCCTGGGTTTTTGGGCTGCTCAACATCTTTCCCCCCTGTGTGCCAGCAAGCCACTTCCATACAATGTGTAAAATATGGTAACACATATACATGCAAAAGCTTTTGCTGGCACACGGGGGGGAATGATATTTTAAAAAATGTTTTCTGATTTCTATATATCTTAATGTAAAACTGATTGTTCTACCCAAAATTTTACATCCTTGAAGCGTTTAATATCGAAAACGGATTTCACAGCCATAAAGTACTCAGGTCAGGGTAGCTTCAAGGTGAAGAAAGGGGCGATTGACAAACTTTTATTTTTACTGAAAACCATAGGCATTTACCCATAGCAAGTGTCAATGATCCTTTAAGGAAGATCCCAAATTCAGTGTAGGGCACTTTTTAAACTGTATTTCTGAAACACTGAATTACAATGTACAGTCAGGTGCCAAATTAAAGTTCACAAAGTGAATTTCAAGGCAAAAATTAATGCTTATTTTCAACACTTATAATACTTTAAATCTAAAATAAAAGATTTACAACATTAATAAGGCTTATATTTGGATACATCATTATCCCCCCCCTTTCATTACAAATGTTCAGAAAATTTTACGCCAAACTGGTGGTGGTTGCCTAGCAACAAGACAAAAAGGGCCAAATTTGTCCTATCTAGTTCATTAAAACAAGTGCTATGGCAACAAGACATTCAATAATTACTTGAGTTTATGCTATAACATGTAGGACTTATTGATGTCTTAATGTGTGGTTTTATTTCAATTTCAATCAATATCAAAGTATAAAAATCAACATTTCTCTATGAAATTGATCAAGAAAAGGATCAACAGTTGCGTGAATATCAAAAATACTGCACATTTGTTTCCATAACAACATCATTTTGAATGTATTATTCCAACTATTTTAAGACATTTTATTGACATATTATCTTTGTTTTAAGTCTTAAGTATAATTTGAAGTACATAATGACTTTTAAACTTGTGTAATTATTAATATTTGTCTGCCACACCCCCATTTTAAGGACTTTAAATCTTGAAAGATAATATTAACATTTTTGCGTTTTATGTTGTTTAGCTATAAAAGAAAGACTAGCAAATAACTTTTTGATGGCCAATATATAGTAAAATATGTTGTCTTTAAGTAGCATTAAAAATAACATCAAATATTTATTCCTTGTAACCATGGTTACCACTAAAATGAGCATACTAGTGACTTTTTAGCTATTTTTATCGGTTGCTTGGCAACAATATGCAAAACAGTGAACAAATTAATTATATTGTGAATATTTGAAGGCTTGCTTATATCTTCCCATTCAAGTATTTGTCAAGTCCATAATATGAATTAAATTGAAATGAAGAAGAAATGAATGTCAAAATTTCCCATAAATTTATGCATTTTTTTAATTTGTGAACTTTAATTTGGCACATAAGTGTATTAACTTGCTATTTCTTTGTCAAGATACTAACCAGAGTAGTCCCTTTCAGGATTTTGTTTATATTCTTGACCCCTTTCCATAGTTTCTTATCCCACTTGTGCAGTTTCTTCAACCCATTTTTAACCTTATCATCTGACTTCTTCATTCCATTCACTTCTTCACCAAGACCAGCTGTCTTATTAGTCAGTTTCTTCTGTTCCTCTATCACAGAACTGACTCTCTTCATGGACAGAATGTTTTTACGCAGAGAGTTCTGGAAGTTTTGTAGTTTGTTGAATTCCTGATTGATGTCTTTGATTTTCTGCACCAAGCTCTTGATGGTGGTCTGGTGATTCTTAATCATGTCAGCCTGTGCTTTGGAAATCTTCTTCAAGTCCTTTACTTTGTTGTCTGACCCAGCTTCCATCTTAGTTTTGAAGTCACCCAGTGTCTTCTTCAAGTTCTGGTATTAGTAACACAGGTTTAGATAAACAAAATTTTTCAGCTTAAAATTGTAAATATTTCCTTACCCATCAATTTTAACATATGTTTTGGGTGCTCAAAAGAACCATCTCATTGAGACGGTTCTTTTGAGTACCCACCACCTATGTTTTGGTTGAGAAATAAGAAAATTAAATTTTCTTTACGCACTCTTAACTAAAGTCCTGAAAGAATGACTTTTTAAAGTGAAAATTTGAAGAACACAAATGTATAATATCGGTACCTGAATTACTCTTGAAAACAGGGATTTTCCTTGGCCATGCACATTTGGTGCTGAAAATAGTATCAATATATTCCAAATTCAAAAATAAGCTAAATTTTCCCAAATTTGCAGGGATTATATTCGGTGGAGAAAGTGAGATTTGCTCATTGTTCTGCCAAAAATCTCATTGAAATTGGTTTGATGGGAGAAAAATCTTGTAGCAAAAAATTCTGTTTAAGTTTATCGCTAAAAATCATAATTTCTCGTCAGTTTATGTTTATTGGGATATTTTCTCTCATGATATTCTGAGCAAGAATTATCCCTTTTGCGAATATATTTCCCAATCTCTTGCAATAATACAAGGACAACTTTGGTAAATTTGGATATGGCATAAGCCATTTGTACCTGTTTCAACTAAAATCAGCAATAATCAATATAATGATACTTTTTATTTCAAATTTTAAGTTTTATCTATTAAAATACAAGAGGGCCAAGTGGCCCTTAATCGCTCACCTGAGCTTTGTTTAAAGCTTACATATAGGAATCTGTTGAAAGCTGACCATGTCCCTGGTGACACCTGGGGCAAGCCATTTTTGGTCCCAAGGGCATTATTTGAACAAACTTGAAAGAGGTCCACTATGTGAAGCTACATACCAAATATCAAGGCTCTAAGCCTTATGGGTTCAGACAAGCAGATTTTTTCATGTTTTTCCCTATATAGGCCGATGTAAAACATGTGACCCCTGGGGTGGGGCCATTTTTGGCCCCAGAGATATAATTTGAACAAACTTGGTAGAGGTTTACTAGGTGATGCTTCATACCAAATATCAAGGCTCTAGGCCATAATTATGGTTTCAGACAAGAAGATTGATTCATGTTTTTCCCTATATAAGTCTATGTAAACATGTGACCCAGGGGTGGGGCCATTTTTGGCCCCAGGG
The DNA here is from genome assembly GCA_964019695.1 of Loripinus fragilis. Taxonomy (NCBI): domain Eukaryota; kingdom Metazoa; phylum Mollusca; class Bivalvia; order Lucinida; family Lucinidae; genus Loripinus; species Loripinus fragilis. The sequence continues at coordinate 123,543,726 of OZ026514.1, read as the reverse complement.
ATATAATCTGAACAAACTTTGTAGAGGCTACTAAGGATGCTCCATACCAAATATCAAGGCTCTAGGCCTTGTGGTTTCAGACGGACGATTTTTCATGGTTCTCCCTATATAAGCCTATGTAAAACATGTGACCCCTGAGGTGGGGCCATTTTTGGCCACAGGGGGATAATTTGAACAAACTTGGTAGAAGTCCACTAGGTGATGCTACAAACCAAATATCAAGGCTCTAGGACTTATGGTTTCAGACAAGAAGATTTTTTCAATATAAGATGTGACCCCGAGGGTGGGGCCATTTTTGGCACCAGGGATATAATTTGAACAAACTTGGTTAAGGTTCACCAGGTGATTCTACATACCAAATATCAAGGCTCTAGGCCTATTGGCTTTAGACAAGAAGATTTTTTCATGGTTCTTCCTATATAAGAACATGTAAAACATGTGACCCCCGGGCGGGGCCATATTTGTCCCCAGGGGCATAATTCGAACAAACTTGGTAGAGGTCCACTAGGTGATGCTACATACCAAATATCAAGGCTCTAGGCCTTATGGTTTCAGACAAGAAGATATTTCCATTTTTTTCCCTATATAAGCCTATGTAAAATATATGACCCCTGGGGCAGGCCCATTTTTAGCCGCCGGGGGACCATTTTTGGCCCCAGGGGCATAATTTGAACAAACTTGGTAGAGGTCCACAAGGTGATGCTACATACCAAATATCAAAGCTCTAGGCCTTGTGGTTTTAGAGTTTTCATCTTGAAAATCTATTTTTCTGTGACCTAGATATGCAATGGACCAGAACCACTAGAACAATTTTGAAGAGGGTCATATACAGATCATTCCTACAAAGTTTGGTCAAAATCCAGCCAGTAGTTTAGGAGTAGATGTCCTTTGAAGCAATTGTTGATGACGGATGATGCATGATGGACATCCAACGATCACAATAGCTCACCATAAGTCAATGGCTCAGGTGAGCTAATAAAAGACACATTCAATTTCCATTTCTCCCAATTTGGCCAATTTATGTTTTGATTTTACCAAAATCATTGGCCCTGGCCAAGTTCAAAAGGGTAGGAAAATTACTGGTTCAAAAAAAATAAATAAAAAAATTGGACTTGAAACAATGGTAAGCTTAACCTTTTGAAGACCGGAATTAACCCCTAAACGAGTACTATGACAAACAGCAAAGACCAAGATGAAATGCCACCTACTGTGGCATTTCATAAGGGTATACACTGTTTGCTAGGACAAAATAAATCTTTCTGAAGAGAGAAAGAAATATAATATTTTTTTAATAGATAGTGGAAAGAGCTGGCATAGCCCACGGAGGATACTGATACTTTTATATATACATAGGGCTTGGTCGATTTATCTGGCTTCAAAATTTTGAATTTCCATATTCTTGGGGTTATCAGAAAATTAAATATTTGCGGGGTATAATGTTTTGTGGACATTTTTGAGGGGTCACCACTAATTTGAACAATTTTTTGGGGTTGTATCAATATATTCAGCTCACACAGTTTCAATCAGGGTCTTTTTTAAGGTCTTTTTTTAAAGCTAAGGTACATAATGGGAATATTATTTGGGGTTACACTAAAATTTCAAATATCAAGTATTTTGGAGGCATGCCTATCAATGTTTGATATTATTTCATTCTTTTTTGGTGTGAGTGTTTGGGGGGAGATCAATTCATTTACGTAGTCTCCCCTAATAGTGTGTGTGTGGGAGGGGGGGGGGGGGGAGGTTGGGGGGAGGTTAGCAACATATGCTGGGGTCTAGCCTATGTGACATGCAAACATGAGAGTAGCCCCCCCCCCCCCTTGGAGTCAAGCAATCTACCACTGAGCCACTTCGCTCCATAGAGAAGTGAGTTAAAGAAGAATGATTTATTACAAAGAAATATATGGTCATCTTAATATAGTATCAACCCTTTGTATACTGGAACCCCCTATTTTTAAAATGGATACTTTGGCAAACAGTGAAGAACCAGATGAAATGCAGCATGATGCTGCATTTCATCAGGGTCTACACTGTTTAGTTTTTGCTATTATTAAACAATTCTTAGAGAAAGAAATGCACCATAATCAAAAAAATTCTACCTGTGACCCCTTAAAATTTATAATGGGCAGTCCCTTAGTTATTGTATTAATATGTATGGGAAAACTCATAAAAATACAAAAGTTTAATGACCCTGTGAACTACTTCCACCCCCTTTTCAGTCATATCTGGGTTCAGTATGGTAATTCTTTCAGTATGGCATGCATTGTTCAATTGAATAAGGCCAAATAAAAAACCACCTGTGTTTAGGGTAACTCGACCATACCTAAATTTACTGGTGAAATAAAAAAAAAAGTCTGGTCTTCTGGAAAAAAACAAACACATTTATAATTCAATTAATGCCTTTCAAAATGCATAAAATATTTTTTTCCAGATTTTCACACTGGTCAATGTAAACGCACCGGTGGTTGCTACAACAAGCTGGTGGTTGCATTTTTCAGCACCGGTGGTGGCGTAAAAGGTAAAAAAATCTATACCTGTTGACTTTATTATTTATTTATAAACTTGCATTTATTTTAGTTGTGATGACACCTGGCGCACAGACCACCGGTAACATTGCAGTTTATGGCTCTGCCAAGCAATTGGTGATATAATTCATGGTTTGGACTGCAAATCCAACAAAGTTCTGGAGTTTTGCCGTGACAGGTGCTTTTTTCTAGTGTAACTGCCTAAATTGAGTGAAATCTGCATGTCTAAGCCCAGCTGTTGTCATATTCCCATGAAATAACATCAAAAAAACGATTACTACTTTGTTTTTTTTTTCTTGGTAAACTAGCAAATGTTTTATTGAGGAATTTTTATTACAACGCACTGGGAGCATTTTTTGACGCATTGATACAACACACTGATGGTTGCACAGAAGTCCTGTGGTTGCTGGTGCAGACTCACCACAGCATTCACTGTTCACATAAACGTTGCAAATATCACCTTTCAACCAGCACATGGTATTTCGATACTGTATAGAAAGCTCAGGCGAGCCTGTGCAAACGTGCATACTCCCAAGAGCCTTTGCTGCCAGCACAAGAGATCTTGATATCTATTACATTGTCCAGTAACTTTGCCTGCGCAAATGTGCATACTCACCAGAGTATTCGCTGCTGGCATGAATAACACACAAATCAAAGTGACCAAGGCTAAGGTAAGCCTGTGCAAATGTGCAGACTCGCCAGATCCTTCGCTGCTCGCACAAAATGGCATTAAATCGCCATTTGAGTCACCACATGAGAATTTTAAACTGTGACGAAGGCTCAGACTAGACCAAGCAAATGTGCAGACTCGCCAAAGCCATCGCTGTTCGCATAAATGACACCCAAAAATAGTGAATATCACAATCACAGACTGCAGACAAACCCATGGCACTGAGAGGAATAGCCACACAATAATCACGAGACACCAGGAAGACAAACTAAGCAAAGCAGCCAGCTCTCTCTCTCTCTTCCCCATCAAGATGATTGCAAAACAAAAATGGACATAAAGTAACAAAATATAGAACAATTACAGAGTCCTGTAATGGGAGTAACAGTCAACAACCAATCAACAACAAAGAATCACCGCCTTAGAACAGACAGCAACCTATATCTCTGGGGTTCTAAAATTGCATTTTACTGGTACCAAATATTCGCCCTAGAATCTGCTGTTGTTGAAGCACAAAAAATTTAAGCTCGCATGGGGGCTTCTTAACTATTGTAATGTATCATAACGGACAAACAATCTCATTAAATGAAAAGTTTTGGGGCCAATCTGAAAAATAGGCGGAAACACTCTCAAAGTGCGAACAGGGCTAGCTCTGGAGCATCTCTGGTGAGGCTACACATTTGCAGAGTCACGCTTGAGCCTTCATCAGTGTACAAAAACCACAAAATCTATGCCTATTGACTGTATGATTTCTTTATAAGCTTGCATTTATTTTACTTTTGATGACCCAATGCGCACAAAACGTCAGAAACATTGCAGTTTATGGCTCTGCCATGCAATTGGCATTTTAATTCATGGTTTGACCAACAAATCCGACACAGTTGTGGAGTTTGACAGTGACAGGTGCTTTTTTCTATTGTGACTGCCCAACTTCAGGAAATTCTGCATGTCTAAGCACAGCTGCAGCTATTTTATCATAGTCCCATGAAATAACATCCAAAAACGATTACTACTCTCTATTTTTTATATGCAGAGAAGGCTCTGGCAAGTCTGTACATTTGCACTGGCTCATCTGAGTCTTCGTCCTGGTACTGCAATATCATGTGCTGGCTCAAATAACGATTTATGTACCGTTTATAAGAACAGTGAATGCTGTGGTGAGGCTGCATCAGCAACCACAGGAATTCTGTGCAACCATCAGTGCGTTGTATCAATGCGTCAAAAAATGCTCCCAGTGCGTTGTAATAAAAATTCCTCAATAAAACATTTGCTAGTTTACCAAGAAAAAAACCCAAAGTAGTAATCGTTTTTTGGATGTTATTTCATGGGAATATGACAACAGCTGGGCTTAGACATGCAGATTTCACTCAATTTAGGCAGTTACACTAGAAAAAAGTACCTGTCACGGCAAAACTCCAGAACTTTGTTGGATTTGCAGTCCAAACCATGAATTATATCACCTATTGCTTGGCAGAGCCATAAACTGCAATGTTACCGGTGGTCTGTGCGCCAGGTGTCATCACAACTAAAATAAATGCAAGTTTATAAATAAATAATAAAGTCAACAGGTATAGATTTTTTTACCTTTTACGCCACCACCGGTGCTGAAAAATGCAACCACCAGCTCGTTGTAGCAACCACCGGTGCGTTTACATTGACCAGTGTGATTTTTTTTTTAATTTGTGTGTCTACCCTACGTAAAATGACGTCATTCATGGCGTTAGATGGTGTAACGTAGTTTTTATGCTTGAAAGATGTTACAAACCCACGTAAACCAATGCAACATAGTCTAAGTATTGGTGGGAGTTCTTCAGTGCAATGGTGGAATGTTGGAAAAAGCTGAAGACTTCAAATGTGTTTTCGTTGTTTATTCTGTGTTAGAATCGAAATAGATCAGCTTTAGTGTGTAAATCCGTCAGTTGTATGAAGATAAATCACTCGCCCTGTGCGCTTGTGATTTGATCTTCTTTACAACTGACCTCCAAACAGTGAATTATTGCACAACAATTCACTGCTAGAGCTGATCTATTTCTTAAATAATGTACCTTCAGCTCATTCAATTTATCTTGTATGCCATCAAATTTCTTCTGTAGTTTCTCAACATTGTCCTTTGTCTTCTCTATATCTGCTGAAGCAGCGTCAAGTTTCACATCTTTAGACGAGATCGGTGAAGATGTTTTACTCTCTGGAGACTTCACTTCTGCAGCTATCAAAATTGACAACAAGGTTCATACAGGCAAGTTTATATAAAATTAAAGGACTTTTCAAGGACTTCTTAAAGACTTTCCTACTGTTTTCAAGGACTGAAAACTTATGAAAAATACTGATTTACAGGTTACAATTCTATTTTGGAAATGCTAGAGTCCATTACTAAAGATATTAGTTTTAGAATATTAGTATAAAATTGTTGTGCCTTTATTTGGTGCAGCATATGCTGCACCAAATAATGGCACCACAATTTTATACTGATTTAGGTCTCCAAAAACAGTATTGAATCCTCCTGTAAATAGTAAAATTCAAGGGTTTTTCAAGGCCTTGGAGTGTTTTTCAAGTACTTTTCAAGGCAAAGTTAATTTTCAAGGACATATCAAGACAGTCCTGTATATTTAAGTAATTTTTTAAGCCTGTGCAGACCCTGGATAAGCAGATAATTCTTTAATAAATGTAAATAACATTCAACCTTCCCTTGCTCAAAGTTCACAGGACCAGTGTTAAACATCGAGTTATCAGTAATTTGAGTTAAAATGACTATGTCTGTGAAGGGTGATTTCAAAAATAATGCATCCATCTTAATCAATGTTTATAGACTATCTAAAGCAGATTTATTGTTAAAATTAATTTTAAGATATGTAATTAATGTTGTTCTTGCATCATGCCAAGTTTCACCGCTTTAGAATGTTCCGTTAAAAAATTACATGGAAAAATGTCATCAAAATTGTCACAAGGGTAACACTTTTTTTTTTGACATTTTTTCCCTTACCTTCGATTCAGCTGTAAATTGTATTAAAAACTATTCATGTATAGTCAAATGGTGAATTGCAGTTGGAATATAGCAAAAAAGCTGTAGGAAAATAATCTTTTCATCTTTTTTAAACCAGTTAAATCGGAAATTTGTAACCTTTTAAAAACACACCCTTTCAAATTTTTATCAAACAGAATTTCATATGATTGGAGTAAAGTGAATTGCCTCGTAAATTATACAAAGCTTTATTCATAAGGAATGCTGTTATAATGACTAGCAGTCTTTTAGCTATCTAAAGGAACCAAATTGCCTATGAAATATCAAGTATGATTTTATGTAGCCAGTACTGAATAAAACCACCCAGATGTCACAAGTTAGTGTAACATTTAAGGTTTCAATCCTCAGCATTTCAAATTGTTTTGCATTTCATAGCTTTTTTGCTGTTTTTCTGGTCAAGGGAGCACCCAAAAATCATTATGAGGAATTGTGGTGAAATCCTTCAGCTGCTGACTTCGTGGCAGGCTTTTAACTGATGTCACAAGTGTAACACATTTTAGGAATATGTGATAAATGCATATACATGGCAAATTTTAAATGAAATATTACTTCTTTGGTCTTTTTAATAATTCTTGAATGCATAAATATAATTTAAACACAGCAAGAAGTCAACAACTTCACCAAATGTGTAATCAATACTAGTTACGGTCCAGCAGGAATGACACTTCCTCAAGCCCATATACTAGTTTCATTATGAAGTTGGCCATCCTTGAGCTACATTCTGGGATAGGAATCATGCTAAATTCAACACTGAAGAAATCAGACAGTCTAAAACCAGACTATAGCTAGATTTAGACAGATAGACTTTAAAATGTGATTTGTGTCACAAGTGTAACATATATTATGGATTGACTTCATCTCACTTTTTCTTGTGCTAGGTCAAAGGATGATCTATTCAACAATTAATTTAATACTTTTTGGTATTTTAGGGTAGTTATTCACTCTTTTGATACAAAGAAAACACAAAATGGTGTACGCAAAAAGGATAAAATTATGCACTCACAAGGAGGGAAAGGTATATTTTCACAATTCAAAAAATATTTACAAGAATTTATTGAAGAAAACCAAAAAAGATGCTCAGTTGTACATACTATAGTAGATTATATAAAGTTTAAGTGATAAAAAAGACAAAAGTGACATAATCAGTTCCCTTTTTTGCTTGTCACAAGTGTAACACAATTATTTCTTTCTATTTAAGCCTTAAATTTGTTACAGATTCTTTAGAATTGCAAGAAATGGTATCATTCAAATCATTCAATTGATAACTTATCCCACAATGAGTGCTGTCAACTGTTTTCTGATCATTAACATTTTATAACTACTTACTATGCTTAATAAACAAATCTGAATGGTTCATTTTTTAAAGTTTTGTGCTAAAAAAGGGAATTGATTTATGTTTTAATACATTTTAATCAATTTCCATGAAGCCAATTCACTTCATCCTATATAAAATCTATAAGAGATCAAAAATTAAAAGGAAAAAATCCCTCTTCTGATTTTGTCACAAGTGTAACACATTCCATTACCAACATATGTTATTGTGTTTAATATGTTTTATATCCTATATATTCAAATGAAGTTTGTTCTGTGTTTTTCATATACCCTACTTGTTATCTAAAAACAATTTTTAACAAAAAATCATGCTTATTATTTTAATTAGAAAAACTTTTTCCTCTACACAGTGAAAATCCAGGGGTGTATTTTCACATAAAATTGTATTACAAGTGCAAATTTTGAGCAAAAGATTAAATTTTACTTTGAAAATGTGTATACATAAGTACTTCATCAGTTCATGAGAAAATATTTACAATTCTGCATACCTGTGTTGTTTATAATCAAGCTAAAAGTAGCTTATAGAATTGTAAAAAAATAATGAAAAGATGAAATAAGTATTAAATTTAAAGCATTGTACTAAATTTTATTCTTAAACCAGTATTTGTTTCTGAAATTTTGATGTTCCCTGGTTACGATGACATAAAAAAGATAATGATAGAGCAATTTTGAAATTTGACCCCTAATGTCACACTTTGGATGCATTTTTTTTTTAAATCACCCTGAAGAATACATCTAGGACCTTACGAGTGCTCATGTATTACTGAATTTATTAAACAAGTTGGGGAAAAGAGATAAATGCAAGATATGCCGAGCATTTTTCTCTTTTTCCCAACAAGTATAATAAATTCAATAATACAAGAGCACGAATCATAGCTAAATTCTGTGTCATATGACACTGAAACTTTGAAAGTACTTTGAAATTAAGTTTTTAGCGTGCCAAGCTCAAGATTTGCCATTTAATTGTGTTTGGCATCCGCCTCATAATTCTAAATAATTCAGAAAAATGACATCTGACTTCATGTTTGCTTCTACTAAACTGTTTGCATGCTGGGTAATTTTGTATGCTTTTTTTCGTCAAATAAACTTTTCCTTAAATTCTTTCAGGAATACCATTAGAGTGTCAAACAGTTTAAATCCAGATCAGTTTCTTAATTAAAATATGATTTCAATGTACTAATCTTTTCAAGAGATAAGATATAGAAAGGAAACCATTTTTGGGACATTATTGTCACATATGTACGGACAGTGGTGATACTTCATGTATACCCCCCTTACTCACACAAACATTTGAAATGGGGGAATAAAGCGGTAACCCGGTACTGAACCCAAATAAACTTCTAAGGTCTTATATTCTAAATGCAGTAGGCTTAACCTTTTTTATTTTGGATACTTTGGTAAACATACAGTGAAGACACAGATAAAATGCCGCTTATGGCGGCATTTTATCAGAGTCTGCACTGTTTCCTACTATATATAGATATTAGAACATCCTTCAGGGACAGAAATTATATCATTTTATTGAACTTTTGACCTCTGCAGCCCCTTAAAATATATAATGGAATATTCCATGCTTATTGTATCAACATATATGGGATAATCCATCGGATGAAAAGGGTTAATGGATACCTTGCACTTTATCATAATTGCTGAAATCTGGTTGATCTTTGGCAGAGAGAAAACAGGCTCCTGTATCTTTGATGAACTTGAAGTATTTACAGTTAATGGTTGTTTCCTCCAAGCAGGCTTTGGCGCAATGGTCTAGCGTCTCATGTTCTGTCTTTAGCACATCAATGGCAGAGCTTTCGCCAAAACCAGTACCTTAAAATAAACATGAGAGGGATTATTGTGTCGAAGAACAAATAAAAACAAGAAACCAATAGAACCAAATTACTCTCCCCAAACTACTCATTGTTGCACATCTATATTGTGGACTTGAAGGAGTGGGGCATACCCTTGGGGACCCCTTGTAGCTAGGTGTCAATAAAATTAATTGAATGTCTAAATTGATCAAGTACATATGGTTTGAAATGGGCTTTTGAACAGCTTCCGGGATAATATTATGCCTTGTCTGAACTGGAGGAGTTGGGCATTCTGGTCAGTGTTTCGTTTGTGTTGATGCCTTACATCCCTATCAACAATTTTTCAGTCACTTCCGAACATTTACTGGGTTAAACAAGTACTAAGCTGAGGATAAAGTGCCTAGCTCAAGAACAACATACAAAGATAAAATTGTATAGTATACAAAGTAATGGTTTACCCCTAGGAAAATCTAGTTCTTAAAAATCAGAGGCTCAGTTAAAATATATTGCATATAGAGCAAGGTTTTGATTTAATATGGCTATATAGTCCAAGATACCCAGCTTAGGTGAAAACTTTAGCATCTTTAAAATATGTTCTCTGGCATTGTTTGTAAAAGTAGCAAATGTCATCTTACTAGTCTATGCTTTACTTATGGCCCATGCCAATAAAGTAGCTGCTTCTATTAAGCTTTGTTTCATTTAATTGCAACAAATTCTGTTGTTTTTTTCTTCCCAAATGTAAATCTCGATACACTTAGATGCACAGAAATTATAGGTAGTGCTATTTAATTCATATTATTTAGCTTTCAGAGTCTGAAACATTCAGGGATATTAACCTTTGTGAACTGGAAGACCTATAGGGATGGTGTATATCCCTGGGAAACCAAGTGCATGTTGTCTATTTAAAATGCATTTTATCATATATAACAAATAAGGCTTACTGTTTGTCGGATTTGCCCAAGTATGTGGAATAATTCAGTTTCTCCTCTCACTCTCAGTATGACCCTTTTAATTTCTAGGCCATCAGGTTTTTTTCAATAGTCTTTTTACCAATTTTTTTAGCAAAAAGCTCAAGTCAGAAGATGAAATAAAAAATAAAATTTAATTTGAACCATTTTTCTAATGAATGCAACTTGCAGGAAACACAGTTTGGGAATACTATCTGTTGCATTCAGTTCACATTAAACCACAATAGTTAAAATTCTCTTCCTCTTAACCCTTAAAGCGTCAATTGCAACAAAAGTCGTCTGCTTATCTCGTCTGCTGAAATGTTTAAGAAGCATCTATGGCAAACAGTGTGGACCCAGACCAGACTGCTCCTAGGAGCAGTCTGTTCTGGGTCCACGCTGTTAGCTTCTATACTTAATTCATCAATGTTAGGCCATTATATGCAGCAGACGACTTCAGCAGACGACATTTTCAGATGCATTTTTTCTTGGCGCTGTAAGGGTTAATTATAATTCTGTCTTCATGTACTTTGTTAAGCATTTCATGTTGCTGATATCTTCTCTCATAATGTGTCACATATAGGACAAACAAAGGATTTCTGGCGATAAGGCGTGATAATTTCCTAAATGAGACGTTCATTTGAATTTTGTTGAAATAACGACTAGAGACGCTGTACGAGTACATATTCAACAAAGACATTTTGACCACCCTTCCCTGCACTTTATCCCGTATATTAAAACAAAAAAGGGTGTTTCCCTTTTAAACGTTAATAATAAGTTATTTAATAACCCTGCTCCGTTTTGAATGAGAATTGATTTTGATCACAAACTGTGCTTGCTATTTTCAGTAACCGGGCGGGTAACATACATGTGTAAATGACTGATATACCAACCTAATTAATAGTCCTATGACGATCGATTATATATATCTATACAGTTGATGTACAATAAAAACAACCATTTGCAAAGTTGTTTATGTCTATTAGCTGTTTGGTGTCTTCTTTGGCTTGTACAACCCTGTTCCCCCCTAGACGCACGGCACCCTTTACACACGCTGTGTATGTATGTAGTGGCAAAATATATTATTAATCATGAAACTGATGCACTTTGGTCAATATCTAAATGTAGGTCAAAATCTTCAAAACATCAATGCATATATTTTCTAAATATAAGTTGTCCGAATGAATATTTACACCTTGTCTTTGAAATCTTTCAAATTATATAGATCTTCCAAATGAATTTCCATTGCTTTTTCATTTAATTAGTAGCACTTTCAAGATTTTTTACTGAACATTCTCTTAATATATTACAAAAGTAAAAACAAAACTGTTAACATTAAACAAATTAACGACTTTAACGTAAATACATTTCAAAGGTCACTGCACTTTAATTATGAAAGACTGTCCCTTGAGCCCTGTTGGGCCCTCAAGACTCTCTGCTCTTTTTCAATCTCACTGGCTGCAACCCTAGAAGCTCTTTTCTTTTAGCAATTTCTTTTTGCTTCCATGTTAAATCCTGCTGGAAGAAAAAGTATTTATATTTGCAGGATCTGGATTCATTGGTGGATTCCCTGAGTGCAACAAGGATCTTTTTCTTTTGATCAGTATCAGTGAAAGTTATTCTCATAGGTCTTATTTTTTTCATGGTTCCTTGATAATTTCTGTCATTTGCAAGGGGTGCAGCTCCTCCCAATGAATCGACTGGTTTGTCGTGATTTTCTTGTAATACTGGTCGCCCCATTCTTAACATCTAACTTAAACTTGTCCTGAAATCCTCATCATCTCCTTGAACCTCTTGCATATTGATCATATTAATTTCACCCTCCTTCTTTTTCATTTCAGCATTGAGGGTGCTACTGTCTTCAAGCCCAAAACACATTATATTTAACTTCCTTTCTTCTTTTTCGTCAAACTCCTCCCTTACCATCTCTTCAATTTCTTTTCTGGAAACACCAATACTTACATTTGAAACTTTATTCTTCAGCTCTTCAACCGACACTAGAATCTTTTTCTGAGTTTGTTCAATTTTGTTTACTTTTTTGGTCATTTTAGTTACACCATTGAAGCTTATTCTACAATGTATGCAAAACCATTGAATGCCTTCTTCTTGGCTATTTTTACAAATGGCATCATAAGATTTGGCCGATACTCTAGTACATTTATAACGAAATGTATTATCACAAAAGTTACACTTGAGTGCCCTTTAACTATCCCTATACTTAACTTGCATTCTATGCAATCTTCAGCTCGTCATTTTGTGACATTTTGCATTTGCACTTTGCTGGCTACAACTTGCACTGATCTACTACCTCTTTGGGACATATTTCTATCCTCAAAATCTTCAGCAAATATAAGGAAATTCAAATCAATTTGGAGAGAAAAGTTATATGGAATGTTAATCTTAAATATGGCTGGATGATTTAAACAATTTAGCATCAACGATTCAGATGGATTTCTATTAAAATAATATTCTCTATTTTTTTTCCATATTTCTTGCCAACCGGAAGCGGAAATCTGCTACTGCCAGCAGCACAGCAGTAGCTACTGCGAACAGTACAATTAAATTTAATATGGGCGCGTTATTCTTGGGGTAAAGCTTTCATTTCATCAACGAACTTCTTTTTTTTCATAAAAAATGACCACCTTCATGAATGGAAACCAGTCTTAGTTCAGGGATACAGACTAACATTTTTCGCCAGGAGCAAGCTGGGCCGCTAAAACAAAATGATCGGGGGGCCCAGCCCAGTACAATTGAATTTAATATGGGCGCGTTATTCTTGGGGTAAAGCTTTCATTTCATCAACGAACTTCTTTTTTTTCATAAAAAATGACCATCTTCATGAATGGAAACCAGTCTTAGTTCAGGGATACAGACTAACATTTTTCGCCAGGAGCAAGCTGGGCCGCTAAAACAAAATGATCGGGGGCCCAGCCCAAAACTAAGTGATCCAGGATTTGGCAGAAAATTAATCTCATTTATACACCATTGCCAAGCATTTGCTTTTTTATCATAATTGAAGTCAGAATCCCTCAAAATCTGTATTCCTCTAATTATTTACTATATTAATAGTATTTGGAATCAGCTGAATGAAGACTTGTTAACTTCCAACAGCTAGTGTCAGATTTGACAAGACTTCATACCTTTATATGCTACAATTTTTTCAGGGGCAAGCCTGGCCCATAAACATTTAGTTTCAGATTAAGGGGCACTGGACTACTGGGCCCCTGTAAGTCTTTTTCCCTGTTAGTTGAATTCCAAAATAGTTATTATAAGGTTTTAGAAATACAGTTGCAGTTATACAGATCTCAGATAACTATAAAAATCTTTCCCTGTTCCTACTGCCAGCAATACAGCAGTATACTGCTACTGCCAGCAGTATACATGTACTGCGAACAGTACAATTGATTTTATGTACTGGGCACGTTATTCTAGGGGTAAAGTTTTCATTTCATCTACAAAGTTGTTTGCCTTAGTGTGAATTTCTTTTTTCTTATAAAAAATAACCATCTTCGTGAATGGAAACCAGTCTTAGTTGAATTCCAAAAAAGTTATTATAAGGTTTTAGAAATGCAGTTGCAATTATACAGATCTCAGATTTATAACTATATAATGTTTCGCTCCTGCCAGCAGTACAGCAGTTTATTGCTACTGCCAGGAGGAAAGCAGTAGCTACTGCAAACAGTACAATTGAATTTTATATGGGCGTGTTATTCTTGGGTAAAAGTTTTCATTGTATCTTCAAGTTGTTTGCCTAGAGTGAGCATCTTTTTTTTTATAAAAATGACGATCTTAGTGAATGGAAACCAGTCTTAGTTGAATTCCAAAATAGTTATAAACAGGTTTTGAAATGCAGTTATACTGACCTCAGATAACTATAAAAAATCTTTCACTGTTCCTACTGCCAGCAGTACAGCAGTATACTGCTACTGCCAGCTGTACAGCAGCATAAGTGCAACAGTACAGCAGTAGCTCCTGCTAACAGTACAATTGGATTTTATATGGGTCCGTTATTTTGGGGGTAAAGCTTTCATTTCATCTATGAAGTTGTTTGCCTAGAGTGAACATCTTTTTTTTGTTTTATAAAAAATGACCATCTTCATGAATGGAAACCAGTATTAGTTGTATTGCAAAATAGTTATCAGAATTTAGAAATGCACTTGCAGTTATACATATCTCAAAGACTCAGAAAAAAATCTTTTGCTGTGCTAACGGCCAGCAGTACACTGCAGGGTTCATACAGGCAAGATTGTGTAAAATTCAAAGAATTTTCAAGGACTTCTAAAAGACTTTCCTGCTGTTTTCAAGGACTTAAAACTTAAGAAAAGTACTGATTTAAATCTTAAAATTCTACTTCTGAAATGCTAGAGTCCATTACTAAAGATATTAGTTTAAGATAATAAGTATAAAATTGTGAGGCCTTTATATGGTGCAGCATATGCTGCACCAAATAAAGACATCACAATTTTATACTGATTTAGGTCTCCAAGAACACTTGAATCCTCCTGAAAATGGTAAAAATCAAGGACTTTTCAAGGACTTTGAGTGTTTTTCAAGTACTTTTCAAGGCAAATTTAATTTTCAAGGACTTTTCAAAACAGTCCTGTATATTCAAGTACTTTTCAAGTCTGTGCGAACCCTGCATTGCTACTGCCAACAGAACAGCAGTATACTGCTACTGCCAGCAGTACAGCAGTAGCTACTACAAACAGCACAATTGAATTTTATATGGGGGCGTTACATGCTTGGGATATAGCTTTCATTTCATTTAAGAAGTTGTTTGCCTAGAGTAAACATCATTCTTTTTTTTGTAAAAAATGACCATCTTTGCGAATGGAAACCAGTCTTAATTTAATTCCAAATTAGTTATTATCATGTTTTAGAAACGCAGTTGCAGTTATACAGATCTTAGATAATTATAAAAATCTTTTACTGTTCCTACTGCCAGCAGTACAGCAGTATACTGCTACTGCCAGCAGTATACATGTACTGCTACTGTGAATAGTACAATTGATTTTTATATGACGTATTATTCTGGGGGTAAAGCTTATATTTCATCTACGAAGTTGTTTGCTTAGAGTGAACATCTTTTTTAAAACCAGTCTTAGTTGAATTCCAAAGTAGTTATTATCAGGTTTTAGAAATACAGTTGCAGTTATACAGATCTCATAACTATAAAAATATTTCCCTGTTCCTACTGCCAGCAATACAGCAGTATACTGCTGATGGCAGAAGTACACTGTTACTGCCAGCAATACAGCAGTATACTGCTGATACCAGATGTACACTGTTACTGCCAGCAGTACAGCAGTATACTGCTACTGCCAGCAGTATACATGTACTGCCAGCAGTATACATGTACTGCTACTGCGAACAGTACAATTGAATTTTATTTGGGCGCGTTATACTGGGGGTAAAGTTTTCATTTTATCTACTAAGTTGTTTGCCTAGAGTGATTTTTTTTGTATAAAAAATGACCATTTTCGTGAATGAAAACCAGTCTTAGTTGAATTCCAAAAAAAATAGTATTATAAGGTTTTAGAAATGCAGTTACAATTATACTGTTCTCAGATTTATAACTATATAATGTTTTGCTATTCCAACTGCCAGCAGTACAGCAGTATACTGCTATTGCCAGCGGTACAAAAGTATACTGCTACTGCCAGGAGTACAGCAGTAGCTACTGCAAACAGTACAATTGAATTTTATATGAGCCCGTTATTCTTGGGTAAAAGTTTTCATTTCATCTTCGAAGTTGTTTGCCTAGGGTGGGCATCTTTTTAAAAAAAAAAAAAAAAAAAAACATCTTCGTGAATGGAAACCAGTCTTAGTTGAATTCCAAAATAGTTATTATCAGGTTTTGAAATGAAGTCATACAGATCTCAGATAACTATAAAAAATCTTTCACTGTTCCTACTGCCAGCAGTACAGCAGTATACTTGCTACTGCCAGCTGTACAGCAGCATAAGTGCAACAGTACAGCAGTAGCTCCTGCTAACAGTACAATTGGATTTTATATGGGCACGTTATTTTTGGGGTAAAGCTTTCATTTCATCTATGAAGTTGTTTGCCTAGAGTGAACATCTTTTTTTTGTTTTATAAAATAAGACCATCTTCATGAATGGAAACCAGTATTAGTTGTATTGCAAAATAGTTATCAGAATTTAGAAATGCAGCTGCAGTTACACAGATCTCAGAGACTCAGAAAAAAATATTTTGCTGTGCTAACGGCCAGCAGTACATTGCTACTGCCAACAGAACAGCAGCATACTGCCACTGCCAGCAGTACAGCAGTAGCTACTAACTACAAACAGCACAATTGAATTTTATATGGAGGCGTTACATGCTTGGGATATAGTGTTCATTTCATCTACAAAGTTGTTTGCCTAGAGTGAACATCTTTCTGTTTTGGTAAAAAATGACAATCTTCGTGTATGGAAACCAGTCTTAATTTAATTCCAAATTAGTTATTATCAGGTTATAGAAATGCAGTTGCAGTCATACAGATCTTAGGTATTTATAAAAATCTTTTGATGTTCCAACTGCCAGCAGTACAGCAGTATACTGCTACTGCCAGCAGTATATATGAACTGCTACTGTGAATAGTACAATTGATTTTTATATGGCGTATTATTCTGGGGGTAAAGCTTATATTTCATCTACGAAGTTGTTTGCTTAGAGTGAACATCTTTTTTTAAAACCAGTCTTAGTAGAATTCCGAAGTAGTTATTATCAGGTTTTAGAAATACAGTTGCAGTTATACAGATCTCAGATAACAATAAAAAATTTTCGCTGTTCCTACTGCCGCCAGCAGTACAGCAGTAGCTACTGCGAGCAGTACAACTGAATTTTATATGGGCGCGTTATTCTTTGGGTAAAGCTTCCATTTCATCTATGAAGTTGTTTGTCTGGAGTGAACATCTTTTTTATATATATAAAAATGACCATCTTCGTGAATTGAAACCAGTCTTAGTTGTATTCCAAAATAGTTATTATCAGGTTTTAAAAATACAGTTGCAGTTATACAGATCTCAGATAACTATAAAAATATTTCCCTGTTCCTACTGCTGTACTGCTTACTTCACATACATAAGTGCTATAGTATCCATAGGAATACAGTCAACCTGCCAATAATGAATCACCTCCAATATGGGTCACTTTTACTTTCCAACAAAGATTCCATTTTTGATAGGAAAATAATCTGATAATAATTATTACAGTGAGGTACAGTGACGGTGACCGACCTATCCTTCAAAATAAATAAGTTTATTTTTTTGTATATATTAATGTCTTCTGGATTTAAATCATTCAAAAGTACATCTAGCATTTCATTAAACATGCAAGATTTCCTGTAAGCCCCCCCCCCCACCCCCCCTTAAAAAAATAAAGAAAAAAATAGTGTGTTTCGGGTAAAGATTCTGGGTAGGCACACATTTTTTTTTCCGGAAAAAAATATAATTTCATGCATTTGGAAGGCATTTTGCCTTTCAAAATACATAAAATTATAAACCTGAAAAAAAATATAGGTTTAACCAGTAAATTTAGGTAGGGTCAGATTGCCCTAAACGGAGGAATTTTTTATTTGGCCTTAGCAAAAAAGCAAAGTAGAAGAATTGTTCCCAAACAAATAGCCCAAAAGAAGAAACTAATATACTGGTTTGCATAAACATTGAGTATATAATTAATGTACTTTGTATACATCAACTCAATTTGCATAATCCTCTCCAATAAATTGTGTATGAAGCTGATATTACTAGCACACGAAAAGACCATTAGGGTAAAGTCGGGTATATTCAGACAGACAGCTAATTTCGGACAGCGACCTTGTTTGTTTCATATTTCAATTATTGGAACAAAAAACAAATTAACTAAGCAAACAGTGAAAATCCTGATGAGACGGCTCAAAAGGAGCCGTCTTATCTGGATTTCCACTGTTTGCAAATGTAAGTCCGAGTTTACCTGATGTCCGAATTTACCCGACTTTACCCTACGGGGCCAATAGGTTCACAGATGCAAAGATGCTTGAATTTATGAATAATGTCACTTTGTCTGATGCTTAGCAACATTCTCTCAAATTCAATCCAAAAATTACATTCCATTCAAAAATTTCAAGAAAATAATGGGTCAGGGAAAAAATGAAAAGTTTGACTAAAAAACTGACTCAAATGCCAAGCAGTGTTTGACATCTTGAGGCAGCAATTAACAAGAATCATCAAAGTTTCTTATTCGGAAAAGGTAAACCAAGTTTGCTCACTCACACTGGGTTTGACAGGCAAAACATACTTCAAGACTGCCCCTGAACATGCTTTTGTCAAGTGACCCCTTATAGGCGGAAGTGAGCGGGTCACCCCATAATGGCTGGTGCAGACATGAACATGAAACTATCAATAAACTTCTGAAGGCCCCAGGCTGAATCTTGAAAAATATATGAACAAAAAGGCGGTATATTATGGTGAAGATCAAATCCCAGCCATGGGTAGTTTTTCTTTACGCAAGAACTTTAGTTATAGCGACCCGTTATTGCTGGTTAACTGTATACTATTACAGACCCACCCACCCCAATTGGACTCCCCCTCTGTAAAATAAGTTAATCATGATGAGTGGACCCCCTGCCGACCCGGGAAAATCACAGGTGATTTTGCTTTCTATAGGAATACAGCTACAGACCCCCTCAAGAAACAATATCTGAATAAGACAACTGCACTTTACCAATCTCTGTTTAAAATTAGCTCAACATACAGATAATGGGGGCTGCCACGCCAATGGGGGCTGCCACGCCCACACCCCTGCAACATTGTAACTTGTAAGTAAGCATGTCAAAACCATATAGAACAACAATACAAAACATATTTAGATGCAAGCTCACCTATAAAACTTAGTCAAAGTCAGTAGAGACCGGTAAAGTGCAGTCTAGTCAGACCCCCCCCCCCAGTCTGTATTGATAATGTAGTGATTCGCTGGCTTCTCTAAGCCCGGTTAGCTCGGCTGGTAGAGCATCTGACTTGCAAGCAGAAGGTCGTGGGTTCGAATCCTACACTGGGTAGATATTTTTCTACCCAAGTTTACCTCAATGGCGACGAGGAAATCTGGTCTCAGGTCTTAAGAGGGTTCCGTGGATCCTAGAGCATGCGGATGCAGAGGTGTGATGCCTCGCTCTAGACAGTTTCTATCCACGACAGTTTAGCCCTTCAAAGATCAAGGTGGGGAGGAATGTAGTGATTCGCTGGCGTCTCTAACCAGAAGCCCGGTTAGCTCGGCTGGTAGAGCATCTGACTTGCAAGCAGAAGGTCGTGGGTTCGAATCCTACACTGGGTAGATATTTTTCTACCCAAGTTTACCTCAATGATTAAAATAGACAAAATAGTCAGACCTTTTTCATTTCGACCTGGATGACAAAAAAGAAAGGATGATTGACTTCTCACGAAATACTCTGGAACGGCGCATTGAACCGAAACCTTTTGCTTTCCTATTGAAACTCATTTCCAGTGGTGGGGCCGAGTCGAGTGGTGTGTGTGTGGGAGGGGGGTCCTGACCTCCTCAGAGCCTCGCCCCCACCGCTCTGGATCCGCGCATGCAGGACAAGATATTCATGTATCGAGTTCGTATGTCTCAATAATCCTCGCGAGGGGTTATCTCACCACAATAGAGCAAAATAAATGCGACAGACGCGGATAACAACATCATTTCTTTCTGTTTACACCTCCGCCATTTCTATGCTGAAGAAATGCACGAGCGCCATACGTCACAATTTACGCAACGTTTTTTGTCATCAAACGTGTTTGGAAAACTACCCAGCTAGAACCGCTCTTGGTAAACGTCAACCCAAACTCCCCAATAGAGCCAACCTTATGGAGACACATTATCGAGTATGGCGCCTTGCGCAGACAATGAACCTTCCTTTCAGTCGAAAGGATTTCTATTCTACATCTCTTAAAAATCTGTCAAGCGCCCAGGATTCCTTGATAGGGGGTTCAAATATACAAAGGGGGTTCGATTTTTTAATTGTACCTGATTATCTGTATTTTTCATGATTTTTGAAAATTCTACATGAAAAAGGAATAACTTTGTCTGGAAGGGGGAGTGGTTCAAGTCTGCCGGCCCGCCAGCACGCCCACCCGCCTAACTTTTTAAAACTTTTAACAAGAAGTTGGCGAGGCATACTAGAACCCATACTTGAAGATCATATGACTGGCTGCGCTGCGACCACAGCCATTGACAGTAGGAAAATAACTATTCTGATGGGGAATGGTTCGGGGATCTTCATGGCTTCATTATATACTTAAGGACTTTGAAAACGCATCACCCAGATTAAATCCTTTATTTCATAAATCCTGAGAATGTCAGCGAGATAATTGTTATTGCACATCATAGTCTGACCAACTTGTAGTGTGAAAATTCAAAAACATCTTTTCGATTTTTAACGTCCGGTTTTATTGGAAGAGGCTAAGGGCGACACAAATGACAGATTATGCATACATTACGCTTGCATCATGTTCCTTTTGTATTGTGCAAGTGACGTTAACGTTAATTTTTAAGACGTTCTCGATCACATGACAGCATATCTCCTGTCATGATTTACATCAAAACGTCTTTCCCACATGATTGTCAGTGTGTGTAGTCAATATCAGTAAAAAAAGCGTGCATAAAGGTAACTAATGGAGATGTTTCTAAAAAGGAGCTGTAAATTGATGTTCAAATTTGACGTTTATTTTCGAAATATTGAAGTTATCAATTACTTTTAATTAGAAAAAAGTCTATAAACTCTGTTGCTGATATGGTATCATACACACCACAGTTTAAACACAAAAATAATCAAAAAGCTTCAACTGACTGTGCAGAAAGGTGCTGGATGCTGTATGTACCCATGTGACATCATCAGCAGCGTCGCGTGATAGTGCAGTAAAATTAACGACTGATTCATATCAATTCTGGGTTACACATTAAAACATGCGAGTAACTTTTCAATCGCAAATATGGTTTGCAAGAAAAGTGCAAAAGTGTAGTGATGCGTTTTCAAAGTCCTCTAGTATATGTCTATTGTCTTTTCCAATAGAAATAGCACCACAATTTATCTCGTGGAAGAGGTGGCACAGTCCAGGGGCGTAGCTATATATACGCAAAAACGCATTTGCGTACACAGTTGGAACAAAAATATGGGAAGATTCTATCTCAATTCTGGTGGATTCTTGATTGTTAGTGTACAAAATATGTGTGTAGAACCAATATAATCTCTCTAAATCCAATTTTGACACAATTTGTGATGATGTTGGCATCACCTCCTCAGAGGCACCCTTCCTTTGATGATTTGTCACCAATTAGCGCAAAGTGAATGAGGGCCTGACTACATACGATTTTTATAATCTACCATTACCAATAGTGTGTTAACATTGGCAAACAGTGCAGACCCGGATTAGACGCCGCACGTCTCATCTGGGTATAAGCTGTTTGTATATGTTCCCTTTTTGAACGCATTCAGCCTGTTCCATAAGTACGTACTTTGAATTTTAGGCTAGCTACGCTCCTGGGTGCAAAGAGATGGCCACTCTAGATAATCGAACACGTCTCTGACACTCTTTCTGTCTCGCCATTCTCCGCATGTCCATCGGCCAGCCGTCCTCAGTACTTTTTCAATTTGATATATCTGAAGTTAAGAGTAAGGATTCCAAATAGGGACTGTAATTTACTCCAGTTTTGGTCATACCAAAGTTTTGTATGCAGATTCCTTTGTTGGTTGGTTGGTTGGTTGGTTGGTTTTGTAGCTTTACGTCCCAAGTCAACAGCTATGGTCATTGCGGGACGGTCAGTTCATCTAACCACACTTTTTCCTGGGCAGGCTTGAACAAGCGGTTAACCAGTAATTTGTGCACATACTTTCGCTTGTAACTGACAACAACCCTTCTTGAATGAATCAGCGGAAGGGAGGAGAATGACCGTAGAAATTATTTCATGATCAATCTCCACGAAAGTATGGGACCGGGCCGGGATCGACTGCGCTACGCGGCCCTGTGCTTCACATCACTACATTTTTGCACTTTTCTTGCTTCCTTTGTACTCATATCACACTGGTAAATGTATACGTCGATTTGGTAGAAAAACATGCCATATGCTTAAAGGAATATAGACTTCAATCATTTTTAAGTATTCAGTATGTGCATGGCGATTTATGTAAGCATTTAGGAATAGATTCGATTACCGATCATCCAGATCCAGATCGGTACTCGAATCTATTCCTAAATGCTTACGTAAATCGCCATGGGCATGCTGAATACTTAAAAATGATCTAATTTTATAGTCCTTTAGGTATATGGCATGTTTTTCTATATAGTATTAACACCAATATCTACCACTTCCGGTCTATGAAGTACCGGCAATACGCGTAAATACCAGCAAATCGACGTATACATTTACCAGTGTGCATATGTACAAAGTTCCAATATATATAAAATAGTAAGTGCGTGTGATCAGGAAATACCACAATCACAAACTGCAGACAAACCCATGGCACAACGAGGAAGAACCACACAGCAGTCACGAGACATCAGGAAGACAAACTAAGCAAAGCAACTAGCTCTCTCTTCACCATCAAGATGATTGCAATACTAGAATGGACATAATGAGAGTAACAATCAACAACGAATCAACAACAACAGAACCACCGCCTTAGAACGAACAGTACCCTAAGCCACTGGGGGGGGGGGCTTAAATGCATTTTACTGGTACCAAATCTTCGCCCTAGATTCTGCTGTTGTTGAGGCACAAACATGTTAAGCTCGCACGGAGGCTTCCTAACTATTGCAATGTATCATCATGGAGAAACAATCTAATCAAATTAACACACTATGATGAAACAAAGAAAAAGACTTA
This sequence comes from Loripinus fragilis, assembly GCA_964019695.1. Lineage (NCBI taxonomy): Eukaryota > Metazoa > Mollusca > Bivalvia > Lucinida > Lucinidae > Loripinus > Loripinus fragilis. Next base: position 123,520,576 of record OZ026514.1, on the reverse strand, counting down.
CGACTCACAGATAGGCATAAACTAAATCGCCATAAAATATAGGTTCTGATATGCCCTGTTGCAGAAGAGTTTTAACCCAATGCTGTATTTAACAATTAACTCTGAGTGTCTGTAGTAGAATTTAGAAAATGCTTTTCATTTTTATATCTATAACCTTGTTTTAATAACTTAGCAGTCAAAAATAGGTTTTTGTTGTTGAAGTCATCAATATTAGAACACACTCTTGCAAAACGAATAAGCTGCGAAATATATACACCATACGAAGGGGAGCGAGGAACATTTCCATCAAGAAATTGGAAATTTTCTATTTCAAAATTAAAATTATCCCGCTTATCATATATCTTAGATGAAACTATGCCACTCGATATGGACACGTTCAGGTCCAAAAACGGGGCTTCAGTATGAGGTAAATTCGCCTTTTCAACTGAACTTCATTGGGATATATCTGCCCCTACAATTTGTTAAAAATAAGGGTTATCAGTAGCTGAAATGTAAGAACTGAATACCTATATATACTTAAAACCAAAATTAACTTTACACTTTGAACTACCGAATATATCTTTACTGTTTTTGAGTTTAACCAAATTAAATATTGCAATGAGTTGCTAGTATCCGCCCTAATCTAATTCACGAAAAACAACTTAGATAAATTAATCTTCTTTCGAGTTATCAGTGCTTTCATTAAAAGCACAAAATCAGCATTTCCTAACAAAATCCAAAGTAAACCTAGGATTTGAACACGCTATTTTAAGGGTCGTCGATTGCGCATTAAAAATACTGCAAGACATTTTGTCTCTGACGTATAGTTTGCTTTTGACAGCATTTTAAAGTTGGTTCACTTTGAAATTATCTCCCTTTGAACTAAAACCATAGTAAATTTTAGTCCCTGCTAAAAGTTTGATCTCAGATGGCATTTGGACTTTTTTACCAGCGATTTGTTGGGACTGCTGCTCTGAGTATGTGACGAGATAATCTGATTAAAATTCCCATCGGTTTGGAAGAAAAACGGCAAACAATTTCCTATGGGAAATTCCATTGAAAGCATTGTAAAGTTCACAAAAAGGGGTATGCACTTTAAAACACAACTCTAATTTGTGTTACTCGAAGGGTGATTCAGGCTGATTTGAACTTATAACAACAGATCAATAGCCTGTCTTTCAGACTGGTTCTTTAAAATTAAAAATTGTTCAATTGCAAAGCTACAGTAACACATCAAAAGTGATGCGTTTTGGAAAAGTTTATTTTGCCCCCTTGCTTCTGTGGTTGCATTTATGACAGCAACAGCATGCAATTTAAAAGGCCATATGAATAATTGATTGAACTTTAATATGAATTCAACACATTTAAAATACCACTCACCAATACCCAGAAAAGGTATATATGATAACTGTGTAAAGTTAATTTTGGTCTTAAGTATATTAGCTGGAAGTTTGTCTGTGCAAAGAATAATTAAAGAGTTTGTTTGTGATGCTGGTGTCGAGTCCATCTCATACCCTCGTAGAGCAGCATTAGGCCAAATTGAACTTCGTTTGACCGGGCCGTGTAGCGCAGTCGGTAACGTGTCTGGCTACAGATGCGTGTCTGACTGCAGATCCAGGGGTCGCGAGTTTGATCCCGGCCCGGTCCCATACTTTCGTGGAGATTGATCATGAAATAATTTCTACGGTCATTCTCCTCCTTCCGCTGATTTATTCAAGAAGGGTTGTTGTCAGTTACAAGCGAAAGTATGTGCACGAATTACTGGTTAACCGCTTGTTCAAGCCTGCCCAGGAAAAAAGTGTGGTTAGGTGAACCGACCGTCCCGCAATGACCATAGCTGTTGACTTGGGACGTAAAGCAACAAAACAAACAAAATGAACTTCGTTGGCCAATTAATTGCATGGTTCGTTCATTTAAGTAAACCATACAAATATTTTCCATTTTTAAAACAGAGAGAAGTAGAAACTTTAAATTCCCCAAAAGGCAATTCTTCTAAATTTAGAAGAAAATATTCAAGCGGAAACATAAGCAGTGCATTCCAGCAAGAAATGCTGTTCACTTTCAACTGATCCAATATTGCAAACTGTGCAGATCATACGCAGCCACGGTTCCTGTGTATACTTTTAAAATGTAAATGAATCATATTTAAAATGGATAAGGGCTTAAATATGGATAAGGGCTTATAAAAATAACCTGTTACACTTACCAAACCTTACCTTTTTTAAGCCATGAATTTGATTGTTTAGTGAATAGTTAACCCTTAATGCGCCAATCACAACAAAAGTCGTCTGCTTCTCTTATCTGCTGAAATGTTTAAGAAGCCTCTATGGCAAACAGTGTGGACCCAGATCAGACTGCTCCTATAGGAGCACTCTGTTCTGGGTCCACGCTGTTTGCTTCTATACTTAATAAGTCAGTAATGTTAGGCAATTTTTTGCAGCAGACCACTTCAGTAAACGAAATTTTCAAATGCATTTTTTTCTTGGCGCTTTAAGTGTTAATAAATCATATTGACAAGTGAATTTTGTGATGTATTCATATATGCCATTGGACAGAGTTTAGGACAAGGATGGTTACTCTGCAGTTAAAATATGTAATAGTTATATGATGGGTTGTCCGCCCTGCTATCCACGAGCTTTAGACAAACATGGAAAGCCTATTTTATACCCCCTACATCAGTGTAGACCTTGCACATCACGAGATATTCCTTGCACATCACGAGTTATTTCGTGCTAAAGTTGGTAAGGGTGGTATATGTAGTTTTCTACTGTAATAAGGGAGCTTTGGCCCAATCACTTTATTAATGGGGCCCCCAGGGGTTTTGGGGATCTGGGGAGAATGGCTTTTTATTTTCAGGGAGCTGGGAGCACTGGTTATTGTTTTAGGGGAGCTAGGGAGCAAGCCTATAATTTTGGGGATTTAGGGAGCATTGGCAAAAAGCAAAAAAAGACCCCCTTGTAAATTCTGAATGTATTTACTTTCATATTAACATGCTCATCTAGATTGGTATGATAGAGAAATATGGCAATTACGTTTTTGGGTTGATTTCTTTTTTCCTTAAAGTTGTTGATTTTTAGGTTGGTAATAACAGACTTTGGGACGCCCAGATTGCACCAGATCACACCATTCTTGCAAAAAATCCGGGGGAGCATGACCCCGGACCCCCCTAGCAGCAGTGTCACTACACAATGTTTAAGGCCACCTACGCACCTGCTGTGTTATTATCTTTTTAGGTGATTAGCCCTTTTCAAAAGAATTTTTGAAGAATACTTATTCAGATATATACTTACTTAATTAACTGAAAATAAATAAGCGTATAGGCACTGATAAAGCAATTGTAGAAAAGACTTTTTATAGTTAAATGCTTTCACTAAAATGTCTAGAGAAATTTAGTTTAAGCTGTTAGTAAAAATCAGCCCCTGTTCCCAAAAAAGAAACCGAATGGTATGTCTCTAAACCTCTAAGCCTACTCTACCAGGTACAGCAACAACATTTTAAGGATGGCCTCATACTTTGAGCCTTATATAATGCTTTGCATTGAAATTAATTATTATATATGTTATGCATTCCATGGCTTTTATATGTCATGTATTCCATGGTCTTTACATGTATAAGACAAAATATCAAGTGATCATTAAGTCATGCGCTCTTAATTAGCTTCATAGATTTTAAGTATGTGATTTTAATTCTACGGAAAGATAAATACATTTTAAGGAGAATTGGCTTATATTTTTGGGGATTTGGGGAGAAGCTGAACTATTTTTAGGGATTTGGGGAGCGAAGGTAAATACTTTTAGGGAGACGAGGACATTATTTGCAGGGAGACGGGGAGATCAATGCATTATTTTCAGGGATCCAGGGAGCACAGACCCCCCTGGGGGGCCTCAATAATCTGTTTTGGGATGTTAAAAATTAACTATGGGCATAGTACCCCTTAACCTTAGCGCATATATATGATTGTCATATCTTTGTTGCGAGAAAACCGAACTTTGTGGCAATGCGAACAACAAACGCGCTGATCAGCACCTTTCTGTCGTACATGAATAATATCAAACTGTCTTCATGCAAAAATAGTTATCAACTAGTCTCTGTATCTGAGCAAAATGGTTTCAGTCCCACTTTGTCGGAAACCCCGAAAGTTGTAGCCGAAATATACTAGGCCAAAAAAGAAACGCCGCATATAAAACTTTAAAATATTGCGTGTTTAATGAGCACCCAGGTAAACCGCATGTCTAGATCTCGGAGGGTGTTGGCTATCGGAGGTAAACAAAGGATTTTTGGGTTGGACATGGTCTGTATTGAGACGATTTTATTTCATTTAGATTCATTTTGAGGGATAAGAACAACATATATTTCGATAGTATACAGAATGATGATAACTCTGAAAGCATTACATGTTTTGGAACTTAATCTGTTCGAGTTTAAATTGCATTTGAATTCGGAAATGCAGTAATCTGGACGAATATTTCGAATTCATCAGTTAATATTCATATCTATTATTATATTTTTACTTGAATAACAGCCACCGCTGGAATGTATAACCTCTCTTTGGAATGAATCAGTCAAATACAATTCAAAACTACTTGTAAAACACTTATTTATTTGCAATTTGATGACGGTGGTATCATGTTTATGGGTAGCTTTCCGTTCGGAGGTATGTTGGGTAGCTGTCGGAGGGAAGGCATGTGCATGTTAGCATTGATTTCGGAAAAAGGCAAATTGATTATGCTCATTAAACAAGCTCCTGCATACGGAAACAAAATTGTAACACTCAAACACTTTCAAAAACAAGTGGTTCCATTGGCGGGGAACATATCAAAGGAGAAACAAGCTTAAATAAACCAAATTGTTAGAGTTTTTGTTCTACATTGAATGGGTGTTTCGTGCATTAGTTTATTTTGTTTGTTTTGGCCTACCATATCTATTTAGCCCTTTGTATCACATTAAAGAAACGATCTGCCAGTAACATAACATGCCAAAGCACTATACTATGAAAATGGACACATACCTTTTTGTGAAGGTTACGGACCAAGTAGCAATGTAATTAGTATACAAGATGTTTAGACGAGCACCTGTACGATCTGATCAGTCTAAGAGACAGGGACACAGAACACAGCCAAATAAGGAATACGCTTAAAAGTCAGAATACAATAAGCAAAGCATTCAGCTCCCTTTATCTCAGTGAGAGTATTGCCAAACTAGAAATACACAATATAAGCGTTTAACACGAAGTGCTAAACACGAATCCCCAGCGTATCAACAAAAATAGTAAGTGAGTATGATCAGGAAATAACACAATCACAAACTTCAGACAAACCCATGGCACCGTGAGGAAGAGCCACACAATAATCACGAGACACTAGGAAGACAAACTAAGCAAAGCAACCAGCTATCTCTTCCCCATCTACTCACACTATACGCTCCCTCTCTCTCTCTCTCTCTCTCTCTCTCTCTCTCTCTCTCTACTCGCTCTCCTCTCTACTCGCTCTCCTCTTTACTCTCTCTCTCTCTCTCTCTCTCTCTCTCTCTCTCTCTCTCTCTCTCTCTCTCTCTCTCTCTCTCTACTCTTTGTCTCTCTCTACTCTCAATTCTTTTTCTCTCTCTCTACTCTATCTCTCACTCTACGTCTCTCTCTCTACTCTGTCTGTCTGTCTCTCTCTCTCTCCACCTCTCTCTTCTCTGTCTGTCTCTCTCTCTCTCTCTCTCTCCCTCCTTCTCTCTCTCTACTCTGTCGTCTCTACTCTCTCTCTCTCTATACTTTATTCTCTACTCGCACTCCTCTCTACTCTCTCTCTCTATACTTTATTCTCTACTCGCACTCCTCTCTATACTTTATTCTCTACTCGCACTCCTTCTCTACTCTCTCTTTCTCTACTCGCACTCCTTCTCTACTCGCATTCCTTCTCTACTCTCTCTTTCTCTACTCACACACCTTCTCTACTCTCTCTCTCTCTACTCTTTGTCTCTCTCTACTCTCAATTCTTTTTCTCTCTCTCTACTCTATCTCTCACTCTACGTCTCTCTCTCTACTCTGTCTGTCTGTCTCTCTCTCTCTCCACCTCTCTCTTCTCTGTCTGTCTCTCTCTCTCTCTCTCTCTCTCCCTCCTTCTCTCTCTCTACTCTGTCGTCTCTACTCTCTCTCTCTCTATACTTTATTCTCTACTCGCACTCCTCTCTACTCTCTCTCTTTATACTTTATTCTCTACTCGCACTCCTCTCTATACTTTATTCTCTACTCGCACTCCGTCTCTACTCTCTCTTTCTCTACTCGCACTCCTTCTCTACTCGCATTCCTTCTCTACTCTCTCTTTCTCTACTCACACACCTTCTCTACTCTCTCTTTCTCTACTCGCACTCTTTCTCTACTCTCTCTCTCTCTTCTCTACTCGCACAAAGGATTGTGCGAGTAGAGAACAGGCCCTTCAAAATTTACATGAGGTAGAAAAATAATACTTTTTCTAATATCAACTGCTACAAGTTGCCTATACATGCTACATATATGTAACTTGGCCACATCACAAGCAGACATGTGCAACATCTCTCTCTCTCTTTCTCTACTGGTACTCCTTTACTATCTCTCTTTCTCTACTCGCACACCTTCTCTACTCTCTCTCCTGCTCCTTCTCTAGTTGCATTCCTTTTCTCCTCCCACTCCTTTACCCGCACTCCTTCTCTACCCGCAATCCTTCACTACTTGCATTCCTCAACTCGCACTCCTTATATACTCCCTCTTCCTCTACTCGCACTCCTTCTCTACTCGCACTCTTTTTCTACTCTCTTTCTATACTCGCACTCCTTCTCTACTCGCACTCCTACTCTTCTAGCACATCTCAACTCGCACTCCTTCTCTACTCTCTCATCCTCAACTCGCACTCCTTCTCTACTCTCTCTCTTTCTCTACTCGCACACCTTCTCTACTCTCTCTCTCTCTTTTTCTACTGGTACTCCTTTACTATCTCTCTTTCTCTACTCGCACACCTTCTCTACTCTCTCTCCTGCTCTACTCTCTCTTTTTCTCTACTCACAAGTCTTCTCTACTCGCACTCCTTCTCTACTCGCACTCCTTCTCTACTCTCTCTTTCTCTACTCGCACGCCTTCTCTACTCTCTCTTTCTCTACTCGCACACCTTTTACTACTCTCTCTTTCTCTACTCGCACACCTTCTCTACTCTCTCTCTCTTTCTCTACTCGCACACCTCTACTCTCTCTCTTTCTCTACTCGCATTTTTTCTGCTGTCTGTCTTTCTCTTCTCGCACGCCTTCTCTACTCTCTCTTTCTCTACTCGCACTCTTTCTCTACTCTCTCTCTCTCTTCTCTACTCGCACATCTTCTCTACTCTCTCTTTTTCTACTCGCACCCCTCCTCTACTCGCGCTCCTTCTCTACTCGCACCCCTTCTCTACTCGCGCTCCTTCTCTACTCGCACTCCTTCTCTACTCGCACTCCTTCTCTACTCGCACTCCTTCTCTACTCGCACTCCTTCTCTACTAGCACTCCTCAACTCGCACTCCTTCTCTACCCACTCTTCTCTACTCGCACTCCTTCTCTACTCGCACTCCTTTTCTCCTCCCACTCCTTTACACGCACTCCTTCTCTACCCGCAATCCTTCACTACACGCACTCCTCAACTCGCACTCCTTATATACTCCCTCTTTGTCTACTCGAACTCCTTCTCTACTCGCACTCCTTTTCTAATCTCTTTCTATACTCGCACTCCTTCTCTACTCGCACTCCTCCTCTACAAGCACATCTCAACTCGCACTTCTTCTATACTCTCTCATCCTCAACTCGCACTCCTTCTCTACTCTCTCATCCTCAACTCGTACTCCTCTACTCTCTCTTTCTCTACTCGCACTCCTTCTCTACTCGCACTCCTTCCCTACTAACCCTCCTTCTCTACTCGCACTCCTTCTCTACTTGCACTCCTTATCTACTCGCACTCATTCTCTACTCGCACTCCTTCTCTACTCTCTCTTTCTCTACCCGCACTCCTTCTCTACTCTCTCTCTCTCTTTCTCTACTCGCACTCCTTCTCTTCTCTCTCTTTCTCTACTCGCACACCTCTCTACTATATCTTTCTCTACTCGCACACCTTCTCTACTCTCTCTCTTTCTCTACTCGCACACCTCTCTACTATATCTTTCTCTACTCGCACTCCTTCTCTTCTCTCTCTTTCTCTACTCGCTCACCTCTCTACTATATCTTTCTCTACTCGCACACCTTCTCTACTCTCTCTCTTTCTCTACTCGCACACCTTCTCTACTCTCTCTCTCTTTCTCTACTGGTACTCCTTTACTATCTCTCTTTCTCTACTCTCAGACCTTCTCTACTCTCTCTCCTGCTCTACTCGCACTCCTTCCCTACTAACCCTCCTTCTCTACTCGCACTCCTTCACTACTTGCACTCCTTATCTACTCGCACTCCTTCTCTACTCTCTCTTTCTCTACCCGCACTCCTTCTCTACTCTCTCTCTCTCTTTCTCTACTCGCACTCCTTCTCTTCTCTCTCTTTCTCTACTTGCACACCTCTCTACTATATCTTTCTCTACTCGCACACCTTCTCTACTCTCTCTCTTTCTCTACTCGCACACCTTCTCTACTCTCTCTCTCTTTCTTTCTCTACTGGTACTCCTTTTACTATCTCTCTTTCTCTACTCGCACACCTTCTCTACTCTCTCTCCTGCTCTACTCTCACCTTTTCTCTACTCACAAGTCTTCTCTACTCGCACTCCTTCTCTACTCGCACTCCTTCTCTACTCTCTCCTTCTCTACTCGCACTCCTTCTCTACTCTCTCTTTCTCTACTCGCACACCTTCTCTACTCTCTCTCTTTCTCTACTCGCACACCTTCTCTACTCTCTCTCTCTTTCTCTACTAGCACACCTCTACTCTCTCTCTCTTTCTCTACTCGCATTTTTTCTGCTCTCTGTCTTTCTCTTCTCGCACGCCTTCTCTACTCTCTCTTTCTCTACTCGCACGCCTTCTCTACTCAATCTCTCTCTTCTCTACTCGCACACCTTCTCTACTCTCTCTTTTTCTACTCGCACCCCTTCTCTACTCGCGCTCCTTCTCTACATGCACTCCTCTACTAGCACTCCTTCTCTACTGGCACTCCTTCTCTACTCGCACTCCTTCACTACTAGCACTCCTCAACTCGCACTCCTTCTCTACCCACTCTTCTCTACTCGCACTCCTTCTCTAGTCGCATTCCTTTTCTCCTCCCACTCCTTTACACGCACTCCTTCTCTACCCGCAATCCTTCGCTACTTGCACTCCTCAACTCGCACTCCTTATATACTCCCTCTTTCTCTACTCGCACTCCTTCTCTACTCGCACTCCTTTTCTACTCTCTTTCTATACTCGCACTCCTTCTCTACTCGCACGCCTTCTCTACTCTCTCTTTCTCTACTCGCACTCCTCTCCTCGCACTCCTTCAATACTCGCACTCATTCTCTACTCGCATTCCTTTTCTACTCACACTCCTCGCTACTTGCACTTCTCCTCTACTCGCACGCCTTCGCTACTTGCACTCCTTCTCTACTCCCACTCCTCCTCTACTAGCACATCTCAACTCGCACTCCTTCTCTACTCTCTCATCCTCAACCTGCACTCCTTCTCTACTCTCTCATCCTCAACTCGTACTCCTTCTCTACTCTCTCTATCTCTACTCGCACTCCTCTCCTCACACTCCTCTACTCGCACTCCTCAACTCGCCCTCCTTTTCTACTCTCTCTCTCTTTCTCTACTCGCACTCCTCTCATAACACTCCTCTACTCACACTCCTTCTCTACTCGCACACCTTCTCTACTCAATTCTCAACTCCCACTCCTTCTCTACTCTCTCTTTTCATACTCGCACTCCCTCTCTACTCTATCTTTCTTTACTCACACTCCTTCGCTATTCGCACTCCTTCCCTACTAACACTCCTTCTCTACTCGCACTCATTCTCTACTCTCTATTTCTCTTCTCGCACTCCGTCTCTACTCTCTCTTTCTCTACTAACACTCCTTCTCTATCGCACTCTTTCTCTACTCGCACTCCTTCTCTACACTCTTACTATACTCGTACTCCTTCTCTACTCTCTCTTTCTCTACTCGCACTCCTCTACTCGCACTCCTTCCCTACTAACCCTCCTTCTCTACTCGCACTCCTTCTCTACTTGCACTCCTTATCTACTCGCACTCATTCTCTACTCGCACTCCTTCTCTACTCTCTCTTTCTCTACCCGCACTCCTTCTCTACTCTCTCTCTCCTTCTCTGCTCGCACACCTTCTCTACTCACTCATTCTCAACTCCCACTTCTTCTCTACTCTCTCTTTTTATACTCGCACTCCCTCTCTAGTCTATCTTTCTCTACTCACACTCCTTCTCTATTCGCACTCCTTCCCTACTAACACTCCTTCTCTACTCGCACTCCTTCTCTACTCTCTATTTCTCTTCTCGCACTCCGTTTCTACTCTCTCTTTCTCTACTAACACTCCTTCTCTATCGCACTCTTTCTCTACTCGCACTCCTTCTCTACACTCTTACTATACTCGTACTCCTTCTCTACTCTCTCTTTCTCTACTCGCACTCCTCTACTCGCACTCCTTCCCTACTAACCCTCCTTCTCTACTCGCACTCCTTCTCTACTTGCACTCCTTATCTACTCGCACTCATTCTCTACTCGCACTCCTTCTCTACTCTCTCTTTCTCTACCCGCACTCCTTCTCTACTCTCTCTCTCCTTCTCTGCTCGCACACCTTCTCTACTCACTCATTCTCAACTCCCACTTCTTCTCTACTCTCTCTTTTTATACTCGCACTCCCTCTCTAGTCTATCTTTCTCTACTCACACTCCTTCTCTATTCGCACTCCTTCCCTACTAACACTCCTTCTCTACTCGCACTCCTTCTCTACTCTCTATTTCTCTTCTCGCACTCCGTCTCTACTCTCTCTTTCTCTACTAACACTCCTTCTCTATCGCACTCTTTCTCTACTCGCACTCCTTCTCTACACTCTTACTATACTCGTACTCCTTCTCTACTCTCTCTTTCTCTACTCGTCCTCCTTCTCTACTCGTACTCCTTTTCCTACTAACCCTCCTTCTCTACTCGCACTCCTTCTCTACTTGCACTCCTTATCTACTCGCACTCATTTTCTACTCGCACTCCTTCTCTACTCTCTCTTTCTCTAAACACACTCCTTCTCTACTCTCTCTCTCTTTCTCTAGTCGCACTCCTTCTCTTCTCTCTCTTTCTCTACTCGCTCACCTCTCTACTTTATCTTTCTCTACTCGCACACCTTCTCTACTCTCTCTCTCTCTCTTTCTCTACTGGTACTCCTTTACTATCTCTCTTTCTCTACTCGCACACCTTCTCTACTCTCTCTCCTGCTCTACTCTCTCTTGTTCTCTACTCACAAGTCTTCTCTACTCGCACTCCTTCTCTACTCGCACTCCTTCTCTACTCTCTCTATCTCGACTCGCACACCTTCTCTACTCTCTCTCTTTCTCTGCTCGCACACCTTCTCTACTCTCTCTTTCTCTACTCGCACACCTTCTCTACTCTCTCTCTCTTTCTCTACTAGCACACCTCTACTCTCTTTCTTTCTCTACTCGCATTTTTTCTGCTCTCTGTCTTTTTCTTCTCGCATGCCTTCTCTACTCTCTCTTTCTCTACTCGCACTCCTTCAATACTCGCACTCATTCTCTACTCGCATTCCTTTTCTACTCACACTCCTCGCTACTTTCACTTCTTCTCTACTCGCATCCCTTCTCTACTCGCACTCCTTCTCTACTCGCACTCCCTCTACTCTCTTTCTATACTCGCACTCATTCTCTACTCGCACGCCTTCTCTACTCTCTCTTTCTCTACTCGCACTCCTCTCCTCGCACTCCTTCAATACTTGCACTCATTCTCTACTCGCATTCCTTTTCTACTCACACTCCTCGCTACTTGCACTTCTCCTCTACTCGCACGCCTTCGCTACTTGCACTCCTTCTCTACTCGCACTTCCTCTACTTGCACTCCCTTTACTCCCACTCCCACTACTCGCACTCCCTCTACTTGCCCTCCCTCTACTCGCGCTTTCTCTACTATCTCTTCCTCTACTCGCCCTTTCTCTCTACTCTCTCTTTCTATACTCGCAATCCCTCTGCTATCTCTTTCGCTAGAAACAGTGTTTTGATTGCCATTTGTCGTCAATCGGACGACAAATGGCAATCGAAAAATCGGGCGACAAATGCCAATCGAAAAATCGGGCGACAAATGCCAATCGAAAACACTGTTTCAAACGATTTTTTTATCTACGTTCGTCGATTTTATTATCGTTTTCGATTGCCGCTTATCCGGTGTGAAACCTAGTTTTAAAAATATCTTAAAGATATACAACCCATCTTTATTGCGTCTTATAGAATGACATGTGATTTCCAACAATGTGGGATTTTGACATGAATAGACTCAGACGAGCCTGTGTAGCTTTCTTTTAAGCTTAGAAACTCCAAATTATGTTCGTTCAGTAGCTTAATATTCATTCAAGTGACACGAAAAGGCTCTGATCACCAGGCTGGTCTGAGCATGTGCTGGTCCCACATACATGTACCGAATTGTTGGAAATCTCATGTCACGGCTCAAATAATATTGTTTAAAAAGACGACATTGCGGGGCTTGGGCTGCTGTTACCGGAATATGAGGACCTGGGCCCGGAATTACACTGCCTCCTTAAAGTTAAGGAAGACTTACTGAGTTATTAAGTATTGATTTTTCAGGATGCGAAAAATAACGTTTTTAAACTAATTAAAATCAAAATAGTTTCATTTTTCTGTAGATCACAACGATAACTTTGACCACAAGTACTGCATCTATCCAGGCCATTTATTTAGCATGTTGAAAAATCAATACTTAACTTAAGTCTTCCTTAACTTTAAGTACGCATTGTAATTCCGGGCCTGTACTACTATGTAAAGTTTAAAAACGTTAAAAGATAAAATAACAGAACGGATTGCCACCGAAACTGCAATATCGTCAATATTTTTACGGGTATTTGTTATATAGATTATTTTGTCCACCTATACAAATATGCAGTGAAAATCCAAATAAGCTTACATGTATACTAATACTTTTAAGAATGAACTGACAACAGGCCAAAAAGGTAAATTGCTTTAAAATACGTGTGGTACATGTATTTTATTTTACTGTCGCAATAGCGCAGAGTACAGCTATAAAACGTATGCAAACTGTACAGGGTTCATTATTATGGTTTTTATTTTGTTTGATTTTATTCTTATCATCCCAGTCAACAATTTGTCAGTTATGTCGGCGTATTCAACTAAGATTAAAATGCGCGGATCCAGAGAGGGGGCGGCAGAGGGTCCTGACCCCCTCCCTGGAAAATCAGAAACCTTTGGGGCTCTTTAGCAATACTGGTCCAGATCCCCTGGAAAATCAAAAGCTAGCAAGCCAGCATTCCATATCAGGTAATTATCGAACAGCTAGCGTTTTGCTGTTGGGCTGATGATGGTCCGCTTATAGTGGTATTATGATTCCTCACTCCATTCATCTAAAAATATTGTATCAGAATTTAGTTGGACTTCGTCTGACAAAATTTCTGGATCCGCGCATAATTAAGCGATAATTACAACATCGCATGAGATGTTTTGTTGTATAATTATGTGCAGTTTTCTCACTAATGTTTTACAAAACCTAAGAAAGCGTATCAGTGCAAAGCTACTAGATGGCGGTACAAGACATGGACATACCCTATCCCAGCCAGCACACAATGTCGAGCAACCATCGGCCCGCCAGCGAAATGCCATTCAAATATTTTAGATGTTGCATAGCAAAAAAGGAAGAAAGGAAGGCGGGGTAGGGTGTGTGTGTGTGTGGGGGGGGGGGGGGGGGGGGTTTGCGACCGGCTAGAGAGCCCAGTTGAAACTCATTCAATTTTTGTGGTGTTTTTTTTTGCATGTGTTGTTGTTGTTGTTTTTGTACGTTTTTTTGTTTTTTTTTGGGGGGGGGGAGGTAAATTGTTGATATAGTTTGTTTCATTGAATAGAATCCTAAAGGGCGGTGCAACATAAGGGTGTTTTAGTCGACTAGGTGAGTTGCATGTTTCAATGGATCAGGGTATTTCAGTGAACTGAGCAGTCTGAGTGCCTCCCTGGGCTGGGCGGTTTGGGTGTATCAGTTGCCTTGGGAGTTTGGGAGCTACAATGGGTTGCCTTCTTTCAGGGACCATACCATCGACCCCACCCCACCAAGCCATCATATCCCCTTCCTATATCAAGCATACTGGTTTCATCAATGATGTATCAGTGCAGAATTTAAATAAATATGTTTTCCCTGGCTCACTAGACAAAAACATGCATAATGACACCGACTGAAGATGAGCGCTTTTCAAAACACATCACAGCTGTAAAACCTCTCAAATTCCCTTCTGTATTTCGTCCCCTTGGTAGTCTTCCATTTGTAGCATTACATACATTTTTTGTATCATGGCATGCTTAAAATATATCAGATTCAGGCACTAATTGTGCGGCAGTTTGTATCAATCTCCGAAATCAAAACCACTGTCACTCCGATAGCAAGCATGTCAGCTGTCAAGTTTCCTCTGAACATTTTGCTAACCATCAAAACGATATCAACGTAAGCAAATTTCAAATATTGATGTTTTAATAGCATTTTGAGACACGATTCTTATAAATCATGCAGGAGAATGATATAGAATTGTGGCGGCACAAGCAAATTGTGTCAAAGGTTGATGAAAATCCAGCTATGATCAAACGAATAGCATTTTTTCATTGAAAATTTCACAATCGTCGTTTGAAAAGTCGCCCAGGGTCCTACGGTCATGGGTCGAAAGCATTTAACACATTCCGAGTCCTTAGACGTAACGTCAAAAGTAGGGGATCATGTAAAAAAAAATTGACGATGCGTGATCATTCATTCTTGTTTATTTGTGTCAACATCAAACTAGGAAAAATGTAATGAGTACTAGCTATGGAGACAATGATACTCTCTTCATTCCTATGTATTTTTGCTAAATATTAATCTAGAAAGTGCATAAAATTTGATAATTTAAATAACGGGAAACGTCAAAATAACGTTGAAAGATGTAACACAACTTGTTCACGCTAGGTTGAATTACCACGCACATAAAGCTCAATTAACGTTCAAATGGCGAGATTTTTTACGTTACGGTGCCTGTGACGTCAGTATAGATGGCAAGTGAATCTAACGTCAATAGGCCAAACAAAAAAAAGATGGACGCGGCCGCACGCAAAGTTAAAATTTGAAAGATTTCTAAAAAATGGCCGTTTTTGAGGCACTTTTTTCCCCAAAAAATGATATAAAATGAAACTCCATCAAAATAATTGTAAAATATTTTAAATTTGACATACACTTAGATTGTTATTTGTATATTCGAAATATAAAATCTCTTGGGCGTTTATAAAGTGGTTTTAGCAATACATTTATAGCGTCTTAAGAATTGTCACAATTTTTAAAAACGTCGTTTTTGTGAACACACATTTTTTTAAAAAATTTCATCTTTGATATATGCCTTTTAATATTTAAAATTTGAATATGTTTTTTAAATACATTTTGAGCAAAATTTTCAAATTCGTAACATTTTTACGATTGTGCAAACAGTATTAGAATTGTTCTATTGAGAGTGGTGTCTTAAAATTTGTCACACTTGCGCTTTTTTGACGTTTAAAACACGTAACGTCGAAAGATTAAAGCTGTTAAAACATCCGTATTTCTATACAGTATTCGTGTACAGTAGGTTTAGTTAGTGTTTATTTCGCTAATTGTGTAGGAGTGCAACTGAAAGAATCATTTCAGCATTATAAGAGATTAAAGGCTGCAAAAGGAAAAAGATAGTTATACCAGATACTATATGCACCCAGATCTCGTCAAAGCCAAAACAAACAAAACTCTCAAAAAGATGACGCTAAGACAAAGAAACTATAGGCTAAAAAGACAACACATTTAAATTCGTCGAAGGGAGCATTTGGCTTAGTACAGAGAAAAACAGAAGAACACAAAAACAGTTGAACCCAAAGACTTTCAAAGAAAGAGCTATGAAAAAAAACACACTTAAAGAATTACTTCCGCAAACCCCTGGTTGACGGGTAACTGGCATAAAGTCTTACTTAGAAAATATGAGATCGCCAACAATAAGCACTTTACAAAACATGAAAATAGTAACATCACCCGAGGAAATTGAAAATACAGCGTTTTTGGTGATACTAAAGCGATCATACAATCTATCAAGAAGATTTCAAATAAAACGGCGTAATTAAAAATGGTGAAAACGACGTTCAGAAAGACGACGTCATTATGTTACAAGCGTGACCCCCAACTTTTGACGTTACGTCTTATCATTCAATATAGAAGCAACCTGTTTGCTGCTTTTGTCTCCAAGAAACTTTCTATAGGAAATAAAAATGGATAAATACAGACCCTGTCCATCCATAATCGCATTGTTTACCTCCGATAGCCAACACCCTCCGAGATCTAGACATGCGGTTTACCTGGGTGATGAGGGTAACAAAATTTCATTTGCTATATATGTTTCGCTACTATTCCTGCCACCAATTATTCCCGTTGTTTTATTGAGCTCAGTCAACCCAAACCAGTGTTGTGGCTGATTTTTTATTTTTCAGTTTTTCACGTGCACATTCATTTTATTTTGATTTAAACATGTTATAACTACTGAAATATCTAGTCGAATATCCAGTTTGCTTGAAAACGTTCAAAAACTTAAAATTAAAGATTGCACATTGCTAATTTACGATTCAAAGATGGGCGCATGTTGAACGCAAAATGGCGATAAGAATGTTACAAGCTAAAGTGATGCCATCGGTGATAGGCCAACAATTTTGATGCCATGCAAGGACGATGAAACATCTAAGGAAACGTTTCTGACAAAATGGAACAATGCTAGACCGTGCGCGTTAATGACGTCATCGAGTAATGACGCGACGTCAAGATCGATAAAACCGTAGGTGTAAACTGCTCAATTAATTCCATCCGGTGACAGTGTTAGCTAGGACAACCCGAGGGACCTATAGCCCAAGAATCAGCACTCAAACTGTGACAAATCGTTTGCGAGAGATTGGTAAAAGACACCCCACATAGAATGTATGTTTTATATGCGGCGTTTCTTTTTTGGCCTAGTATAATGTCAACACTATGATAACCTTATGTGGCGACTTTTGTCGCGTGCTGATAACCTTTTTAAACTTTTTCGACCCAGATAAGGCCTAACTACTTCGGACCTGAGCTAAACAGTGGAAAGTAAAATTCTTATAATATATTCGATGTGCTGGTACCCAATGCTCTGAGGTAAGATGACCATTAGCTCTTTGCATGCTATTTTTCATGCTTCTGTTGCCGTCTGCCGACTTTTTTTTTCAAAAAATCAAAAAATATTTCAAGAACACTATCAGAGTGGTTCAGATCAGGACATACGTTCTGTCCTGATTTGGGTCTAAGCTGTAGTAGACGACAAGAATCTCCGATAGCAAGGAAAGGGTTAAAGCTGAGCGTAGCAAAGAGTGTGGTGTCTGGTTTAAAGAATTGTAGAATAATTATATTTTGCGCTGGAGAATTCTGTATTTGGACTGAAGAAAAAAGAGTTGTAAGATTTCTACTTAGCGGAAAAAGTAAAGGAGCTCTAGCGATAAGGCGTATATTTTCCCTAGTTGACATGAATACAAAACCTAAATTTTCAAATTGCCCTGATGTTTTTAAAATTCAACTGTTTCGGTAGTAAAATATGCATAGAAAGCATCAAAATAGGTTTCCAAGCGATTCATCATTTACAAAGCCGTGAAAACTTGCGCCTTCTACTCCCACCCCTCATTTTACGTCTTTAGACTGGGTGCCGTTTAGACGAGAGTTTTAGTAAATCCTTTGCAGGTTTTCAAAAAGTAAAAGTTCTAAAATGTTAAGGATATAAGTGCCCTTCATTTCCAAAAATTTGCGGTATTCCTTCTGCGCATGCGTACGAAATATACTTAAAATTGTGACGTTTGTAATTGAAAAGATGAAACTGGCGTCTTTCAGTTTGTTTTTAGATGCTTTCCCCCCTAGACCCAAGATGCCCTTTGGACAATTAAATGTCGCTATACAAATATATAACATATGTAAAGGGCGTCTTGGTCCAGGGGGGGGGGGAGGGTTTGTATAAGCGAAAGAAGACATCGAATATCTGACAAAAAATAGACCACTTTGCAAGATGGTCGTTTTTATTGTACATCAACTGTATAAATAGTTTTACTGTACATAGCATGGTTCTAGTTCCCATATATGTTACTGAATAACAAGCACAGTTGATGATCGAAATAAATTCTCAATTAATAAGAAGTAGAGTTATTACATGCATAAAGGAAACCCCGTTTTAGATATACAAATTCGGGGGCAATGGTGCATCGACGGCTCTTCTATATATATTTGTTGAATGTGCCTAGTTTCTCCAGTCGTTTTATCAACAAAACAAAATTAACGTCTCGTTTAGGGAGCTTGCTCGCCTTATCGCTAGAAATTCTTTACACAAGTGAGTTGACAGCAGATTTAGTTTAGACAAAATACTTATTTTTTAACATAATAATAAGAAAAACTGGTGGTCGTTTAGGCCTAACGTCCTTTTTATGGGACGACGATAAACTGTATAGTCTCTACTGTTTGCTATATACAGAGCATTCAATTAAAATTTGAATGAAAATGAAAAATACCACCAACCAAACCTTAAATCGGAAATGGCCTGGTCTAATTGATACGAACTTGGGAAATTCCTTTCGGTTTGAATGGGTTAAAACTTGTAAAACATTATTTGCAGAACTAAAAGTTTGCTTCTCAATACTTTCTTTGTGTCTAAAATTATTTACGACTTTAGTAAAGAGTGCGTAACGAAAATTTAATTTTCTTATTTCTCAACCAAAACATATGTTGTGGGTACTCAAAAGAACCGTCTCAACGAGACGGTTCTTTTGAGCACCCAAAATATGTTAAAATTGATAGGTAAGAAAATATTTACAATTTTACGCTGAATTTTTTTGTTAATCTAAACCTGTGAAATCTGCCTGAATTCTAAAAAGGAAATTAAGATAAAGAAAATAACTTTAACTGCTTCACTAAGTCACGGACTAAGACGTCAAAATTTCGAAAAAAAATGTTCCTATGCTAAAATCGCAGCTGTATCTCTCGGTCGTATTTTCTAAATCATCTTTTATTTTTGCGACGAACTGCCATTACAACATTAACAACAATTCGTTTAACTATTCAAGGAAATATGACAGATCAACAATGCCAGCAATCTGGGCGAGATACATCAAAGTACCCTGGGTTTACTGGCGTCGGCTATCCAGAAGTCTTCACAACCATGCCACCACAGCCAACTGAAAAGAAAGTCGGTCAACTGCCACAGGAAAATGTGGAAGAGTTCTTCAGACAGGTAAAGTATAATTTCAGTTTCAGATTTTGTCTGCCAGCTGCCCGTATGTTAACATGCAAGACCGGATTTTAACTTATGCTGATTTAGAGAGCTGAAGAAAAATTAAATTCCCTACAACGCACCACTCTTCTGAGCTTAGTTGATGCCTATCAAAAGCTGTGCAAAATTGTGTTGTTCATATTTATCATTTGGAAAAAATAGCAATGCTTTCGCACACAAAATTCAATTCGAGCCATTAATATCTCAAACTTTAGACTATTTGGTGATCTGAAGCTCCAAAGGGGAAGAAATTTGATTCTGCTTCTGTAAAAGAAATCACAGTTAAACAGATAGTGAAACTCGTCTCGTACCTGAGTTTTATTACACAATAGGCAAGTACGTTAATTCCTCTCAATATTTAAAAAGCATCGTTTCTCAATTGGTAATTTATGGCTGAGACATCTAAATTTACATATATATGGATAGAGGCAATGACAAAATGTTAAAATAATTTTCAAAGCAAAAATCTTTTTATATAATCTATAATTTAAACACTTTTACTGATTCATCAATGTTGCTTTTCCATTTTTGCTTAAATTGATCAGATATCCTTGTTTTAACATTATTTTAAACGGCTGCTTGTGAATAGAAGGTATCATGAATCAGCCAAATGTCTGAAAGTCCCAATGTATTCCATGTATTATGTACTGTTTTATCCCATCATAATGACACAGGTCATTTTCATGTAGATAATGCATCAGTAACAGATTTTATCCTTGCTATCGCTTACTATTCTATACCAAACTCTCAAAACTCTGCTTTTTATTTTCAAATGTAATGGCATAGCACCGAGCTCTCCATAAACTATGACTTTAACAAGGATTTACAGAATTTTAAATAAAATTCATTAATTATATTCACATTTTAACAACCCCAAACCTCAGTACCATACAAAAATATTGGTGTGATCATGCTATCAAACAAATGTAACTGGATATCAAGAGGTAAAAATAATTTTCAAGCCTTTCTAACCAATGAAAACATGGCCTATCTAGCTTGGTCTATGCTTTTTAGTTTTCCCATTTGCATAGTTAAATTTAATACCCAAATAACTAAAATCATCTACAATTTCAATAGTCTCGCCATTGTAATAAAAAAAAACAGGGTATTGCCTTATTTTCCTTTTGAAAAAACTACTATTCTAGTTTTAGACATATTTACTTGTAGCTTCCATGTGTCACAATATGATTGCATTGTATCAAGTAAGTAAGGATGCAAAGATCAGGAATCGATATAACCAAGTACCACACCTGACCCAATTTGTAATTCTTCAGGCGACTCTGCAAAAATAACCGTGTCATCCGCATACAGCAGCAAGTATAGCTTGCAAAATACTTCAATGCCTTCAGTGTTCAAAATAGATGAAACATCTTCTGACAATTGTAAGAATTAGACATAAAATGAACGAGATCATTTAGAAATAACAAGAACAAAATTTTGTGACCCCTTTTCTTTGTTTCATAATAGTGTGTTAATTTGATTAGAGTGTTACTCCATGATGATACATTACAAAAGTTAGAAAAAAATCCATGCTAGCTGTTTATTTCTTGTACTTCAACAACAGCAGAATCTAGGGCGAGGATTGGTACCAGTAAAATCAGTAAAATGCATTTTAGCCCCCCCCCCCCCCTAGGTGGCTTAGGCTGCTTTCCCTTCTAAGGTGGTGGTTCTGTTGTTGTTGATTTGCTGTTTATTGATACTCCCATTGTGGGAGTCTGTACTTGTTCTATGCTTTGTTGTACGCTACTTTATGTCCATTCTAGTTCGGCTATCATCTTGATGCAGGTTGTTTTTCTTAGTTTGTCTTCCTGATGTCTAGTGATTGTTGTATGGCTCTCCCTCGCGGTGCCATGGGTTTGTCTACAGTTTTTTTATTGTGGTATTTAATAGTTATACCCATGAAATTATCCGGATCATTTATGACTCCCTTATATTTGTATATTGGCAAAAAGTACCTTTAGACCAGGCTTCTGATATTATACCAGTGTTTAAAATAAGATTGAACAACTTACAATAAATGGGTAACATAGCATCTTTAGAATATTACAAATATTCAACAGAACATTGTCGTTCATTGAATTGGCTTTTTTTATTCTTTAAGTTCAAAATTACCATTGAAATTTCATCCGCAGTAATTGGGACATTAAGCTCATTATCAAAATCTGGAAGATTATCCAAATCAATATCACCGAAATCATGTTCTGGGATAGCTTCATTTAATTAGCTAAAATGTTCATAAAGAGATTCAACTGATACGTTTTGGAGCTTATCTCTACCTTCAGAAGAGTATTTGTTCAGAATAGACCAGTATGATTTAGGATCAGAATTTTCATTGATTTCAGCTTTCAAAGTTAGTCAGAATACTATTGTATTCCCTAATTTGCTTATTAATTAATTTCTTATACTTTCTACTACAGGACAACAACTTTTCATAATTTTCATAGAATTAAGCTGCTTATATTTGGGCCTCGTCGCGAGAAAACCTGTCTTCGGGGTTTCCGAGAAAGCGAATTTCAAACCAGTCTCCTCAGCTACAGAGACTAGCTAAAAGATTGAATTTCACCTGTAGCAACCTTACATATATTTTTCAAAAAGCGAATAACAAAGGCGCTGATCAGACTGCGCGGATGCGCAGGCTGGTCTGTGCCTGTGTTATTCGCAAACCACCGAAGGCAGCTCTTCTCGCGTCGAGGCCCATTTATGTTTGGCAGTGAGATACTCTTTACGTTGTAAATAGCTTTGTTTATTGAACCAATGTTTTTGCTTTTAGCCTATTCTGTGGCTTTGTAGATGAATTGTTTTTGTTCTTTATCATATTATAGGCGCGTTGCTGAATTTCATATGAGGCTTACTTTTTGAGAAAACTTACCTCATCGTCATAAAGGATGAAACCGATCTCAAGTCAAAACTAAATGCCTCTACTTTAATTTTGATTGGGTCGTACGTTCAAAAATTGGTAGCGTCATATCTAAAAAGGGGGAGATAACTCTATCCTTGCCATAAAGGGAATTGTGAAGTACGAATTTCGAATCGATTTTTTGAAGTGTTAAAACATTATTTTTTTGTAAATTATTTTATTATCTAAAATCAATTTAACTTTTATTTACTTTTAAATCAAATTTGGCTCATTTTCCTTATTTGCAGATATAGCTAATGAGGGATAACTCTTACTACCCTATAAAATAGAACATTTCCCTCGATATCGTTTCTGATAATACCGTTATTTTTGGTAAAAGTGCGTAAAACTTGATCAATTCGACGAAACATATAAATTTGCTATTCAAAAACATGATTAACAGCATTCTGACATGCTTGACGGCTCGGAAAATCGCTTGCAAAGTTGCTACCCCCGTGTGAAAAATACTGTTTTCGTGCATTTCACCAATACACTTGATATACTATTAGGCGCAGTCTCTAAATGCTTTTGAGAGAATTTACCTCATCGTCCTAAAAGATGAAACTAGTCTTCAATTGAAGATAAATGTCTACACTTAATTATTTGGGGGTCGCACACTCAGAAATTGGTAGCGTCATATTGAAAAAGGGGAGATAACTTTATACTCGCAGAAAACAGAATAACGAAATACGAATTTTAAAAGTATCAAGTATGGACTTATTTCTGAAGACAAAGGGTCTGACACATTTCTTCAAGGTAATTTGGTATGCTAAATCCGAAAACCAATGTTTGCAAGCTGAGAAATGGCGTCTTATTGAGCTTATTTGCATGTTTTCAAGATGGCCGCAAAAATCATACAGAATCTTACATTGTTGTTGATTCATTGTTTAATGTACCTCGGAATATTTGTGGGGGTTCTGTGTTGGTCTTTGTTTTATTGTGCATCTATTTGTGTTCTTTCTATTTTTGTTAACACCTTGACGAGGAAGAGAATGATAGTTGCTTGGCTTTAATTGTCTTCCTGGTGTCTTGTGACAGTAAGTGTTCTGTTCCTCTTCCTCACGATGCCGTGGGTTGATCTGCAGTAGTGATTGTGTTTTTTCCTGTTTATACTCACTTACTTTTTGCGTATCTAGTGTCCAGCTATTGTAATGAATGTTTCATTCATAGCACTATTTTGGACTAGGTTCAAGCTTTTAAAGTGATAAACGAGAAATGAGTTTTGAGAATCAACAAGTAGCTTTGATTTAACTGTCGTCATAATGTCTATTCTTCCTAGCAATACCCACAAAATGTGTTACACTATCTATATATCAAAAGTAAGAACATTTAAATTCCTTAGTACCCAATGGTCGAATTAGACCAGCCTTGCGTCCTCAGGACAACTTCTCATGGGTGTCAAATTGTTTAGTAGGACCGCCTTCAATAGGTAAAAGTATTGCCCTCAAAATAACCCCATTTGAGCTATGTGAAATTGTGTGGTTTCCATGGCAACAAACAATGCGCTTCAAAACAGTTGGGTATGTCTCTACAAGTTACTTATATCTCAGCAGAAACTCATCCTAAAGTACTAACTCGATAAAAATCAAAAGTAAGACATAGCAGCTTCATTCAGCGGTAAAGTATGCTAGTGAGCAAATTTGCATATTCATGAAAATTAATGAATACATTAGGAAATCACAAAAAATAAAAAGGTGTACCCACATAGATACTTACAACTCAGCTGCGAATTATTTTAGGCAACCACTTTTGGTACCAAATAATGCCAAATCACTGCACTTTTACCGAATTGTCCATTTAACAAACTTTCTAACACTCTCACTCATAAATATTAATCAAAATATAAGAAATAAGAGAAAATTTTGGAAAAATTAAAGGGGTGTACTTACAAAATTATGCATATGTCAGTTGCTAGTTATCCTATTCTCAAATTAAAGCCTAGAACTAAATTTTATCATTCTGTATTCTTCTATCTTTTTAATGTTTTCTTATACATTCATGAGACAAGCAAATGAGATCATTTGTATATTCATCATAGGTCTCAACTTTTATTTGGTACCATGGTTGGTAGTCCAGGATATATGGCAGCTGAAATATAGGTTATTTTGTAGGTCAAACCACTTTAGTTTTCTACTATTTTTGACTTATTCTTTTTATGTGTTCATTAATATTCGTGAATATAAAATTAGATATTTCGAATACCTATTGTCATAGGGTCACATACCTGTATCTCAACTATTATTTGGTATCAAGTTTAGTAGTCTAGGATAGTAAGCAGCTGGTGTAGAGGTAATTTGGAAGAGATACCACCTTAATTAATCCACCAATTTTGTCTTATTTCTTATGTTTAAATTAATATTTATGGGTATTCGAATTAGATCATTTGTATATTTAATCATTTTCATCAAATGAAAATGTCTCAACTTTTATTTAGTACCTAGTTTTGAAGTAAATCATAGTTAGCGGCTGACTTAGTGGTTATTTTGAACGTAAATCACCTAATTTTTCTACAAATTTCCTCTTATTTCTTAAGTATTCATTAATATTCATGAATATATGCAAATTAGATAATTTGTAAATTTAATCATTTTGGTCAAAATGCAATGTCTCAACTTGAATTTGGTACTAAGTTTTGCAGTCTACGATAGTTGGCAGTAGAAATATAGGTAATTTTGTAGCTATACCCCCTTATTTTTTCTATCTATTTTATCTTATTTCTTATGCTTTCATTCATATTCATGAATATCTAAATTATAAAATTCGTATATTTTATCATTTTGACCAAATGGCTATGACTCAACTTTTATTTGATAGCAAGTTTTGCAAGATAGGATAATTATCAGCTAGCGTCATGTTAATTTTGTAGGTATACCACCTTAATTTTTTTACCAATTTTGTCTTGTTTCTTATGTTTACATTAATATTCATGAATATTTAAATTAAATAATTCGTATATTTAATCATTTTAGTGAAATGATTATGTCTGAACTGTTATTGGGTACCAATTTTTATAGTCTAGGATAGTTTTCAGCTGGAGTACATGTAATTTTGTAGGTATACCCCCTTAATATTTCTACCAATTTAGTCTAATTTCTTATGTTTACATTTATATTCATGAATATTTAAATTAGATAATTCACATATTTAATAATTTTGGTTAAATGACAAAGTCTCAACTTTTATTTGGTACCAAATTTTATAGTCTAGTCTAATTAACAGCAGACATATAGGACATTTTGTAGGTGTACCACCTTCATTTTTCTACCAATTTTCCCTTATTTATACTTTTTACATTAATATTCATGGATATTCAAACTAGATTCTTCGTATATTTTAATCAATTTGGTCAAAATACAATGCCTCAGCTTTAATTTGGTACCAAGTTTTGTAGTCTACGATAGTTAGCTGTAGATATATAGGTAATTTTGAAAGTATACCACCTTAATTTTTCTAGCATTTTTCTCTTGTCTCTTATGCTTTCATTAATATTCATGGATATTTAAATTAGATAATTCGTATATTTCATCATTTTGATCAAATGGCTATGTCTCATCTTTTATTTGGTACCAGGTTTTGCAAGATAGGATAGTTAGTAGCTAGCGTACTGGTAATTTTTAAAGAATACCACCTTTATTTTTCTACAAATTTTGTTTTATGTCTTATGTTTACATTAATATTCTTGAATATTTAAATTAGACAATTCGCATATTTAATCATTTTTGCCAAATGGCAATGTCTCAGCTTTTATTTGGTACCATGTTTTGTAGTCTAGGCTAGTATGAAGCAGACATATAGGACATGTTGTAGGTATACCCCCTTAATTTTTCTACCAATTATTTTCTTATTTCTTACGTTTACATTAATATTCATGAATATTTAGATGAGATAATTCGTATATTTAAACATTTTAGTCAAATGGCTTTGTCTCAACTTTTATTGGGTACCAAATCTTGTAGGATAAGATATTTAGCAGCTGGTGTAGTGGTAATTTTGTAGATATACCCCTTAATTTTTTGGCCAATTTTCTCTCATTTCGTATGTTTTCATTAATATTCATGAGTATGCAAATTAGATATTCGTATACATATTCAGTTGGTCATTTTGCTAATGTCTTAACTTTGATTTGGTACCACGATTCTTAGTCTGGAATGATAAACAGCGACATATAGGTAATTTTGTAGGTGACACCCCTTAATTTATTCTACAATTTTTCTCATTACTTACGTTTTCATTAATATTCTTGAATATGCAAATTAGATAATATAAATATCTAATTAGAGCGTCATATTGCTGTTTCTGAAATTCTTTTTTATCCATCTAAGAAAGAAAGACTAGACATTTCAAACAGATATACTTTTGTGTGAGTAAAAGTAAAAAAAAAAGCAGAGAAGCAATATTTCAAGGAGGTACTTAACGACGCTCATCTATGCTGGTTTTTACATTATTTCTAGTACCAGAGTTACTTCCCCATTTTATGAATGACGATACATGATTTTAACGTACAATCCTCACAAATTGATAGTACAGATATATTTACCTTTAATTGAGCCATGTATCATCATTTAGGACGCTGATGTAAGTTTTCTCCAAAATTAATTCAGCAAATCTCCTATGCTCGTATCAAGTGTATTGGAAAAATGCATTAAAACGCTGTTTTTCCACACAGGGGTGGCAACTTAAGAAGCAAATTTCTGAGCCGTCAGGCATATCAGGATGCGGCAAATCATGTTTTTGAAAAGCAAAAAGACAATTGTTTTAGAAATTATGAAGTTTTGCGGGTTCTGATTAAATATAACGGTATTACAAAGAATAATATAGAGGAAAATATTAAATTTTATAGGGTAGTAAGAGTTATCCCCCCAAAAAACTATGTTTAAATTTATAAAAATCAATAAAACTCATACAAATATAAATGACAGTAAACTTACTTTTAGAAAATAAAATAATTTGCGAAAAAGAACGTCTTTTTGCCAATACAAAATCAGTTTAAAAACCGTACTTTACGTTTCCGTTTTTTGCAAACATTGAGTTATCTCCCCCTTTTTTAATATGATGCTACCAATTTCTGAGCGTACGACCCAATCAGAAATAAAGTAGAGTCATTCATCTTGAATTTAAGACCTGTTTCATCCTTTATGACGATGAGGTAAGTTTTTTCGAAAATTTGAATTTCAGCAACGCGCCTATTACAATTTTCTGCCGCACCAACCAATGTTTGTGAGATTTGGAGAGTAGTACTATTTAGTAGGGGAGCCAGAGATTCAAAAATTGGAAAAAGTGGCCAGAAAGTAGCAGAATTTTAGACTATATCCTGTGTTAGTATGATGTTTCAGAAGTGTGAAAACAGATATTGCACAAATTTTAAGTCTTGCAAAAGATGTTTATTTATGGGGTAACCATAGCTACCCTCATGCAGGTTTCATGTTGTATGCTATTTGCTACATTACTGAAAAGAAAAAGTTATTTAGACCAGATAGATCACATTTCCTACTACCTGCATATTGCTTTACAGTCACTTAATTAAAAGCACTAAACTGACAATATGTTTAAATGACTTACGCTTACGTAATTGTTATATACGTTACTTACATTCAAATAAATTACTATTGTTTACTTGGCCAAGGGCTGCCAAAGACTTGTGGAGGGAATTTTTGTACATTGCGATTTTCTCAGCTACTTTATATATTATAAAATGTCTGTTAGCTTTTGATGAACATGTGCATTTACCATGCAATAGCCAAGTCTAATACGTTACCATTAGATAATAAGGAAACTCCTTGTATAGTGTTATTATCATTTGCATCGTTTTCTTACATATTGTTATGATTGGTATTTTAATTAGATGCAGCTTAATAGCAGAATAATAATATTAGTTTAGGCACCTGGAAGTTCAGTTATATACGTTACTTTCTTTTAAAACAATATTTTTGTGCAATGTTATGTGTATATGCGTTCAAACAGCTAGTAGGTGAAAATGAAATTGACAACCATCTTAGGGCTCAAAATTAGATTTGAAATATTGTATTTTTAAACATTTAATATGAATGAGATGCAAAATCAACAAAATCATATTTGGTTTAAATGAATAAACTTGAAAATAAAGCACATAAATGCCATTAAGTATATGTTCTAGGAATCATGTAAATAGGATAATTGATACCTATTTATTATTCATAACTAAATTGTTTCAAAATTCTTAAATGATTCTTGAAAATCTGTGCCACTATCATGTATTTGCTTCTTTTTATGCATTAAATGACATATACAAGACACTTACTTTCGCTGCCAACAGCTCAATGAATAAATAAAAAGCATGCAGTAACATAGTCAGATCTATCACACATTGTAAAAGCCATCAAATATATGCATTTATAAACAGTTATTCGTTACAGCAGCTATATTTAAATCAATAAGGCACAAAATATACCTTAAAACTCTAAAAATGTAAGATATTCCAAGCAGAAGTCCAAATCAAGAAGTGAAACATTAAAGATACCTTCATCGGTGTCATATGAAACAAAACTGAAGTTTGTGGAAATCGTGATGATTTCTGTCTCGATTTAGCACCCGCCTTAGCTATCCTTGGGGTTAAACTAATTTAGTATCTACAGCGTGTCGGCTTTGGAAAAAGGGTATTATTTATGTTGGTAACGTATATAACAAAAATATAAAGATCATTCCTTTAATCATTGTGTTGCCTGGTTCTACACGTTTGTGAAGCATCGAAACAGGACAGTATTTATTCTAAATTACCATTTGAATAATTTAGAAACGGACTTATGTCTGTTAATAAGTTGGAAAAGCTTCCTTGCATTGTTAGTATTGTAGACATTTCTAAATGATTAGATTTCGATAATCAGGATCTTGAGCAAACAACTTTCTAGAATAGGACATGATTGATCATCTATTCCAGAATGTTTGCAGACGTTTGCTTTTTAGCTATATAGCTTATCAGCATACGTGATAGAATCTGCTTTAATGTTTGTTTTATTCAGCAGGACACTGTTTATTTTTTACCCTTACAATAAGTAATCATAACAACCGTCATTCAGTCCTTAAAACTAACTAATTAATACCCATAAAACATGTAGCAACTTGTTAAACGATGCTATATTTATGGTATATTGATAGTGCATGTAATAGAAACAAAATCCATACTTATGCTACTTTCAAAGAATACTTTCAGATAGTATACTCAACAAATGCTATGCTGTATCATACTTACATAAAGTGCAATTGGCAATAGAGACAATGTTATCACTATCTGAGATGTATCATGATACTTTTACAAATCGAAAGAAATACAATTTCTTATGCAGATGATTGATAAAAAAGAGCGACAGATAAATTAAACATGCATATTTGTTATGTTTATGTTAAGTTTATGCATACTTTCTTAGCATAACATGTAAATCTATTATTTGTGTAAAGCAATGATACTAACTATTGTGCCTTCTCTATTGTCCATATTATTATTATTTTATTAGCACAGTAGATAATTTAATGTATGCCGTTTTGTCTCTATACCCTGATGTGTTTACAACTCATCTATTATTTAGCGCACATAAAAGGAATCAACTGAAAGGATTCCTGCAACAGTTTGTTTAAAATGGGGTCCAATGACTGCTATGGTATTATGATAGAGCTTAAGCTAAGTCTGATCTTAAGACTGCTATTTTACTCTAAGATATTGCTTTTCCTATCAACATTCTGATTAACGTAAATAATCTTTTAAACGGTAATTTTAATGTGTCCTAGTTAAATTTGGCTTAAACATTTTCTCTCTGTTGAAATTTTATAAAGTAAGTTTGGCATGGTAAATTACAACTGAAGAAATCTAGATGTCTTGGATATGATCACTGCCCTGCCATGTAAAACACATCCTTATGGATGATTCCTCCAATTTCAACAGCAATAATTCATTTTGAATAACCCATTCGGTTTTAAAGTTTGCATTGCTTTGTTAAATGATAAGTAGTGTTAAGTTAAAAGGACTATCCGTTTCATTAATCAAACAATGATAGCCATGTTAAAATGAGCTGAAATTAAATTTCATAGCTAGAATAAATTCAAAAGTTACCTTCTGAGTTTTGATATATGCATAAACAGATGTGGCTGAAACAATTTGCAAAAATGTGCCACTCTCTTAAAGAGTAAATGATAACAAACACTTATGTTTCCTTAAATTTAAATGTAACGTAAACAACATTTTATTCTATATATTCATAAAGGAGTGATGCTGTCTAGATTGCCAGCAGACGTCTTCTTTCTATAAGTGAACATGACTAGGAAATGTCACAATCACAGACTCCTGACTGACCAACTGCACCTTAAGGAAGGGACACGTAACACAGATATATACAATATAATTAAATTGAAGCAACCAGCTCTCTTCCTTGTCAAGGTGATTGCTAAACTAGAAACAAATAAGAAAACAAAGGCCCAATACAAAACTCCCACAACCAATAGGAACAACAACAAACAAAGTTTCCAACATCCACACAGCATTTCAGAAATTCTTAGATATTTTATCATAAATGAATCTGATTTTATAGAACAGATATGTTATTTACTATTTTATATATTGTGATGAGTGTGAGCAGGTTCGAAACAAAGCTTTGGCTGCTTCGGAATAGCTTATTAGATTGTTTTGTTCAATTAAAAGAAAAAAAAATGTGCAAATATCTAAATTTTATTATAGGTTTTCAGGCTCAGTTGTATATGGAAAACGGTTGAGACAAATATATAATCATGATATATATTTCGTTTATTTATAGTTATATATGTTCATTTAGCAAATTTGACTGAACAAGCATAAGGAATGTATCCTAGTTGAAATGTTGCATCAGACTTATCATTCTATAAGTTAATAGATTGCATAACATATCATAGAAAAAATAGCAAACAATGTGTTTTGTTTTAAGTCAAGAAGTATCCCATTTCTTAAAAGAAAAATTTACAACCATATACACAGTCTCCTAATTAGTACTGTTATAGTGCTACCACGATATTTTGACCATGTTTACATTTTCGTGTTTGTAAACATTGAAATCAAAACATTGGAACTGTTTACATGTAACGGGTGGCTGCACACAATTCGGCTTTAAGTGGGTATTTTGAATTTGACTGGTAATCATCATGGATAGCTCAGTAGGTAACGACTCGGAGAACAGAGCATCAATATGTATATTTTAGTTTAGTCGGGGGGGGGGGGGGGGGGGGGGGGGGGGGGGTCGAGTCCCCGTAAATGAATGATTTTTTCGCTCTTTATCTTTTATTCTTCATTGTGTAATATTATATTTATTGTATCTTTATCTATATTTTAATCATATTGCACAATAATTCATCCACTTATGCCAAGTATTCCTTAAATTGTTCATCAGCAAACAAGAACACTCAGGTGATATTCCACAGAATGTGGCATGTCATCAGGGTCTACACGGTTCGCTTTTACAAACGCGATACTCGACAACCGAAGTAATTTTGTCACAATGAGCAGCAGACAGATCCAACCTGGTGCAAGTGTTATGACTTTTAGGCTCAAGATGGCATGAATGGTTAATAACATACATCATAAATTGTAGCAAAATATTGGTGTTTCTTGTAAGCCATACACAATTTCACAACATATAATATGGGTCCCGTCCCTAGAAAATCTGTCTTCGAGGTTAGCATTAAGGTCATGCTCTTACCAGCCAACTCAGCTAAAGAGTAGCTAGAACAGCGAAATGTATCCCCCTTTAAAAAGGAATTTAATGCGTGTAAGCACGTTTAACATGTTTGTATCAAAAAGATCGTGAGCAAAAAGGCGCGCGCAAGTGAATTGTAATCACATTCAAAATAAAAAAAATGATAAAAAATACCCTTGAATGGGGATTGAACCATCAACCTTAAGGATAACGGTTTAGTGGCCTATCCACTACACTAGGAAACACACGAACAAGCGTTTAGATATTTTACTCTTTATTTGCATCAAAATACCTGTATAATTCTATAAATAGTTATCTAAAAATATCTTTGTTATTGGTAAATATTTACAATAATACAGACTGTCAACAAAGACAGAATATCGCTGTATCACTATACTTCTTCTTTTGGGACAAATGCTCTTTTCATGCCTATCGAACACAGCCCCCCCCCCCCCATTTTTTTTAATGAAATAAACTTTCCAGTGATGTATAATTTAAGCTATTAAGCAATATTTGTTTGTCTTCAACTTTGTTTTATACGTAACATATTGAAAATCGAACATCAAAATGATATTTTACCTCAGAAATGTTTGTAAGTATTACTCTGAAGTCGGTGATATCAAAACAATTATCATAAGATGTTTAAAAGCTAACAGAAAAAATTGCATGCTTATTTTCAAACTTAAGAGGTTCTAAACTTATATATAGGTTTATCAATGGTCATCTAATTAAACAGCTTATAACTGACAAAGTATTTATGTTAGATTCTATCTGTTTGCAGTTTTAAAATGATCATTTAATACTCTTTTAAATACAAGTTATCATGAAGTTAAACACACATTGAAAATTTTGTCAAATGAAACTTTTTGACAAAATATCAATACTTTTAAGGGTATACTTGAAAATGTAACATAAATGACATTATAATGGACCCAAACAACTTTTATAAACATCAAGATGTGTGGAAAATAGCATGTTCTTACAGATTGCATAAATGTTTTGTTCTTTTAAACATTTCAACTTCTACCTAAATAGACTTAAATACATATTTTTGTTTTTAAGAAAATTAGGAGTAACGTATTAAACACACTGTTACAGGTATGTTTGCAAGACTTAAATTGAGTGCAATATCTGGTTTCATTCTGCCAATACTATGTACTAAAGGATAAAACAAGTGAAAATTCTGCTAAAAAGGGGGCATACCTAAATGCTTATTTTTGACATTTTTGAACCCTGGCTCCTCTACTAATTTATAGAGTCAGCATTCACAAAATCACTTTGATTTGATATATCTAAATCAATATTAATTTGATCTAGGTGGAATCCTGTATATAATTTATAAAATCTAATCTTGACTCAGGTTTCCATGTAGGGAAAGTACTATGCTCATTGCTATCATCAGTGGCTAAATTCTCATAATTTGGCAAAATAACATTTTCTTGCGATTTAACATTCATGGTAAATAACACTTGGCAATGTATTTCTGACAACAGTGGGTCAGATTTCAAGCGCTTCAAAATAATGTATACTAGGAAAAAGTTCAGCGGACATAATGACGTAGTCAATCACACAACTATTTTTACATGTTCGTCTGCCAATATAAGAATCAGCTCCACATCGTCCATTTACTACATGAATATCAAATGACTTGCACAGTTCCATGAGTCTATAACCGTAGTTATTTGTGTTTGAAACTTTCGAAGAGTATGCGACGAGATTTTAAGTCATTCTTCAAATGGTGAAATGTTTACATAAACGTCGACTCAGTCAGTGACACCGGTGCTGTGACGTACTCAATACTGACGTCAAAAGGTAAACAACCACGGGTGCTGTTTGAAAAACACACACATAATATTCTTTTTTGATGTAACAATAAATATACAAAGCGGCGCTAAGTGGCCCCTTACAACTTATCCTGACTTCGTATGCAATATATAAAAGTCTGTTTGCCTACACAACATAATTTCTTTTGGTGTTTTGATGCTGGCCTTGATGGGCTCGGTCTCGTGGTAACGGAACAAATTTCGATTGGCTGATGTAGTCATGTGATAAAAGTACATGTGACTTGAGTCCCGATGGAAATACGGAAAAGTACGGAAGGCTGATGAAATCAGCTAGGCACCCTTATTCGCACTATACAAACTCATTTCACCATTGTTTCAACTGACCCCCTCAGCACTCGGTAACGTGGTAACTGTATTCCGGAATACCCGTCTGATGTGACCGTCGGGGTAAAGACGTAATGGAGTGTTATTCGAGCCCTAACCAAAGTGCTCTTTCGATGTTAAGGACACCCCTTTAAAGAGCAAGGCGACCCTAATACATTTTTTTTCTCATTTTCGTCCCATCTAGGGGTTTACAGTGGTGGACAATTTCTTTACCTTAGAAGAAATCAAACCTGTCAAAGAATCATTCGGAAAGCTGGTGGACGACATAGCGAAGAAACTCTACAGGACAGGAAGAGTAAAAAGTATGTAATGTCAAATGAGCCACGGCATGTGATTTCCAACAATGTAGCATTTTGACAAGTGTAAACTCAGACGAGCCTGTGCAGCCCCCTTTTGAGCTTAGAAACTCCAAATGGTGTTCAGTAAGTAGCTTAACACTCATTGAATGTTCAAGCGACAAGCAAAGGCTCTGATCAGTCTGCGCATATGCGCAGGCTGGTCTGAGCCTTTGCTGGTCGCACGTACCAAGTTGTTGGAAATCTCATGCCACGGCTCAAATTCCATTTATGGCACATTTACTAATTTAGTTTTTAAGAATTTGCTTTCGCATCTGTGTTATAGTTTTGAACCCTAAGCACTGAACCTGCAGATTGGTGACAATAATCTGAGGGAGCTATACGAGTTAAGGCAAGAGTGCGTAATCAAAAATATTTTTCTTATTTCTGATATAAAACGTATGTTCATAACTGTTAAAATTTAATAATTTTCTGACTGGCTTTAATAAAACCTAATCCCATATATGGGTTTCTGGATATCATATTTAAAGGACGCTGAGCATAAATGGTTTAATATAAATCAAAGAGCCACTTTTAAAGGATAAAATGAAATTGCCTGGTGCATAATATGTAAGAAATGCTGACGGTAATATACACGACCCACGTTGAATATTTGCTAATTAGAATGAAACACTCAAGGTGGACGGATAGCCATTCTGAAACAGGTTTCTTATGAAAGCGGGTTCCAGATTATATATCGACTGGTTATTAAAATTAATGGCTTCAAGAAATGCAGACACAACTATCAGATCAGAAAATATATGGCGCTCCTTTAGGAAATTATATGTTAAAATGTATAAGTAAGCAAAAATTGATTAAAATATACCGTGCGGATCAAGAGTTATGAGCACTTTCACTAAAATACCTTGACCAGCCAAAATGTTGCTCGGCAAACCCTCGTCATCTTTTTGCATACCAATAGCTGGACAATACATGTATTAAAATAAATAAGTATGCAAAAATCATCCAAATATCCAAGTTGTTAGGATTTTCAACAACGGACCCTAGCAGGCTGTATTGATTCTCAGGAAACCATCGTCCATCAAAAAAGATCGTTTCGCATGCCATTGGTTAGGGAATGTTGACATACACAGTTACATATGTGGCTCAAAAGTTATGAAGATTTTCACCTACTGCTAACCGACGGACAGATGGCATATTCACATAGTGATTATTGCAGACCCAAGGGTCGTGCAATTTATATCACACCCGGTTAGCGGCGACCATGAAAGTACGGATTTTATCGAAATTGCGTTTCCGATCGCCAAAAACAACGTTTTCGATCACCAAAAAATAGAGGTAAGAAAGGCGGTAAAGATCAGGAATCCATACAATCAAGTACCACACCTGACCCGGTATACCACATGGGAAAATGACAGAAACACAATTAAACATCACAAACCAGAGCGAAGAGGTCAGCTCTTTCCCAGCAGGTGACCACAAGGCAGCAATGAACAGACGCAAAAGCATGACAAACACAAGAAATAAATAACACAAATGATCCACAAAAGAAGTACCACCTTGGTACGGTCAGTAAATATATTTACTTTGGGGCTTAAACCGGTTTCACGCAAGTATAACGTTATCGACGCCACTTTGTGAGTTTTTGCAATGGAAAATGTTGTCTTTGGCAATAGCTCGGACTGGTCCGAGGCAATAGGAACGGCAGTTGAGTTTTGTTTAAAAATGCGTCAATATCAAATCACCTTTTCCGGCATCAGGACACAAACACCAAAACAGTTTAATAAGAGATTCCTGCAATTGCAGACCATGTGAACATCCATTTTGATTGATTGAGTCCCAGTCAACAATATTTCAGCAATGTTGGGACTTCTCCAAGACACAGAGAGAGAGAGAGAGAGAGAGAGAGAGAGAGAGAGAGAGAGAGAGAATGAGAGAGAGACTTAAAGACTAGCCCACCCAAATTTGCCTCAAGTGTAGCAAATTTCATCCATCCAACAGGGTTATATTTGAAAGCTGCAGCGGAGAACACACTACCCTTCCACCCACTGCATTCAGTTGGAAAAAAACAATATACAAGCTGTACTTTGGCCTACTTTGTAGATTTGTATGAAGACCATGGACTGGGTACCCGACTACTCATGCTGGAGGAAGAATGGCCAGGGGCTGTTATGTTGCTGCTTAAACTGGGAAAGCTCACTCCGGTAAATAACACTATCTTTACTGCTGGATCTTCCTAGTTAACATCTGAAAGCGGGCCACCATCGACACGCCAGCAAAACGTCATTTGAATGGCTTGACGTCATTTTCTTATTTTTCTATAGTTATATACCCTTTTGTTTACAAAAGAGAAGGGCGGTCTCACCGTTGGGTGAATTTTACTGTTATTCAGCGTACAACTACAAGCTCATGTGCATACGCTTTAACAAACAATTGTAAGTTCTATCTTCCACCATACATCAGAATTGAACAACATTCTCGGTTTATTCAGTGTCATTGCGTTTTTATACTGAAATGAGGATGAATTCCTGTACCAGATACATAAATGAAACATCACCACCTGTGTTGTATTTTGTACATATTTCGGAGCAAATGATTGGTCAATATATGATAACAGCAATACAATCATATTTCATTAAAAAAAAAAAAAAAAACGAATTGACAATGAAACCGTGGTTGTTGATCAATTCTAATATATGGCGAAATATAGAACACACAATAGTTGTTTATTTAAAGCATACATGTTAACGAGCTTGTATTAAATTGAATAATAACGGTAAAATTCACCTAGAAACAATATGAACTGCAGCGTAGTACAGAAAAGTATAAATAACGTCAAACCCCTGTGGTGGTTGACTGGGTTTATGTTAAAAATGTACAACCACACGGAATTTACAAGCAAGTTTGCACAGGTTATGTATTTTGTTCATATCTCGTGCCTGTTCTAACATGTGCATTCTAAGAAACTGTTTATCATTTAAGCATGATGTCAGCTTATTATTAAATAAGATTGGTAAAATGCAGCCAGTTTTTACAGCATAATTCTAAAGAAGGGTAAATATTCTCATATTATGGATACCAGCGGTTTGTTTATTTTGAGTGCATTGATTGTATTGAAATCGAAGAGAAACATTAGTTTCAATTATGGTATTTAAATCTCTACTGAATTAAATTCAATGTTGGGAAATATTTTCAAAAGCATAGGTTAACATGAAATATAGAATATTACTCCTATCACCGAAACACTGATATTTGAAAGAACCTTAATAAGGTATTAGTTAACCTCAAACGTATATAGACTATAGGTAGTTTTGCATTTGGAATAAATGTGAAACAGGCTATAGTAGCCTGTATGTCTGCAGTTTACATATAGCTTTCAAGTTTAGTTGCATTTGTAATAAGTTTGTAAGACAGTCTGAGGTATAAACCAATGAGAATACCGTTTTTTAGCAGGTGCCCTCATTATTACAATATAAGACAGTTCCTAATAGTTAAATGATCTAGGTCAATACATATAAAAAAAATAGCTAGCCTCTGTTAAGATAGCCTCTGTAAAAGCAAAAAATCCTGACAGAACTTTATATAATTTTGTTTTGCAAAAGGCTATAATAAGATTAAGTATAGGACCCTAGCCTAAATGACGAGCTCCAACGTTGCTACATGCCAAATAATTAGGGTCAGATTGTTTGTCTTTATATCCATGCGTGGAAGTCAACATTAAGATCGATATGTGTAATTAGTGTATCGAGAAGGCGTGATCCAACCCCATCACATTAGTATGTAGCAATAGAAAAAGCTTTTTCAGTGAGACATGAGCCCATTTTCTATGTATCATCATAGTTTGTTAATTAATAAGATTGTTTCTCTGTGGTGATTTATTATATAAGTTAGGAAGCATCCGTGCGAGCAAAACATTTTTGCGTTTAACACCAACAGAATCTGTGGCAAAAAAATCCCAGTAAATGCATTTAAACCCCTCAATGGCTTCGTTAGACAGTGGTTCTGTTATCGATTCATTGTTTATTGTTGCTTCCATTGTTTGTGGGGGTTTTGCGTTTAGTGAAATACTTTGTGTCCTTTTTAAGTTTGCAATCGTCTCACCGAGGAAGAGAGAGCTGGTTGCTTTGCTTAAATAGTGTACTTACTATCGTGTGGCTGTTTTTACCTCACGGTACAGAGGGTTGGTGTGCAGTTGCTCATTGTGGCGTTTCTTGGTCATACTCACTCACTTTATAAATCTAAATCTACTGTCCTGTCAGCCAAGAGTGACAGTGACTTCATGTTTTGTTTACAAAGTTATCAGGGACTTATATCGATAGATCACTTGTGTATTAATCCTATCCTTAGTATGGATAAAAACACAAGTGATATGTCGATTTGGTGAAGTGTACACGTTAGTATTTTACTTAGCAATTGTAAACAAAGTATTACGCCACTGTCACTCTTGGTTGGCAAGACAGTAGGCTACATTATTTGTCACAAAGGCTTGTTTGAGACACAAGACACAAATACATAGAAAACACTAGGTGGGTGTCTTTTGTTATCAAGTTTACCAGACAAGGCTTCGAGAACGCCTGTTGACATTGTGAGGCTTGCCGAGCCTGGTACACTTGATATCAAATGACGCGAACCTGGTATTCTATTTATCAGTTTACCCATTGGTTTAGATTATGGCATAATTATAGATTTTTGTAACAATTCAGTGTCATTGACAACGTCATTCAAAAAGTGCAACGTCATCATGACCTGATAAATGCACATGCTGTGAGATAGGCAATGTTTATCAGGTCAACGTGCAACAATGCAGTTAATATGAGAGCTAACTGATAAATTGATTTATATTTGTTGTGACAGGAATTCCGAGCTTTGTATCAGTGTGATAAACTATTAAATGCTATGGAACAGCTTTTGGGGCCTGATATTGCAGCTAATCCTGTTTGGAACACTCGACCAAAAACTCCATCTCACGCAGAGACACATGTCGGCTGGCATCAAGGTACCACTAAATCAAAAATTAACTTGGAATAAGGCATAGAACTTCACAGATGAGGACTGGGCTAAATATTATTGCTTCCCTTTGAGACAACTAAACACTCAACACTCAGCTGGCCATTGGTTCCAAATAAGTATTAATGGCAAATAAAATTCCTCATAATATGAAAGTGAGAAATTATGCTTTATGTTATTCCTGACATTCATGTGATGAATCTTTTAGCCACCTTTTCTGGAGCTGTGAACAAATCCAAGCATTCATTAAAAAGTTAGGTTGACTGAATGAATGCATATGGCATTCTTGATTCTTGATTTATAGAGTCGCATAAGCCCTTTTGAGCTTGTCTACTCCCTCTGAACAGTCTCTATACTTTTTCGTGTTTTTCCGGTTCCGGGTATTAACAATGTCTTTTCAGTAAATCTCTGCCAGAATGTATCTTTCTGGCAATAGCACCTTATCAAGTCTAGTTTTTAATTTAGATACAGTATCACTGCACACAATGTCTTCACTTAAGGTATTCCACTTGTTGATACAACGTATAGGGAAACTATTTAATCTTAGTGTTTTCTCACATCTTGGTTTAACTATTTTGAATAAATGTCATCTTGTGCAATTATCAATGCATTCAAAAAAATTATCAGGTTTGATGTCTTCATATCCATATACTATTTTAAACAATTGTATTAAATCATATCTCTTTCTTCTATAATGCATTGTAGGTATTTTCAATGATTCCAATCTTTCTCCATAAGATAATCCTTTCAACTCCTGTAATAGTCTAGTAGCTCTGCGCTGAACATTTTCTATCAATTGAATATTCTTTTTAGTATATGGGTAATACACACTACCACCATAATCAAGTATAGATCTTATTAAACTTTTGTTAGGTATCAAAAATGAGTCTTTATCTAGTGATTTAAACGTCAGTTTGATTAGTCCAACAAGCCTATTTGCTCTATTCACTATGAAATTATATGTTCATCAAATTTTAAGTTATTTTGAAACCATATGCAAAGATCCTTCTCCTTTGTCTCTTTAGGTAAAGCTTGTAAATTTCCATCTTTGTCTTTTAGTTTGCATTCAAAATCATATTTTACATTTCCATATTGTACCAGTTTACATTTCTGAATTGAAAACTCCAATAACCAAATTCTACTCCATTCGCTAAGCTTAAGTACATGTAAATCTTGTTGTAAACTCTCCTGATCACTTCTTTTGTCCATTGCTGCGTAAACTATGGTATCATCCGCAAATATTTTACAAATATTTTGAAGACTGCCAGGAATGTCATTTACATATATTATGAAGAGAATAGGCCCCAGGACTGAGCCCTGGGGCACACCAGATGTGACAATTTTCCATCCTGAACATTTTTTTTCCATTTAACATAACTCTTTGTCTTCTTCCACTTAAAAAGTCCTCGACCCAAGTTAATAATTGTCCATCAAAACCATACCAGTTTTAACTTCAATAAAAGTCTATCATGTGGAATTGTATCAAAGGCTTTCTTTATGTCAAGATATATATTGTCTATTTATTTACTTTCATCATAATGTTTACTCCAGTCATCTAAGACATCTAACAATTGTAAAACACAGCTCCTCTTATTTCTAAAGCCATATTGGCAAGTACTAAATAGATTATTGTCATTCATATGTTTCATAATTTTATCTCTGACTGTTTTTCCACATACTCTATTGGTAGAGGAAAAAACTGGCAAAAAGTCGCTTATTTAAGGCGGAACCCCTCCCCATCTGTAAAATGGTAAACGATTGCATGAATGATATGGCAAGATGTTGAAGTTTCTTGGATTGCAGGAATTACTTTTTCAAAGAGGGGCAATGGTGTTAAAATTTGGCAAAAACTTCATTTTTAGAAGTAAAATTGCGAATTTCTGAAATCCATTTGTAGAAACAGATACACGGCACTGGTAAAGAAAGACTGAAAAATGATCATTGAGTTTTATATAATCCTGACCTGACTTTATTATGAAGTCAAAGTCAGAAATGAAATGTCTTTTTTTTTTTTGGTGAAAATCAGTATTTCTATGAAAAATAATCCAATTTTTTGTAATCAGACAGGTAAAGTTTTTTTAAAATTTATAGTTTTTATTTATTTTGTTTTAAATTTGATGCTGCATTATTCAACTTACATATATCCTGTCGTGTTTACTTATAAAACCTGCTAAAATATTTTCTTTTTTGGCCTCTAAAACTGACATTTTTACATTCAGGTATATTTTGGGAAATGCTTGTTTTGCTATTTCATAGATATCAGGGCATTGTTATATTATGAAAATGAGGTATAAATAATCATATCAAATGGAAACAGCATTTATCATGTTCTGTGATATCATATCAAGTATTGACACACACTAAAAGAGGGCCAAATGATCCTGGATTGCTCACCTGAGTTTTTGTTTAAAACCTCTAATCTATATGTATCTATTAAAAACTGACCATGCTCTGGTGAACTCTTGGTGGGGCCAATTTTGACCCCAGAGCGTTATTTGGAGCAAATTCAAATATGGTCCATCCACTGGGTGATATTAGGGATCTAGACTTAGTGGTTTCAAACCAGGAGTGTTTGTATGTTTCAATTTATAAGTCAATGTAAACTTTGTGACATCCTGGCCATTTTGACCATATAACCACA
Organism: Loripinus fragilis; assembly: GCA_964019695.1. NCBI lineage: Eukaryota > Metazoa > Mollusca > Bivalvia > Lucinida > Lucinidae > Loripinus > Loripinus fragilis. Next base: position 123,478,424 of record OZ026514.1, on the reverse strand, counting down.
ATTTGAGCAATCTCGGTAGAGTACCACTAGGTGATGTTACATACAAAATATCAAAACTTTGGAGCATTTTTTTTCGGCAAGAATATTTTTTTTTATGTTTTCTCTAAATAATCTATTGATCGAGGAAAAATCTGGCAAATTATAAGTCGCTCAGCTGAAGTGGGGACATCTCCCTACTTGTAAAATAGGATTGTGATATATCAATGGAAAGTTTTATAACTGTGCATTATGAAACCACTGATATTACTTAACAAAACAGGGGCAGTGACTCTTTATTAGGCTTCGAAGAAGGGCACCCTCATTCAAAGAATCATATATAACATTTAAATTAAGCAAAAGTTGGCTGGGTGAAAAGAAATGCAAAAGTGCAAATAATTTCAAAATTTTAAAGCATTAGAGGTGTATATTTAACCAAATAAGCCATGCATTAAAGCAGCTAGGCCTATTTTAATGTGATACATAAAAACGCGGATCTGACAAAAGGGACCTTAAGGAATCCAAGTAATTATTACGTAAGAGACATTTGAAAAATATTTAAAATAACATAAAATTACATACCTTTATATTTCCATGAAAATGCTTTTAAAGTTTGATACCATCAAAATAACAAAAGTTTCTGATTATACTTTTTTAAAGTTTTCAATAAGGGTTGTTGCCATGTGAACTCTCAGATCACAACACCTACACCAAACAAAAATAGTAATTGAGTATGATTAGGAAAAACCACAATCACAAACAGCAGACAGCCCCATGGCACCGTTACTTTATATCCATTCTAGTATTGCAATCATCTTGATGGGGAAGAGAGAGCTGGTTGCTTTGCTTAATGTGTCTTCCTGGTGTCTCGTGATGGTTGAGTGGCTCTTCCTCGCGGTGCCGCGGGGTTGTATGCCGTTTGTGATTTTGGATTTTCCTAAGCATACTCAATTATTATTTTTGTATGCAGTTTGTGAGTGCGACATTTACTGGTAATACATTATTTTTTGAATTGACTTACACATCGTGAAAACATAAAAAATCGTCTTGTCTGAAACCACAAGGCCTAGAGCTCTGATATTTGGTATGTAGCTTCAGCTGTTAGACAACATTTAAATATGTTCCAATTATGACTCTGGGACCGAACATGGAACGCAAGGCAGGTCATCAGGAGCGTGGCCAGTTGCCAATAGATACCTATAGATAAGCCGTTTTAAACAAAACTCAGGTGAGCGATCCAGGGTCACTTTGTCCTCTTTTTATTATGTCATTACTTGATATGATATCACAGTTAGGATGAATGCTCTTTCCATTGAAATGTTTACTATATGTGTGTCATTTTCTTAATATGGCAATGTCCAGATATACAAGTAATAGCAATACATGCATTTCACAAAATATACCTGAATATCAAAATGCCGGATATTGAGGTAAAAACGAAAATACTTTGGTAGGATTTTTAAGTATACACGACAGAGATATATGTAAGTTGAATAATTCAGCATCAAATTTGAAACAAGTTAAATAACAACCCTTTTTAAAACTTTATCAGCCAGATTACAAAAATTCGTGTTTAAATTTATAAAGAACACCGATTTCACCCAAAAATCAAGACATTAAAATTCCGGTTTTGACACCATAATAAAATCAGAGTGAACTTATATAAGACTCAATAATCATTTTTCAGTCATTCTTTGCTGGTGTCATGTATCTGCTGCTGCAAATGGATTTCAGAAATTCGCAATTTCACTTCTAAAAACGAAGTTTTTGCCACATTTTAACACCACTGCCCATCTTTGCAAAAGTAATTCTTGCGATCCAAGAAACTTCAACATCTTGTAACATCATTTATAGAATCTTTTTCTATTTTACTGATGGGGAGGGGTTATCGGTCAATTTTCGTTAGTTTTTGCTCTACCATATTGTTCACCTACGGAAAAAGGTTTATAGTCGGTTGTGAAAGAGGAAAAACTAAATCAAAACAAACTTAACTTCATACTTTAATATACATTTATCACATGACGTCGCGTCTGAGAGTGATATAACACCATGCAATAAAATCGATAAACCACTAGTGGTTTACCAATTTCAGAAAACGTAATGACGTCCATTATAACGTTGCGTAAAATAAGGGAAAATCTTAACGTTTTCACAGCAAAAATGCAATTTTTAAGGGTTTTAATGTCATGTAATAAATAGAATATAACATTCGTGCTCTTGTATTATTGAATTCATTAACTCGTTGCGAAAAAGAGATAAAATGCTCGGCAAGCCTCGCATTTGATCTCTTTTCCCCAACTCGTTTGATAAATTCAATAAAACATGAGCACTCATGTAAGATCCTCTATTAACATGTATATATTTTGCCGTCTGCGATATTCGCGTGTTATCAGAGCGTGGCACAATTTGGATCCAGATCAGGCATCATATCAGGATGATCTGGGTCCAAACTACTTACAAATGTTATCAGCAGGCAATAAAAGTCGCCATTGGCTGAAGAGGAGCTAAAGCTTTACTGCCAGCCTAATGATATCTTGGGACTACTCCATAATTATACCAGCTTTTTCCTTTTGAAAAAAAGGGTATATTAATTTCGTACCAAAGTCGGTGCGTCTGTGCGTCTGTCCTTTACGTTTCTTGTAAATGTATCTCCTCCTAAACCGTTAGACCTAGCAACTTCAAACGTTGTACCTAGAAGGGTCACATGATGTAGAGGGTACTGGACAACCTTTCATGTGACATTGAGGTCAAGGTCAAAGGTCAAATAATGTATTCTCTTGTAAATGCATCTCCTCCTAAACCGTTAGACGTAGCAACTTCAAACTTTGTACCTGATTAGGTCATATAAAGTAGAGGGTACTACCGTACTGGGCAACATTTTGTGTGACCTTGACCCTAGGTCAAGGTCAAAAGTCAAATAATGTAGTTTCTTGGAAATGCAGCTCCTCATTAATCATTAGACGTAGCACCTTCAAACTTTTTACCTGATTAGGTCACATAAAGTAGAGGGAACTGGGCAACATTTTGTGTGACCTTGACCTCTGGGTCAAGGTCAAAGATCAAATTATGTATTTTCTTGTAAATGCCTCTTCTCCTAAATCGTAAGACGTAGCAACTTCAAACTGTGTACCTGAATAGGTAACATCATGTAGAGGGTACTGGGCAACACCTTGTGTGACCTTAACGCCAAGGTCAAGGTCAAATAATGTATTTTCATGTAAATGCATCTACTCGTAAACCGTTAGAGATAGCAGCTTCAAACTTTTCAGCTGCATAGGTCACATGATGTAAAGGGTAATGGACACTATTTCATGTGACTTTGACCAGAGGTCAAATAATGTATTTTCTTCCTTAACCTTAGGACATTTCAACTTAAAACTATGAATTGAATAAGTCACTTGATGTAGTGGGTGCTGGACGATATTTAGTGTGACCCAAATGCCAAGGTCAAGGTCAAACAATGTTTTTTTTTTCTTTTAATTGCATCTCCTCAACCGTTTGATGTAGCCACTTCAAACTTCCCAGGTTCATGGGTCACATTATGTGGAGGGTACTTGGAAACAATTTGTATAACCATGACCCCAAGGTCAAGGTCAAAAGTGAAAAAGCGGGTCTTTCCAGTGGTGTACCATCGACTGCATTCTAGCGAAAACTGTTTCCCAAACTACCCGTTTAGGGGTTTCCATCACAATGAGTTTACTTGAATCGCATGATTTTATATAACTTAAGATACAATTATGACAAATATGAATCGATTTTTTTTTTGTAATACATGGTTCATCATATCACAATCTTATCAGGCCGTGTAGCACAGTCATCAACGCGTCTGACTGCAGACCCCATTGATTGATTTCCATTTACTCCTGTTGGAATCTTCTTTCTAATGAGTTGTGCACCACTAGTTTGATCATTATCACCATATTTGAGCCGTGACATGTGATTTCCAACAATGTGGCATTTTGACAAGTGTAGACTCAGACGAACATGTGCAGCATCCTGTTAAGCTTAGAAACGACAAATGATATTCATTCAGTAGCTTAACACTTATAGAATATTCAAACGACTAGCAAAGGCTCTTATCAGACTGAGGCTTTGCTGGTCTCATATCTGCTCAACTGTCAAAATGAAACGGTTCAACATACCTATATTTGATCGATTATATTGTCTCTTTTTGTTTCTCTTAACATTCTCACTCTAATTTCTCACCAGGCACTTAAGTTTAGCAATTTCTTATGTTTCGCATCTTATTCGTGCTCATCATCGTGCAGTGCCGATCAATTTCAATTGCAATGATGAGAACATAATCTTAGGCAAATGAAACCACGAAGCTTCAGACGCCATCCTTAAAATAGGCATTTGGGGAGAGCAAGAATCGCAGAAGGGGTCAGTAAGCAAAAATCACACCCGCTGTAAGTAATGCTGAAATGATAAGCATGTGATTTTTCGTTTGGTGGTCTTTCATCTTCTTCATGCATCATACGCCTATAAAAAAAACTATTGGTTATGTGACAGATGTGATAGTGATTTCATGCTGAAAAAAATCAGCTGCCATAAATGACGTCAAACCGTAGTCATCACTTGATTAAACTTTTAATGTTAATTGGCATTTCAATTCAACAGATAATCAGTTTACAAAGATATCATAGGCTTACAATGTTACTCACCTTATGGTTGATTAAAACCTTATAAGTTACTGAAAAATGTCGCGACGCATTTGCAAGATAACAGTGACGTTAGATTTTTTCTTTCGGCTCGTGCACTGTAATAGTGGAGATGTTTCAATCAAAAGTATTTGTCTGTATTTGTTGGGAGGCATCGAACAGTTTTACTTGTTAATGTGGTTCAAGAAAACCCGACTAGAAACACCGTTTAAAGGCTATAACGTAAAAGCATCAGTAAAAACGTCAAATTGTGAAAACTTGGTCCTTTATTTTTCTGAGAAAGTTCAAAAAATTGCAGCATTTGCTATGCTTTTTTGGTTTTTAGTGACCAAACAATCGTTTGAAAATAGTTTCGGCTTCCCCCAATGATCAAAAATACCCACGTTACCCGCTAGTCTTAAAATTAAGCGTCACTTTAGCACGGCAGCTGCGTTTGGTAATTCTGTAATTTTTTTAAATGGAAAATCTTGTCAGATGATCGGCGCTTGTACCTTTATGCTAGCAAATGAAACTCAAGATCTGATGTGGATGGGCTCACCCATACAAAACAATTGCTAAATTTATTGGGCATAGTATACTTCCTTGTCATATTGGGTATTTTTCATGTCCTGAGACGATTTTTTCTACTTTCATAATGTACTCCAAACAAAACCAGCAGCGTTTTCTCCACTGCCAATATTTGCTAATTAGTTTTAGAAGCTAGTTTATGAAATGACATCTTTGTATGTAGTTTCTCAATTCTTCTCATTATCTTATATACTTTGATTCAAACGGAGCAGTGAACTTCTGCACCCTGTAAATTAATACTCCTTTAGAAACTGAATAAGAACGTCCAAATCATTCTTCTTTTGGAAAAAGTAACTGAATATAGCAAGTGATCTAAACCAACATGACTAAAATCTTTCTTTCTTATCTGAAATTTATCTTTTCCAGGAAATGGCAATTACAAACCCTGTTTGGACTGATATCATTTGCTCTTGCCTTGCCAGCAATTGTATCTGGTAAAGCTCATTATGATTTTGAAGACACTTTTGGTTGATTTATTTTCATCTCAATTTTTCTGAGACCAACGTCTTATTCAGGATCTATACAGCCCCTTTGTATCCATTCATAACAGTAAAACAATGCCAACCATTCTCTCCAACACTTTAGGTCTCTTTATAGGTTAAGGCCCAGTTTAAAAAAGAGCCCTATTTAAGATTTTTTTTTCAATCCATCTGGTAGAAAACTTCCAATTGTACAGTCGTTTAGGGTAACATGTAAGAGTCACTTTTAGGGTGGATGCCAGATCTGAAAGTGGTGCAGATTTTTTCTACGACATAATAAACGCACCTACCCAAAATTGTGCTATTTTTTCAATTAAACTTATTTTTCATGACGTCTAAGTCTTAGTTCAAGCTAATATTGAACTTGAATTAACAGCAAAAAATATTTTTTAAAACCTACAAAAAATGGGTTATTGAATCATATACTACTTTTAGCAAAGTATTTTATATACAAAACAAAGTTTTATGCCAATCGTATAATTTTAGAAAACTTTTGTATCTATTTGAAGAGAAAATATAAAAATGAAAAATACATTTCAAAGATTCACAATAGACAAGAAAAATTTCAAGCTAAATGGTCTGCTTTACATCAAGTACTAGAAGATACATAGAACTCCATAACTAGGTTATTTTCCCTTGAACCACTTCTCAAGATAAAGATTGTTGTGTGGAAATGAAAGTGCAGCTAAAGATAAAATTAAATGATATCATAAGTCATCAAAACTTATAGTGCCACATGTATTGACAGGTCACGCAGAGCAAGTCAGAATGAAACTGTCTTCAAAGATAAAGGAATTTCATAATTATAGACACTACATTTTAATTTCCATAATATACCATATTTTTCCTAAATATTTAGACAGTGACTCAGAGGTTAAAATAATGAATACAGGATACCAGACTACATTTAATTACATGGCAATCCTAATCTATCATGTTTGTCTTTATATAGTACAGTTTACACATATATTTTAGCGAATTGTTGTATCCCAGTTGGAAAATGGTGTATATCCTGATCAGTGGGCCTTTAACTGTGCCACCTGGGTAGAATATACAATGTTATTCATCTGCACAATAAATTCAAAATATTCTGATGTTTAAATTATTAGGAGACATATGGTATAGCAAAACTTGAAGTAATTAAAGACAGAAGGAAGAAAGCTGGTGAATGAGTACATAACAAGGAAATTCAAAACCATGTTTGTTAATTCAGAAATTGTGTGTATATATATATATATATGTGATTGTAAATGATTACAAATAAAATATGAAGACAGAAAAAAAAGTCTTAGTTCAGCTGAAATATGCCACATCCCCTGCTATAGCCAGATTTGTGGCTTAAACTAATATTTTAGTATCCCATAAGCTAGGAAAAAATGTTTTGTTCTCAATTTTGGATGGCTAGGTATAAAAATAACGGCGTATTTCATGGTACTGTTTATATCAAATGTGTCATAATTGGAAATGTTATGAAATTGCATGTTCTTATATAATTACTAAGTTTTAATCACACATATATTGTATTTCTTGGCCCTAAAAACTAATACAGAGAGTATAAGACCCTTCTTTTTCGAATGACTTTATAAAACTTATCATATTTTCTATACACGGGAAGGTTGCATACAAGGTACCCCTCCCATTTTACTTAGTAGTTGTTTTATTTTCATAATTGATTAACATAAATGTACTTCTTCATACATCTATCTCACTGATTTTGAAATAAGGTTTAGTTGGTATACTTGAGAATCATCACATATTTCAGTGTACTCTTATGAAAGTTAATTTAGAACCTTCATTGTGTTATGTACGTTACCTGTTTACATGAAACCCAGCAAAATGGGCATCTAAGTATATAATAGTTCCTCTAGATTCTGTATGCGTTATCAATTTCAAATGGGTCCATACTTTGAATTTACCTTTAAAAGAAATTTGATTTGGCTTCGACTTACTGTAAAAATGATATTTTTTTCTATTTTATATAGTGTGTCTGTTACTAAACACTCAACCTGGAAGCACAAAGCAAAATCTGCAAATCATAAGGGCCACTTTAGCATACTAAAACATTAAGTTCTACTGTAAGATGTAACAAGAATACAAATGTTTTAACGACATCAGGCCTGAGAAATTCCTAAATACTAAAGGCAGAATGTGTTGATATAAGCTACTGGCAAATATTTAAGTGACACACATAATGCTAACAGATATTTAATTTTGTGGCCTTTGTTTCCAGTATGGGGTTCTTTGTCAAACTTGATCATGTCTAAAGTCTTTGTTAGCTAACAAACTGATTCAAACATTATAAAGAGATAAGTTAAATCCAATTCGCTCTATCAAATTGTTGCTTTATCAAACTTTTTTTCAGATACTTTAGTTGTTAACTCGAAACTATATTGCATAATGCAAATCTAAAATTTAGATATTAGAAAATCACAAAGCATAAGTTTAATAGCTACCTTTTTAAACATCTCAAAATAGCTACCTTTTTAAACATCTCAATAATCATTTTAAAGCATGGTTTCAACCCTGTATAAATGATATTAAATATCTTGAATGTGAAAAATGTAACATGCATAACACACAACATTAAATGACTATTGCATGAAATTAAGGTTAGTAATTCCCATTCCAGCTGATTTTGATAAATTTAAATAAAGTTCAATGATCATTTAACAGTCCTGTAAACTTTTGAAACGTTCTAACCTCTATATGTATGTCTTTTGTAGAGACCTATAAGGAACAAGAATTGCAAATACATACACACCATCGTTTATTACCACACTTTGATACTTATAATCATCTCCTAAGCCCTATTATGGGGTTGGGTGGGGCAAATAAATGGGCGTTTGCAATTCTCACTTATATAAGTAAGTCACTCTTTAAATACGGTAAAGTTTGGTCCAGCCATTTAAAAAATGATAGCACAAACGTCAGAATTGATGTAACAAGGGTAGACTAAGGCTATTTACTCAAACTGTACCTTACATATTCCAATTAATCCATACCCTAATGTACATTGTGGATATGATGTTCTATTTTTATACTGGTTTAACCCAGGAAACCATCTCAGCATGACTGAAAACTGTGAACAGGGCCAAATAGCATAATCTCGAACAACGAAACATTTAAAATGGTTATTTGTAGAGGATATGAACGTGTAAAAATTTGTTGTGAACGTATGTGCTTCTAACATCTCAGAAAAATATTAAAATGCCCATCTACTGCCATCATCAGGAGGATGTGGAATGTGCGAAACTTTCTTCTGCACTTTGTCAAAAGCATCTAATTACTATAAGTTAAACCAATAGCAATATATGATGGTAAATATGAACTATCTATTATCCATATTAGGCGGTTATAATTATTTCAAGGTAGCATTATTAATCAAGTTTGTTATAATTATTTGAGGGGAACCTTATTACTTACACTTGTCTTCGGCTAAGTTACTATTACCAGTTTAATTAGATCAATGGTGTAATTAATAATTGGTTGAGGTAGAAATATCTCATTTCTATCTGAAAAAGAGCAACCCTTAAGGATTAACCTGCGAACTCGCAAGAATTCATGGTAATTTATAAAATCACATTTGCATTTTCTGAGCCACTTTCACCTGTTTAAGCTAAATTTATTGCATATAGAACAAAATTAATGAGGACACTCTACTTATCTAGTCATAAAAATCCGGAGATTAATTATGTTTGAACTTGGATGAAGTATAATCAATTTGTATTGCATATAAAAATATCTCATGGCACTTGAAGGTAACGTTTATAACATCAAATATCTACATGGAACATACAGATGAGAAGCCAATACATATTTTCAATCTTTGGAGAATTCCTTGCATGAGTACAAGTAAATAAACGATCATTAAAATATGGATAAGAATACTCTACTATATTCAATGGTATCATTTTAAACCATTTAAATTGTAGCATATTGTACCCATCTGTTACTCGCGATAACTGCAAGAGAGCTAATGTCTGTCATGTTGAGCTCTGTAAAGAGCAGTTTAAAAAAACTATATTACACAAAGTTGACCTTTGGGTTTGGGGTCTATACAGCCAATCTATGGACCAATACTATTAAGTGTATGCTCTACAAATTTTTGATTTATATGGTGATTCCATGTATTATTTTCTCGGTCAGATAGACCAAGTAATGGGTTGTGACATACTTATTTTTGATAATTGGTATGTTTATATAGACTGACGAGGTAGATGTATAATTCATGTATAATCCCTTGTAAAATAGTATTTATTTCTTTGTCCAAAATGCACAACTGGCAACTACATTAAATGCTTTATTATACTAGCATCCCAAGAAAAACAAGAGCTGAACAGTTAGATCTTATTTCCAAATGATCAGATTATTTAAATTTAACCAACTATAGCAGAGAGAGAGAGAGAGTCACCTTTAGACCTTATTTTTCCAGCTTGAGTAATCTAGGACTTATAATGTTTTCAATGATGAAACAAACAATGTATAATGAAAATATATTCATATAAAGAAACCGGCATCTCATTGTGGGTGGGGTATTGGATAAACAAGATCAAAGCAATACAAAATGCAGTTATTTCTTGCATCTGATAGTAATTATTTTCAATCTTAATCCATGTAGCTGAAACACAAAAATCTAAAATGGTATTGATTTGTCCATATTACAAAACAAAAAAAACTATATGAAAAATGGGTGGGTGGGGTAACACAAATGCACCAAATAATGTTTGACTACTTTTTTGACTGAATTCTATCATTAATTTCTTGTTTAACTGTCATATAAATCAATAAGGAGTCAATATACACTCATAAATATTGAAATTGTGCTGAATGTTCACACATTTATATTACAATATATTTTCAGTGGGTGGGGTAACGAAATGTCACCTGGAAAAAATCTGCACCTCTTCTGTTTTTGGCATCCACCCTTATTTGACTTCTATATAGTTATACTATCACCTGGTAAAACGAATTTTTTCTACCAGACCGATTAAAAAAATTCCAATTCAGCTGGCCAGCCCTCAGACTATTAAGCTCTGTAACTATTGCTTATCACAACAATTTCTTTTTGGTGCCAACACTTGTTAATTACATCAGTAAAAAACAAACAATTATATTACATATCTACTATATTCTGAGGATAAGATAAAAGTGACACCAGAGCATGTATTGATAAGTGGACATTGTCCATTGTTGCAAACGGGTAACACAGTTTCCCTAACGGTCTCATTATTGTTCTTTATCATTATAAATTGATGCATTCTTTTGAGGTTAACATCATAATTTGTCAACCCAAATATAGTGAACATCACTTTCTAGGGTTGACTAATCCTGATGTTAACGGAAAAAAATACACCAATTCCTTTGTAATATGACGCTGTCTTTCTTTTCCGAGTTTTATATCAAGTATTTTCATATTTATAAATTTACTAAAGCCAGATGTTCCTAGTGCACTTCACAAAATATTATTATCAATTGCTTTTCAAATTTCTAAAACCTTAATGAGACGCACAAAAGAATTGCATTTTTTAAGTTATTGTTATCATAAAGCATTAAACTATATAATATACATAAGAAATCATGCTATCTCTTGGGTCAGAGATATATAGATCAACAGTAAGTGTTGTCTTGGTCTGCACTGTAAAATATATGATATGAAACACAGAAGGTGATGTAGTGTTAAACAAGCTATCAATATCGACCCAATAAGCGCACTGCAAGTGCGCATAACTTTTTTTAAATTCACATGTGATAATGATTCAATCAAATGATTGGTCTATATTTACAATATAATTTATTGACTATTATATCAACAGTTCATTAAGTACTAAAGTTAAGTGAGTATGGCAAGGTCCATCATCACAAGCTAAAGACTAACCCATATCACACAGGGGAAGAAGCACCGAACACAGTCAGTTATGAGTGTTTAAGTCCGCAGCATGGCTAGATGCTCTAGCAAATATGATGAGTTGAGAAATATAAACTCCATAGGATGTAGAGTGAGGTACATCACCCACTAAAAATGGCAAGTTAACAATTTCAAAATCAAAATCGAAAATTTTGGTAGAAACAATATCATTAGAAATGGACAAATGCAAAACCAAAACCGCGACTTCAGTATCAGAGGTATTAGCTTTATTAAGCTAGAGCTCTGAACTTAAAATGCATTTAAGCCCCCCCCCCCCTGTGACTTAGGCTGCTGTCCGTTCTAAGGCAGTGGTTCTGTTAATGTTGACTTGTTGTTTATTGTTACTCCCATTGTAGGATTTTGTAATTGTTCTATGTTTTGTTGTACGTTTCTTTATGTCCCTTCTAGTTTTGCAATCATCTTGACAAGGAAGAGAGAGCTGGTTGCTTTGCTTAGTTTGTCTTCCTGGTGTCTCGTGATTGTAGTGTGTTTCTTCCTTGCGGCGCCATGGGTTAGTCTGCAGTATGTGATTGTGGTATTTTCTGATCATACTCACTATTTTTAGTGAAGGGTATATCTGACTTACCATATTGTCAAGATTAATATTATTTATGTTTAAAATATCATCCAGATATTTGAATGTAGTTTTAAAAGCTCCAATAAGATCAGCCTGCTAATAATCAGAAAGAGACATCATAAGTCCCTATCATAACAAAACAATAATAAATCTGCAACCAGAGGAGCATAATTAGTGCCCATGTGAATCTCTTCAACTTGTCTATACAACTTTGTGGCAAATCGTATAAAAATGTTGTCAAACAAAAAAGTCACAGCATCAAATACATTTTGACAAGACCATGCATGATATTTTTCAGCTGTTCTTAAGTGAGCAACGTGTTTCTGTCGTTACAGGCAAGTTAAGGAGAGCCTTCTTTTTGGAAGGATCTTTCAATGCGATCAATAAGTTTATCTTTAATCAAATTATGAAGTAAAGTAGTGTAAAGAGTAGAAAAATCATATGTAGACAAAATGGTCCCTAAAATCTCTAGCTTTAAGTTTATCTAACACTTCACCAGTAATATTTTACTGACCGTTCCTAGAAGGTGCTCTTTTTGTGGATCCTTTTTATTTGAGTTTCGTGTTTGTCTGTCATACTGTGTTGTCTGCTCATTGCAAGCCTTGTGGTCACTTGCTGTTAAAGGGCTGACCTATTGTCTCTCTTGTATGCTTTCTTGTGTTTTTGTCACTTTCCCATATGGTATCAGATGTAGTATTTGATTGTATTTCTGATCTTTGCCTTCTTCCATTCATTGATAGAAAGTTCAATATCCGCTTTATGCTGTACTTTGTGTCAGTGAAGGTCAACTTTCCTCATCTGCTGAAAACCTTTGCAAACAGTTTGGGTAGCCAAAACATTTGACAGTTTGTTTTGTAAAAAATGAACAGACTACTTTCCTACCAGCCAAGAGTGAGAGTGAAGTCATGTTTTGTTTGCATTGTTATCAGGGATTTTTAATCGATATATAATTGGGGTATTAATTTACTGGAGGGCTTAAACTGGTTTTGAAAGCAAAATTTCAAAAAAATGATAATTGTTCAGTTGAAAGGAAACAAGGTGGTTCCAAAACTATGCCATGGACATGCCCTATGATATCAGACATACATATTAAAAAAAATTGACTTCCAGCTGCCAGGAAATTTAACATATGAAAGTGTTATCTTGGACACTGTACAGTTGCCAGTAAAGAATCACTTATTTTGGATGCGTCTTCTGATGACCTATACTGAGTTGGTGGTGACAGAGAATGGAAGTATGCATCCTAACATAGAGTTTACTCATTATATAAAAGTTTGCTACTACATGAAAGCAAATAAAGCAGATTGTATTGAACCCTGAACAATAATATACTTCTAGTGTCAGAACTTATAAATATTCACGAATATTGTAGCTTATAGTGAGCACTTATAAAATTTGAACCAAACTTTTGTGGTTAAACTGTATAAGAATGACCTAAACTACTTGAATATGCTCTTTAGGGGTGAAACTTTAGATCGCTATATATTTAATGTGATGCTTAATCCATTTTCACATTGGGACTGGACTGTTTTCAGGTGATTCACTACTGGGGAATATGGTTCTTTACTAGAGACACTGTATAAGGGTAATACGTTTCTACTATTCTGTTAATCAAGGCTTTTTAACATTAAACTTACATGGGTTGTAAGATGTATGATAGCTGTATTATATGTGTATTGTTTCAAATCAGTTGGCAGTTACAAACACAAATTGTCAAGAATAGAATTCTTAGTGATTCTTTATTGGGGAATAAACTGTATCCGCACGATAGGATAAATACACAAGTGATTTATCGATTTGCGTTAGCTCAAGTGGAGTGAACAAATAAATGTTTTACTTTATAGTTGTAAACAAATTATTACGTCACTGTCACTCTTGGTTGGCACGACAATACATAACAGCAAGTAAATAAAAACTACAAAGCATGCAAAGAGTTAAAACACCATAACATGTATACTTGTATGTATGATGGTTCTCTTCAGATTCTGCATTCTTTGACCATGACACCTACCAGACATTGATAGCTACAGCTTGGACAGCTTTCGTTGATGTTACTGAGCATAATGGCTGTTTACAGGTAAGATCATGTAATCTTCCATACGAGATCATGTATAAAATCGTCAGCAACATAGAATTTACCATGGCTTATGTCTAGGACAAAATTAGCAGTGATTTGCAATTCATTTTTGTACATTGTCTATTTAAATGTAAAAGTCGACTTTGATATGATTTCAAAAAAGTTTTTTCACTGAAGATTGAGTGGTTATTCGTACTTTATTGCTGTATATTGTCTTAGTTTATTTCATTGGGCGTTTGTGGTTAATTCATTAAATGTATATGTCCATGAAAAATTAAGGGCTGATTTGTATCCTCTGTAAGTTATGTGGATAATAATAATTCAGGCCTCCAAATAAGTGTGTGTATTGGAAAACTATTTTTTTTATTTCTCATCCAAAACATATGTTGTGGGTACTCAAAAGAACCCGGTTCTTTTGAGCACCCAAAACACATGTTAAAATTGATCGGAAAGAAAATATTGACAATTTTACGCTCATAAAATTTCCCTATATGGACCTATGAATATGTAAGTAATGTGGATAAATATTGTGATAAACTGCGACATAATTCATTAGATGCCTATATCAAGGAATACAAATGAGCCATGACATGTGATTTCCAACAATGTGGCATTTTGACAAGTGTAGACTCAGACAAGCCTGTGCAGCCCCCTTTTAAGCTTAGAAATTCCAAATGATTTTCAGTCAGTAGCTTAACACTCATAGAATGTTCAAGCAACTAGCAAAGGCTCTGATTATACGCGCAGGCTAATCTGAGGATTTTTTGGTCGCACATACCATATTGTTGGAAATCTCATGTTGCGGCTCAAATGGTCTTACTATTATATGTGTATAGTCTAATTAGTTTAAGCAAGAGATTGTTACGTATTTAACATAAGATTTACGTCGAGGAAAATGAGCAGTGATGTGTGCCTTTTGTCAGTACCATGTGTATTGTCTGATTAAATTTATGAAACATCAATATCTAGGTAAAGGTGCTGATGTGTGTTTCATTTTAATATGAATATTTGGGTAAATTAGCAGTAGATTTTGTGATACCTGAGCTTAAAGTACGCAAGAAATTGAGTGGTTATAAGTTTCAAAATGGTTAAAGAAAGGTTTTGGGGACCATGTGGATCCATCATGAGTGTGTTTAGATCTTTTTATGTTTTTCTGTCTTGTGTTTGTTATGCATTTGTGCGCATCTGTTTATTTGTGCCTTGTGGTCACCTGGTTGGAAAGAGCTGACCTCTTGGCTCTCTTTTGTGGTTTATAACTGTGAGTTTGTCACTTTCCCATTGGTATCCTGGGTCAGGTGTGGTACTTGATTGTATCGATTACTGATCTTTGCACTCTTACTTAGATAGAAAACCCAAGGATAACTGATTGGCATCATGAGGCTTGCTGGGTGATGACAATGGTAATCGCAAGGTATGGATTTTTCTATAACCATGCCCTGCCATTCATTGAACTATTTATGGTCTAAGAAGACCACAGTTCAGTACGAAGAAGAAGAAGAAGATGTAAGTCAGGAAG